>JAWHQI010000135.1:5812500-6282500 GCA_033032865.1 Dactylorhiza incarnata
CCCGGGACCCTATCATGTGTGAAGGATGTGTCGATATGCGAGGAAATGAAACGAGGCGGAGGCTGATTTCTACTATTCGCACACCATCATGCGCTCATCACACGGTCGTGCGAGCAGCTCACGATCATCCCCGGGTCGATGGAAAAATTGTACTTTCTCTTGGCAAATGAAAACACACAGTAGTGCGAGAGTAAAATCACGACCGTGCCATAATGGCAATATGCATAGCACCGTGGGCCTTCCGCACGGGCAGGCGCGAATGAGGAGCACGATCATCTTTAGTTCGATGATATTCTTGGCAAAGAGCTGTGAAAACCGCACAACCGTGCGTTTTTGAGGCGCACGACCGTGCGCTCCAAAGAAAAGTGCATACTTAATGGAAAAGATGGGAGAATGTTAATAAGTCACGACGGATAATGACGAAGAATTAGAAATACAAAAAACTAAACTAAAATCAAGATAAATTAAGTGTGAGATTAGAAGATTACTAGAGTGTTGGTCTCGTGCTAAGCCAAGCACAAAAACCATGCACCATGTTCATAATTTAGAGTTGATCTCCCCAAGGCCTTTAATAGCGCATTTTTACTAATATTTGCGCAGATAGCGCCCTTGTTAATCTTTAATAAAAACTAAAGATAACACATGTAAATCACAATAGTCGCGAGCAATAAACATAGTAAAGAAAGCAAAAAGAATGTCAAAAATGATATATAAAAATCACTCATCAAATACCCCTAAACTTAGATATTTTTTGTCCCCAAGCAAATCTATCCTGCCCACATGGGATTAATGAGATAAATAAGCAACTAACGAACGATCTAAAGAGTGCCACGGTCAATTATGTGTCAATGGAGTGATGAAAATAAAATCAAGAAAATCAACTAAGCATAGATATGAAATTAAAGATTTTCTATAGTATAAGCAATGAAAATTCCACACTTCTCAACTTGATAGGTAAACTACGTTCTAAGCATTGTGCATTAAGAGAGCTACTAAGTTCCCAGATAGGATTCTATTCACGATACTATGTAGCTGCCTCCAAAGAAATACATCAATGATAGTGACCATAGTCTGGCATGTCACACGTTCTCCACTACACCAGCCTTATTACAATATTATGAAACAATAGGAGTTAACTTAGGACAAAACGTTAAGCTTAAGTTTAAGTTGAGATATGCAAGGTTAAATATTAGGGCTTAATCACACTTAAACAAATGAAATGAGTTTTGATTCAATAGATCTACCATAGATAAAAGTATGAAGAGTGACTCACCCAAATTAATTTTCAAACTATGGAGTTGCCATCTAGCCTCACACCAACCTAGAAGAATTTTTTCAGATTTTACTTTGAAATTCAAGACTCTTCTTTTCACAGAATATTTTTAAGATTTTTCTTTTTATACTAATTTTATGGAGATGATGAAATTTATCCTCTCATCTCGTATGAATTTCAATTTTCAACTCTACCTCATTTCACAATCCAGCTGTTGGTGACTCTTAAAAGCACCTCGGAGAACTTCAGTTCGTCATTGTAGACGCTCTGAGAAGTTACAACGCGATCTTAAGGAGGCCGCTTATCAGCACTTTCCAATTTGTTCCCTCCTCATACCATCAATGCCTGAGATATAATCAGGGAGGGATGCAAATTCGGATCAGGAGCGATCCAAAGGTGGCTCGGGAGTGCTACCTACACGTCATCAACATCATTAGCTGGAGGGAAGACGCGGAGGGGGTCGATAGGGTGCTGGAAGGGATGACACTCTTATAGGTGGCTGAGAAGGTGCAGTAGGTGGAAGTGGTTGTAGGCGGGAGGCCCGGAAGCGTGATCGACACTTTTTGGCCGAGCCTATCTGCTAGGTGCAGAAGCTACTAGAGGCATAGTTTGTGTCGGAGATCCAGTATGCTTACTAGGTCTCAAATGTTGTAATGGGAAAAAAGACAGGAGGGAAGTGGCAGATGTATGTTGGTTTTCCCTTATTAAATAAAGCATACCTAAGGATTGTTATTATCTACCTCGGATCGACGCGCTAGCTGAATCAGCCGTCGATTTTCCTGTGATGAGTCTTCTTGATGAGTTTTCAGGATATCGTCAGATCTGGATGCATCCCCCCGACAGGAAAGACATCTCATTCATAACCAACGACGTGTGCTACTCATACAAGATGAAGTCGTTCGGTTTGAAGAACGCGGGGGAGACTTACCATAGGATGATGGAGCGGATCTTCAAGGACCAGAAGGGGCGGAACTTGGAGGTCTATGTCGATGACCTCACGACCAAGAGCAAGAGCGTCCCGGAGCATCTGGAGGACCTAGAAAAGAGCTTCAAATGCTGCGAAAGTATAAGATGAAACTTAACCCTGCGAAGTGCATTTTCGAAGCTAGCAGGGGTAAGTTCTTGGGACATCTCTTCACTCCTGCATGAGTGGAGCCGAACCCAGACAAAGTAAAAGCCATCATGGAGATGGCCTCTCCCAGAAACACCAAGGAGGTGCAGCGGCTGACCGGGGGCACGCCGGTCTGAGCCAGTTCTTGTCCAAAGCGGGGAGAAGTGCTCTCCCTCCTTCAGAACTCTCTGCACTAACCAAAGGTTCGAGTGGACCGTCGAGTGCAAGTCGGCTTTCCAAACCCTAAAGCAGCAGTTAATGCAAGCCTCTTTGCTTCAGGGGCCTCGCGAAGGAGAAGACCTCTACCTCTACCTGGGAGTAGGAGCTGAAGCTGTCAGCTCGGTATTGGTTAGAGAAGGGAAACGTCAGTTGCCGATATACTATGCAAGTACAGTTCTCAGGAAGGCGGAGCTACGCTATCCAACCTTGGAGAAGCTGACTTTCTCCCTCATTGTATCGGCAAGGGGTCTGAAGCCGTATTTTCAGGCTCACACCATCAGGGTGGTGTCGAATCACCCCTTGAGAGCGGTGTTGGAAAAGGTGGAGCATTCTGGTAGGCTCGCTAAGTGGTCCATTGAGCTTAACAAGTTCGACATAACCTATGTGCCTCAGATGGCCATCAAGGCGCAAGCGGTCGTAGATTTCCTGGCAGACTTCTCCTCCGAAGGAGTAGAGAGGAAGAATTCGCCCCCTGGCAGATGTTCGTGGACGGAGCTTCGGGAAGGGATTCCCTCGGAGTAGGGATCATTCTGGTGAGCCTGCAGGGGATGAGAATCAAACAAGCGGTGAAGATTCACTTCCTGGTCACCAACAATCAAGCTGAGTAAGAGACAGTCGTTGCGGGCCTTAGCTTGGCCAAGGAGCATGGAATTCAAGATATTCGTGCTCACACGGATTCGATGGTAGCAGCATCTCAGATCCGCGAGGAGTTCGAGGCTAGGGAGCACATCCTGTAGCAGTGCCTCCTGAAAGTCAAAGGGTTGATTGGCATTTTTAGATGCTTCTTCGTGCATCATTTTCCGAGGGAGGAGAATAACGCGGCGGACCGACTGACCAAGTACAGTCTGAGTGTGGGAGGCACCCTGACTGAGCTGTTCAGACCATCTATTGAAGGGGGGAGTTGATGGAGATCGAGCAACATCACTCCTGGATGGATTCTTTCATCACTTACCTGACCACCGGTGAGCTCCCAGTAGCAGTAGAAGAGAAGCAACGCTTCCGATACAAATCGGTCTATTACTTGCTTCATGAGAGAGACTTATATCGGAGAACCATTTCTGTTCGCTTGGCTCGGTGCCTCTCAGAGGTCGAGGTTCCACGAGTTTTGGAGGAGATACACTCCGGCGAGTGTGGCAGTCTCGGGGAGTCATAAACTGGAGAAGCAGATCTTGAGGCAGGGATACTTTTGGCCAACTATTCGAAAGGACGCGGAGAGCTTCGCTCGACGATGTCAGAAGTGTCAGTTCTACGCTCTGTTGCAACTGCAGCCTTCCCAACAGCTAAGGACCATCACATCATCATAGTCGTTCGCCATCTGGGGAATGGACCTGGTGGGAATTTTTCAACCAACTAGTGTCAACGACGATTCTTCTTGGTGATGATTGACTACTTTACGAAGTGGATAGAGGTTAAGGCCTTGGCGAAGACCGCGTCCCATGTGGCTAATACAAAGTAACATCGTATGTTTCATGAATAGCAATCGTGTACTAGTACAATTGTGCGTAAAAATAGTGTAATGCAGTTTTAGTCCAATTATTATGCATGGAAGTGTTAGACAAAACAATGACATGTGTACGTGTAACATCAAAGGAAAATAACATCAAGTCAAATTAATCATTAGTACATGTTATAACTCAAGTAATCTATATGCTAACACAAGAGGAATGGAGTGATAAATCATGTCACGTTTGCAATTAGCATAATACCAAGATTAGAGCTAAGGGAACTAACTTATTTTCCGGTTTTTGCACAAGATCGATGAGATTTGTTTCACCAAGGTGCTCAAACTCACATGACTCATGAAGACTTATCAGGAGAGTGAGTAGTTCTTGTGGGGGGGAGGGGGGTATCTTTGTTAACTTTATTGATAGCATAGAACATTTTTATGATTGTGCGTACTATCAATTATATATATATATATTTCAAAAGTCCCCGAATCTATCGAAATCTATCCACATAGATAGATACACTTTAACTTGTATACAATAAGACCATAACAATTTTGTTTCGGCCCAAAGTCCTCAGCTCTATATATAGAAAAATGATCTACGTGATATTGATTTAGCAAGTCATTCCTAGCGTGTTTACACAATATCACAAGTCATAACAAATACACCCTGAAATTTCTACTTGAAAAAGTCGAAATGATGGGCAGGTGTACTCGTCGTCAAGATAATGGGGTCCCGTGAGTACTCAGTTGTACTTCTCGGACAAAAGAAAATACAAGTCCTAAAAGCTAACATCCCACGAGTACTCCGTCATACTTCTCAGACGAGAGAACACAAGTCCCAAAAGGCTTAGTATCCGCGAGAACTCGGCCATACATCTGAGAACAAAAGCAACCCAAAACAATGTAAAGGAGACAAACAAAAGGAAAGCATCTGCGAATACAATCTTTTTTATTCATAGGGTTCATACATTACACAGGAAACAAGTTCTCACGCGCTCTATCCAAAAAGAACAAAGATAAATACAATCATCAAGGATACCTCGTGAAGTGCACCACGGCTTCAGTCAATTGCGAGAGCGCAACCTCCGTATGAGCCTTGTGGTAATAGATCTGGGCGATCAAGGCGTGGATCCTCCCGGCCTCTTTCACCTGATGAGTTACCGCCGACATGCTGGGAGGCGCTGAAGTCGCATGAGGTGGTGATTGAGATGGCTTCTCCACCAGCCGCCTCAACCGCGAAATCTCCTCGGATTGGGCCTTCTACCTGCTCTCTAGCGCCTTGAGCTTATACCCACAACTTGTCGTTGTTGTGGAGTACTCACCGGTACTCCTCTTTAGTTTGGCCACATTAAGGAGCATCGTCAAGAAGAAGTCTCGCACCTACTTGACAGAAGATTAGCCTAAGGTTGAAGAAAGACAATCCGCAGAACCTGAAGCAACCAGAACAGGATGAACTAACCTAAAGAACTCGCTGGACGGTGAGAATCTCAAAGAGGAACCTTCTTTCCGCTCTTCGACGATCTCGCTGGAGGCCCATGCAGGGCAGGATCAGTGGCGACGAGATGCTCCTTCTCAATCGTCTCCTTCGCAAGACGGCGCCTCTTCGGCTCCACTACCCCCACAATCTCTCCCACCTCTATGAACATACTGACCCTCTTCGGCGGAGGTTTTTGCTTCGAGGCCGAGGCTGCCTGCTGGGACTGAAAGAGTGAGATAATGTTCTTTTGTTCTCGATCTCGCCGGCCCTCTTTTCCTCGGCTTGCTTCTCCTCGTCTAAAAGTTCTTGTAGGACAAGGAGGGACTCGCTCCTCCCCGCGATAGTTGCCTCCACCTGCGACTTGATCACCTCGGAGACAGCGGTCAGGGCAGCGGCGAAACCTGTGCATGTATCCTTCTGTGCGGTGTTGAGAGCGACATTTGAGGCCTTGCCTTCATTCACCATCGACCCCGCGGGAACTAATGGCTTGACGAGCGTACTCGTCGGCACCATGGCAAGGTTACTCGTCGTCGTGTCAGTGGACAACTTCACGTCTGCCTTCTGCTTCCTCCGCTCTATTGCCTTCTCCTCCCTCTCCTTCTCAGCCTCAACGTTGGCGAGCTCTTTCTTTTTCTCCTCCGCAGTCTCCTTCGCCTTCGCGACATCCTCATCCTCCTTTTTTCTCTCCGCTTCCGCGACATCCTCCTCTACTTTCTTCTTCCTCTTCTCCTCTTCGGTCTTATTGTCGCCTCTTCAGCCTCCTTAATACGTTCATGGACCGCTTTCTCCCTCTCCTCCTCTGACACCACTCTCGCAGCGTCATTCTCCTCCATCGTCAGAGCTTCAAGGTCACGCATCGCCTGTTCGACCCGCTTAACCTCTGCTTCGGTTGCCTCCTAAAGAAGACGAGCGGGTTTTTTCTTCTCCTGGATTTGGAGTCTCACTAATTCCAGCGCCGACTTCGGAGTCTCGCTACATCCATCGTCAGCCTTCTCGATGAATCCCTCATCGGCCTTCTCGGCGACCTTCTCGGTGGATTGCAATTGCAACTTCTCGCCATGGGGCTTCTTCCGATGAGCAACCTCCTCCACGAGTTTTTCGAGCGAGATCAACTTGGAAAGATCCTCCTGCACCACTTCCAGCTTAGTCGCATCATATGAACCCGCCGCACCTCCGATTTCTTCTCCAAAGAGGTCTTCATAGCCTCCCTTGTGCGGGAGTATCACCAAAGATCAATTTGAAATACGTATTGCCCGACATACTATGAGTCGCGGATTGTCCCGCGGTCTCACGGGAAGGGGCTCTCACCTCAGAAGAGACTAAATTAGTGATGTCGATCAACCGAGAAGGTGTTGTCGCAGGCCTGGCAGTATTCGCTTCCCTAGATTTCCCAACCATTAGGGAATCCTTCAGTTTGCTCTTCTGTTGTTTCGCAATGAGGCGAGAACGTATGTTCGCCAGGGAAGTCACCTTATGCTTCGTCATCTCTGTCAAGAGTATTTGCACGGTGGTGGGAGAAAATCAAGCCGTCGTCGAAAAGTGACTAAGGGCTTAGGGATCGGCGTATATATAGGCGCGGAGAGCATTTATGTCCTAATAGGTCTCGCAAACACTATTTTTTAGAAACCTCCTATCGGAAATTTGAAAAAAAAAGTGGGGCTTCTGCCTGCCCAAATTCCGTCATACACGTCGTCAACAATTGGAAAGAATCGTTTCCACACCTCAGCCCAACAGATCTCGCCGACCATTAAGCAGAACTTGCCGACCACAGCAGACGGTCTCACCGACCACAACAAAGATCTCGCCGACCACAACAGAGATCTCGCGGACCACTCCGCTTTCAGTACTTAGCATTTTTTATCACACCTTGTACGTGGGCAACCTGTATTTTTAGATGATGACCGCGGGCAGAGCCCCCCAAGCCTATAAATAGGTCATGAACAATAGCTTTAAGGGCAACTGAAAATCCGAGTCAAGAGCCCCCGCTATTCACACGATCTATGAACGGTTCTTGCAAGCACCCTAGGATAGGCAATTCGAGCTCTCTTGTAACTGTTGTAAAAAATTTTGAACAATCAATAACATCACGCACAACTAAGGTTCGCGTTGTGCGGAATCTGGTCTCGCCGCAAGCGGCACCCTTTCTCTTCTCATAAGGGTCTTGGCAGTCAGGGGATCACGCGAGATCTCCTAAACACCTTGCTTCTGCACTAGCAGCCCGAGTATTCGCCCACTCACAGTCCCTCACCCTCTGTGATTTCTTGTGTTGTGGAGGTAGGGACACTTTTCACACCAACTGTACCTCGAATTCAGGCGAATTCGAGAATTTGAAGGATTCTTCCTATTAACGGGTTTGAACTGAAAAAATGGCTATCTAATTATCATGGCTCCCACTCCTTAGAGATTTTCGATATTTATCTCCTCTCTCTGATATAAGAATGGCAGTTTGAGAAACTGTGTGTGAGAGATTATTCAATTGACAAAAAATGTTCAACGAAGAGTGGAATCAAAAAAAATCTTTGCAGGGAAACAAAACTAGTATTTTGTTGCAGAGAAGGGTGATCATTTTCCAACCTCGAGACCGTTGGACGGCCTGCGTGATGTTTCCAGCATTCGTGTGGATACCAATAAAGACGTGGATTTTGTTCTGCGTTTGGTTCTCAAATCCAGTATAATTTGCACAAAAATTGATTTCGTCGCAGGTATAAACTCATTTTCTAGATTAAATGGTTTTACGTGGTTTCTCAACATAGGTTTTTGTATTTTGTTGTGCATTTGATGTTCAAAGAAACCAGACAATGGTGTATCAGTCAGGTTTGCAAAACCAATTTTTAAAAATTGTATATGAAATTTTGGAGTTGTTCCAGAACTTCTATGAGAAAATGATTGCGATTTTGCTTAAGTCAGGTTTAAAAGCACTAAGATGTGATCTAAGTCTAACCCAAGTCTTCAGTACTGAAGAACAAGGGAGTGGCTAAAGAAAAAAATTCACTATTGTGGAAAGCTTGGACATTGGAAAAGTAACTATTCTGTGTACCTGGAAAATATGACGAATGAAGTAAGAATTCCACTTCAGATAAATATGTTATAGAAGTCAATCTGTCTACTTCTCCATCTTGGGTAATGGACGCTAGATGTGGTTCAAAATGTGCAGAAACTGAGAAGGAGAAGAATGTTGGCTAAAGGCAAGGTAGGCATACGAGTAGGAAATGGAGCAAGGGTTGCTGCTATATTTGTAGAAACTTATCACTTATCTCTGTCTATTAGGCTTTTAATAGAGTTAGAGAACTGCTATTATGTATATGTTATCACTAGAAACATCATTTATATTTCATGTATGGACTTGAAAAAATTTTCATTTGTTATTAAGAACAATAAATGTTTTATATATATGAATGATATTTGTTTTTGTACTGCGTAAATGTTTAATGTTGTTTATGTTTTGAATTTAGACCCGCTCACCTATAACATTAATAATACTAAGAAATTGAAAACAAATAACTTGAATCATACGTATCTCTGACATTATCGTTTAGGTCATATAAATTAGAAGCGCATTTCCAAACTCCATAAAATGAACTTTTGGAAACATTTGATTATGAATCATATGAGACATATGAGCTTGTTTATTATGCAAAATGACTAAGGCATCTTTCACTGGTTATACTGAGAGGGCAAAGGAGCTCTTGGGTATACAACATTCTAATGTATATAGACCCATGAACTTCATGGCTAGGGGTAGGTTTTATTACTTCACTACATTTACTGGTGATTTTGGTAGATATGAATTTATGTATTTTATGAGACATAAGTCTGAATCCTTTGAAAAGTTCAAAGAATTCAAGGATGAAGTACAGAACCAACATAAAGAACCATTTAGGCGCTGTGATCTGATCATGGTGGAGAATATTTAGGTCAAAAGTTTCAAGACCATCTAAGAGAGTGTGGTATTGTATCACAGCTCACTCTACCCAGAACGCCACAACGCAATGGTGTTTCTGAGAGGAGAAATTGTACCATATTAGGCATAGTACGATCTATGATGAGTCGTGCAGATTTCCTATTTTTTTGTCTTAGAGAAGACAACTTTTACACAAAACAGTGTTCATACTAAAACGGTTCAAAAGACATCATATGAGATATGGACTGGGAAGCGTCTTAGCATGCATTTTATTATGATTTTGGGTAGTAAGACTTACGTGAGACGTCAAACATCTGACAAACATGAGCAAAAACCTGATCAATGTTATTTTGTAGGTTATCCTAAGGAAATCAAATAATATCATTTCTATAATCAATCCGAGGATAAAATATTTGTCGCAAGGAATGTTTTTTTAGAAAATGAGTTTATTTTTAGAAGAATTAATAAGATAGAAGTTGAAGAGATTTAAGAACCACAAGGTATGAATGAACCTGAGGTGGAACCAGAGCAAGAACTACAAATTATTGTAGCACGAGAACCTGCTCAAGAAACATAAGTTCTATGCAAATATGATAGGTGACGTATTGAATCTGAGAGATATGAATTTCTTATAAATCAACAAGGTGATGTATTGCTCATGGATCAAGATGAGTTTACTACCCATCAAGATGTTATAAATGGATCAAATTCAGAGAAGTGGCTTGAGGTCGTGAACTTTAAAATGGACATCATGTATATTAACCAGGTATGGACCTTGGTTGAATCACCTGAAGAGGACATATATGGTGCATGTGAGATTTCAAGAAGAAAACAGACATGAATGATAATGTATATATATTCAAAAAGCGATTGGTGGTTAAAGATTTCAAGCAAATTCATGGTGTTGACTATGATGAGATTTTTTCCTCAATTGATATAGAAAATTCTATCTAAATCTTGCTTGCTATCACAACGTACTATGATTACAAAATATGGCAAATGAATATCAAAATGGCTTTCCTTAATGGAAACCTCCCAGAAGATATGTACATGACAAAGTCTGAGAGTTTTTTATCTCCACATAAAGCCAGAACAGTATACAAGCTGCAACGATCATTTATGGGTTGAAACAAGCTTCTCGAAGTTGGAATCTTCGTTTTGATGAGAAAATCAAATAGCTCGATTTCATCAAGAATGAAGATGAATCTTGTGTTCACAAGAAGATGTGTGAGCATAGTTGTATTCCTAGTGTTATATGTGGATATTACTCATTGGGAATGACATTCTAACCATGCAGTCTGTCAAGACTTGGTTAAGGAACTGTTTTTCTATGAAAAACTTGAGTGAAGTGATATAAATATCCATAAAGATAGATAAAATAAGTATTTTGGACTAACCCAAAGCATATATATTGATAATGTGTCAAAGCAGTTCATCATGTTTGAGTCTAAGAAATTATTCTTACTCATATCTCATAATATGAATCTTTCCAAGACTCGATCTCTCAAATCTCATGAAGATAAGGGCCGCACGAGTTTAATTTCATATGTTTCTGTAATTAGATCAATCATATATGTAATGTTATGTACTCGTCCTGATATTTCATATGCATTGAGATTGACTAGCAAATACCAGTCAGATCCAAATGAAAGTAACTGGATGGCTGTCATGAATATCTTAAAGTACTTAAGAAGGACTAAGGATGTATTCTTGGTTTATGATGGTCAGAATGAACTGGTTGTAAAGAGTTACATATGTCATTTTCCAAACTGATAAGAACGACTCAAAGTCTCAATCAAGATATATGTTTTGCATAAATGGAGATTTTGTGAGCTGGAAAAGTTCAAAGCAAGAGACAGTAGATGATTCTACTACTGAGACTGAGTATATCGTTACTGCAAATACGGCAAAGGAGGCTGTTTGGATTAAGAAGTTGATTAGTGAGCTTGATGTAGTTCCTAGCATTATTAATCCAGCGAGTTTTTACTGTGACAATAATGAAGTCATTGCTAAGACCAAGGAACCTAGATCTCATCAGCGCTCCAAGTATATACTATAGCGGTTTCATCTCATTCGAGAGATCATTGATAGAGGAGATGTGAACATAAGCAGAGTGTCGACTAATGACAACATTGCAGATCCACTGACAAAAGTTCTTTCTCAGAGGAAGCACGATGGTTGTACTAGATCACTTCGTATTAGATACCTGGATGATTAACTCCAGTGTACGTTGAATTCTCCCGAATTCGAGAATTCAACGAATTCTTCCTATTGTCGGTTTTGAACTAATAAACGATTATTCCATTATCATAACTCCCACTCTTCAGAGATTTTCAAAATCACTATCCTCTCTCTCAAATAAGAATGCAGTTTTTGAAACTATTGTGTGAGAGAGAATATTCGATTGACAAAAATTGTTCTGCGAAGAGTGGAATCGAAAAAAATCTTTGCGAGGAAACGAAACCAGTATTTCATTGCCGAAAAGGCCGATCAGGCGATCATCTACCAACCTCGAGACTGTTGGACAGCTTGCGTGGAGTTTCCGGAGTTCATGTGGATACCAATAGAGAAGTGGATTTTGTTCAGCGTTTGGTTCTTAAATCAATTATAATCTCCACGAAATCTGATTTCGTCTCAGGTATAAACTCGTTTTCTTGATTTATTGGTTTTGCATGGTGCCTCGGCATGAGTTTTCATATTCCGCTGTACATTTGATGTTCAACGAAACCCAACACAAACATCTCATAAAAACGTGGGATGTTGGCTCTGAGAATGTGTAGAAATGTAGGAAGACAGTGCCATCAACATTGCAATAACGACAGATTCATGTTGAGCCCAGTGAATTATCAGATCAAAGTCAAAGCTGATGCGAAGGCAAGCATATTTGGCTTTGTCCATCATGACCTCAATATCTCCAGAAGGTTTAAGCGTAAGAGATGAATGATCATTAATGAGATCATCAAGATGACGCAGAGTATCCTGGCCAGAGTAAAATGAGCGGATCTCGTCCCACATAGATTTAGCCGACTCGGGTTCCATGAATATGCACAAAACTTTCCCCTAAAGAGTTCAGGGTCTACGTCTGAATGTGCTCATCATCACAGAGTCACTGTGCAGAATTAGTTGTGGGGGTCTTATGAGTGACGTGATAGTTGCGCATTTGAAGAATGCAGCAAAAAGAGCAAGACAGTTAGGGATAGTTATCTCTACTTGTGAGTTTATGGGTAGCAATTCGGAGCACTTCGCAAGCTTCATGAGAACACAGAGAGGATAGAGCTGGAGCAACACTTGAAGAAGCATCAGATGAAGCACACATAGTAGCAGTGGAGGCAAGTCAGAAGCACTCAATAATTATTTAGTGAAGGATAATCGGAGGCCCGATCCAAAACAGAGAAAAGGAACCGAATTTTTGATCGGTATCAGGGCTGGTTTAATATCGAGAAGAGGAAATTAAATTTTGATGTGTATTGGCGGCTCTTTTGGAAAAAACCAGGAAAGAAAATAAGTTCTAATCTAAAAAGGGGCCTAAATTCTAGAAGAAGGGTTACGGATGCCTGGACAACAAAAACAAAACAAAAATCAATGAAGAGAGAAAAGCGGTATCAAAGGCTCGATTGAGCTATCGGTGATCCGATGACCAAAAAAACGAAGAATATACTGTTGGAGAAAGACATTCAATGAATTGATGGTTTGACCAGAGCAGAGACTCTACTGAGGAAAAATAGTTGAACAAAGTAGGAGTTCGATGGTAGAGATCGCTCGATCGGAGAAGAAGCTTGACAGGAGGAATAAAAACTACGAACGGAGGAAGACAAGACGGAAGTAATGGTTTGACTAGAGCTGAGGCTCCATAGGAGTAAATGAATCGAGTAGAGCAAGCACTCAATGGGATAGAAGGGGAAGAGGAGAGTAACTGGAAGCCGACGGCAGCGTTGTAATCATCGACGGGAGTGCTGCTAGACAGGTCATGGAACACTTCCATGCTCTGAAACAATGTAGAAATTGAGAAGAAAAGATTTTTTTTTCATTAATTTTGGGGGTTAATCGACCTTTAAAACACAAGGGAAAGAAAATACTTACAAAATAAATATACAAAAGGGAACAAATGGAAATAAAATAATATTTTTAAATATAGCACACTTTACAATCTAAAAAGTCCTAAGCATTTTATGTTCAATAATAATGAAACATCATATAAAATCAATCCAAGTTACATGAGGAAAAATTATATTGAAAACCAGTTGATTTCATTGAAGAGAAGATGCATACAATTATAAGATCAGGTACACCAACAACATTCAAAAAGAACGAAAAAAACAAGCTTACGCTATAGTATGGCAGAAAAAAAAATTAAGCAAACAGTATAATGGCAAAGATTGTTAAGCAGCAGTTTTCAAATGAAGCTAACTTACAGGTATATGCACCATGGGAGCCCCAGCAAAGTATGACGAGAAAAGCTCAGCATTAAGAGTTGCGCTCATCAAAATCAGCTTAAGTTCTGGCCTTCGAGGTAGTAGGTCTTTCAAGACGATAAGGAGAAAATCTGGCATCATAAATGAAAGTTCATGTCATGAATTCAATATACAGAATGTTCAGTCAAAAGTCTACCTTCATTCATTCCACGTTCATGAATCTCGTCTACAAAAACATGGGTAACACCTTTCAAACTTCTGTCAACAAGCAATCTCCTTAACAATATCCCAGTTGTACAGAAAAGAAGGCGAGTATTCCTTCCCTTAATACCCTCTAGTCGAACCTTATAACCAACCTGAAAAGATTTCATCTCAATGGCTGCATGCATATATATAGTTAAATGTATCTAGAGGATAAGATAGCAGAGATAAAAATAGTTTCAAGAGATTTGCAAAATGAACAGCTTACTGATTCACCCAATTTTTCCCCTCTTTCAGCTGCAACTCTTTCAGCTACAGCCATGGCAGATATTCGTCTAGGCTGAGTACAAATGATACTACAGGTTGCACCACGAGCAGCATCAATCTCAGACTCTAAAATATATTGAGGAAGCTGTGTTGTTTTACCACAACCCGTTTCACCTGAAATGACAACCACCTGACAAATTGGAGGTGTTAATTGTTGATTTAACTAAATAACTCAGGTCAAAAAAGGAACTTTCATTAGTTCATTGATGATAAATCTGGTGATTATCAAGTAGGCTTTATTCGTTGTATGCAAATCCACTAGGGTAAGATATATCATTTGAGGTAAATCTAGATATTACATTTGTAGTTTTATATTTGAATTTACACATCTCCTCGAATTGCTTTTTTATGATGGAAATCCATGATAAATTAATTGCTTTATGACAAAAAAGATTTGTGTTATAAAGCACGGATACTTAAAAATGTCTCGTGTATCGGCTCGAACGCGTATTGGATACGGGAAATGTCCGGAAATGCCCAGAAACGTGGGAAATGCACGTTTTAAATTAAAAAAATACGGAATCATGTATCCCGCTTCCGGCATTGAAATGTCACGCGGGCCCGGCTTATTAGGTTATGGAAGGAGATAATCCAGATGAACCTGCTGGTGTTGATCTGAGACGGAACGGGCTAGAAGAGCTCGTCTGCGTGAGATTGCTGCAACAGAGAGAGAAAGAGTTGAGGGTGTGGGCCAAGCTGGTAATGGCCGAGGTGAAAGAATTCCTGATGATGAGGAAGTGGTCCGCCCTCGTGTGCGGACGATGCGTGATTTCACTACTCATACTGTGGGGAGTGTCTATTCGGGGTTTGGCCCAAATATCGTCAACAATCACTTCGAGATCAAGCCAGCCATACTGAACATGATTCGGAATAACACACAGTTCTCCGGGCTGCCGAGTGAAGACCCCCATCTTCACCTTGCAGAGTTCTCGGATATCTGCGGTACTTTCCGCAATGCTGGGATCACTGATGAGGTGGTCAAGCTCAAGTTGTTCCCTTTCTCTTTAAGGGATAAAGCTAAGGCATGGCTGCATACTATCCCCCCTGGGACCGCTACCACTTGGGAGGCCCTCTCTTCAAAGTTCTTGTCAAAGTTCCACCCTGTGGACAAGATTGTGAATGTCAGGCGAGAGATTGCTACCTTCAGACAGCTGGATCAGGAGTCGTTATCCGAAGCATGGGAGAGGTTTGCGGAATTGCTGCGCAGATGTCCGCAACACGGTTGTGAGCCTTGGAATGTAGTGGAAATCTTCTATTTTGCTATTGAACATAACTACAGGGCAATGATCGACGCTGCTGCGGGTGGAACGATTATGAATCTAACTCCAGAAGAGGCTTTGAGGATTATCTGTGATATTGCTTCATATAGTACTTATTGGACGGCTGGAAGGAATGCATCAAGGGGTGTCAGGAATTTATTTGAGGTAAATGCAGTCATGCCACAAAGGGAAACTACAGAGCAGGTGTCTGATAATATGGTGATGCTATCAAGATCAACTCCTCCCCCCGCTCAAGCGATGGCAATCACGTGTCAAGGTTGTGGAAACCCCGGGCATCATGCCTACGAGTGCACCGCAGGTGAGCAACCCTCTGATTTTTCGAATACTTCTTTTGATGAGAGTGTAAATTTCTTAAATAGTCAAAACTAGCCAGTGCCATTTAATAATACGTATAACCCGGGTGTGAGAAATTATCCGAATTTTTCATGGAATCAAAATGCTCCTGACCAACGATGGCAAGGGGGCCAGCATCAATTTGATGCTCAAGCCTCCGGTAGCCAGCCGCGGCCACCACACCCGGGTTATGCGCAACCTGCACCACCCCAAAGGAAGAGTGCCTTAGAAGAAATGCTGGAGAAATTCGTCGATCTGGCCCAAACTAGTATGGCTAATCAGACTGCTTCCATTAGAAATTTGGAGACGCAAGTTGGCCAGCTGGCCCAAGTGCTCTCCGAGCGCACTCAGGGCGCTCTTCCTAGTAATACTGAAAAAAATCCCGGAGAGCAAGGAAAGAGCATCTCGGATGCGAATGGTTGCCAAAAAGACACGTGTGTAGTTAAGTGCAAAATCAACGATGTTGAAACTCCAGCACTATGCGATTCTGGATCGTCTCGCAACA
This sequence comes from Dactylorhiza incarnata, assembly GCA_033032865.1. Taxonomy (NCBI): domain Eukaryota; kingdom Viridiplantae; phylum Streptophyta; class Magnoliopsida; order Asparagales; family Orchidaceae; genus Dactylorhiza; species Dactylorhiza incarnata. Next base: position 5,828,990 of record JAWHQI010000135.1, read on the forward strand.
TTTTTGCTCTGCAAGATGTTGCGAAATTGAATTTGAATATGAAAACGGATGATCGGATTTCGCTAGTGCTGGCTAATGGTACTTTGGTTGATACTGAAGGTGAGGTGAAGGATGTTTGTGTTAGCGTGGATGGGACGGAGGTCATCACTAACTTCCAGGTTTTGGGACCCATGGATAACGAATCTATCCCGATTTTGGGTGTCCCGTTCCTGAAAGAGAGTGGGGCAACCATGCAATTTACTAATGGGCATGCAACCGTATCTCCTAAGGTTGAGCAACATCTACTCTTTCCCGGTGACATTAACAGTGAGTCTGAGTTAATTCCTGATTTATATTTATTGGGAGCTGATGATAGTTTTAGTGTTGTGGAGAACAGGGAAGTTTGTGTCAAAAAGTGCAAGGAAGTTGAAGAACTCGTGGAGGAAACTGAGGTGGATAAAGCCGTGAAGAGATGTGGCGGTCCGCAAGGGTGGACGAATGGTGCTGCTACTGCCGCTGCTTACATGGCAAATGGAATCATCTGAAACTTCTTTACGTGTGAACAATAAATGTAAAACTTTAAAACAGGTGCGATGGGCAGATCTTTCACCCACTGGGGAGGAAGAAATGAAGCCCCTAGTTGAGAAGGGTGTCACCAAGACTTTTTCTGAGCGAGCGGCTGATGCTCGTTGGCGATCGCCTTCCGTGGAAAAATTGAAGTGGGAGAAATTGGAGCACAGGGCTCGCCGGTTCGCCCTCAAACGTGCAAAGGAAGAGGCGTGGGGCAGGGGAGATAACTCTCCCTTGGACCCAAAATCTTTCGCCTCTTCTCCTTTTCATGTATCGGGGGAGGATCATTGCAAATCGGCATATAGCTGAGGTGTGGCAAACCCTTTGTTGTTCTTCTGTTTCGCTTCTGTCAATGTTATTGTTTTGTGCCGTTGGTTTAGTTTTTGTGCTATTTTATTTCTGTGAGATTTTGTTTGGGTTAAAAACACTTGATGCTATTGCTTAATACAGGTATTAAGTCCAGCTTAAGGACGGTAAAGAAAAGCGCTGCTGGGAGACAACCCAATTCTTTTGTTTTATTGTGCTTTTATGTTTTTAGTTGAATATTATATATGTTTTGCTAGGAGTTTCTTTCCTGCAGGTGTGTGGCAATTATCGTGTTCGGCTGAGGCTGCAGCTCTGTTTGAGTTTATACGCCAATCTTCTGGTATGCTCACTTCTGAGCATTGGATAACTTCTCTTCCCCTAGCTGTTATTGTAGTTTTTTTATATATATCCTGTATTAGAATGTGTGGATTAAGTCTGGGGGAGAGCTGCTGTATTTGTCACCCTTTGCACGCACTCTATGTCATTGCATGCTAGAAGTTTATTTAGTTCATTTATTTAGTATTGTTTATCTCTGCAGCACACCACAACACCCTCGTGAGCGCGCATGTAATCGTAGGTGCGTTACGCGTTCAAACTCGTTTCTTATGCGTGATTTGGAAAATCTCTGTGTTGGCTTAGGATTATGAGTTGGAATAAAATGTCGACTCATGTAGTGCTCCTAGTCGAGTGCTCATGGTTTGCTTAGAAATCCGTGTAAAGTAGATTTCTCTTTTTACTTTTAGTCTTATATTTTTCTATTAGTGTTAATGTTGTTTACTTTACTCAAATTGGTGAATCCAGTGTGAATCAGACGGTAGCATAGAGATGTGTGTAAAGTATCGTTAGATGCGTATTGCTCGAGTCGGGAGGAAGGATAATCTTTCTCGGGGGCTAAGAACTTGCCCCAAGCGATTCTTGAAGCATGGGCATAGAATAGTTCATTTTCATGAGTGACGTAGGCCATCATTTTGGCCCGGTTGAGCCTTTGTGCCATTCCTGATATCTCCCCTCGTTAACCACTTGTGCCTACCCCTTTCTCTTGATTCAGCTCCACGTTTTTATCACCAAAGCCTAAACGCCGATCCTAGTCGCACAACCCAAATCTGAGCTCTTTTCATGTTTTACTTTCATTCTTGGGGTATTGTTGTGGTGACTTTAATTGTAGAAAGTGCGGACGTGTTCTTTGTTCTTGTGTTAAAGAGAAAAGAAAGAAAAAGAAAAAGAAGAAAAAATATATAAGATTTGTTGATTGAGAAAAAAATATCGAATTGAAAAAAAAATTCTAATTTGAATATTATTTGAAATATTGAGAGTAGGTGGTGCACATACCCAGTTCGCAAAAGTCTAAGTCTGGGGTGTGGCGCACGTGCATTCGATGTTGGTGTGCAAGAAGTTGTAATTGAGCTCATTTGGGTCTAGGTGTGTCAAGTCTTCATTTGTATCTTTGTTTATATCACCGTCACCCAAGCCTCATTTCAAACCTAAAGTCCTACCGACTCGTGCAGTGAACCGATCTAATGTCGTGGAGAGAATGTGAACATGCAAGCATATGGTCTCCGACACCGATGGATTTCGGTGGAGTTTTTCCCGAATCCTAACTTGTGCAATGCTCATCTTAGTGGTTATTTTACTTTCTCCGTATGTGTGACCGAACGATTCACTGTGATTCACACTTTGAGTAGTAGTAATAAACATTTACTATAGTAGAAATTTATAAATTATCTGATATAATTAGAATTCTATTTTATTGTATTTCTGTGCACATGAGCATGCGACTTCGCATGGTATTCTGTGTCACAATTTCTGTGTTAGCTAGCTGTTTTCCTCATCTTCATAGAATGGTTTGCTCGGGACGCGCAAACGGTTAAGTCTGGGGGTGTGACGAGTCCCAATTATATAGGGGTTTTCGAACTCATCTAGGCCTGCTTTCTCACTCGTGCACTACACTTTCAGCGTTAAAACACTCATATCTGCTCTTTTCATCACTTTACACATAGTGCACTCTTTTCGCCTAGTGGGGTGTGCAATTGCACATTCTGTGCTGGGGGTATGCCTCTGCAGGTTCCCCATGTCTGTCTTACTGTTAATTTGGGTGTTAGCCCTGTGGCTGGTGCTATATTCTGTGGATTGGTGTTGTGGTTTTGACTGTGTACATGTGGACTATGCTCTTGAGCTGAGCACTCCAATCTGGGTAAATCGCACGACCGTGCGATTATTGTTAACGCACGATCTAAGCGATCGTGCGATTTACTCAGAGCTGTGTGTGATGATGTTCATCGTGCGTTTTCCTTAACGCACGATTGAATCCAATCGTGCGTGAAGGAAATCGCACGACCTACCGGATGCCGGCAAAATCCGAGGCCTGCCCCACCCCGTGCGTTTTTGGTCGCGCACGAGCATTCCGCTCGTGCGTGAACAAAAACGCACGATTTTCCTGTAGCTGCAGGCGCTATTTATCTTTATAAATCGCATGGTCCAAAATGCACGGTCGTGCGTTTCTTATTTTAACGCCCCCTATTTAAGCGCGCAGGATGTTCCGACCTAAGGGATCTGTTTTTCGTTCTTTTCAAGCGGGAGCCGTCGGGAGGAGTTGGAGAGCGCCATTTCTTGCCCTCAACTGTGCTCCACCTTGGGAGAGAAGCTTCGGCCACCATTTCTCCGTAGAACTCTCGCTAAAGCTTCGTCTCCGGCCACCGCCATTGTTGCCAGCTCTCAAGCTCCATTTCCAGCCATTTCGTGCTGCATTTCGGGAAGTCTCCGGCAAGACTACTACCAGCAAAGACCAGCGAAGAAGACGGGCTCATTAGAGGGAACTGACAACTCCTCTTCGTACCCCGGACGTCAACCGTGGACCGAGCTCGGACAAGGACCGACAACCCTTGTGCCCGGGCGCGAATCCCGGCAAGTCTTCGTATGCTCGGTTGTATTTCTTCCCCCTTCATGTTATTGTAGTACTGAAATTGTGTTTTGAGGTGTTGGAACAATGTGTAAAAACCTTAACGTTGCTCTAAATGTTAATCATGCATTTGTGATTATGTTGGTGGTTTTTACATATGTGGTGCGCTGAGTTTATTTTTTCCTTGCTGCTTGTTGTGTGTTTGTGCCGTCCTAGCTATTGCTAGGAGCGTGCTTGGCGAAGAGGTGATTGCGACACTCATTGTTCTTCCATCCGCTCCATTGCCCATTTGGGTAATCTGTCCAAGCGACACAGTGACGGCGACCCGCATTTTATTTCTTCTTTGTAACGTAGAAACAAAAATCACAAACCCCCCTGTCAGTTCGTTTCACCCTTGTAGTTATTTTTTTGAATAGAGAATTCACCCTCCCTACGACCCTACCTGCACTCCTCGAGAGATCGATACTTGGGGACTTGCTCCCATTTTTATTACTTGAGCGACCGGTGCACTTGCCGTTTTGCGCATCAGAACTTACACCAGCCGATCTATAACGTAGAAAATACTAAAAGACTAAAGACAAATTACTCGAATCCTACGTACCTTTGGCATTGTCGTTTAGGACATATAAATGAGAAGCGCATATCCAAGCTCCATAAAGATGGAATGCTGGACTCATTTGATTATGAATCATTGCTTATTAGGCAAAATGACTAAAGCCCTTTCACTGGTCATACTGAGAGGGTTGATGATCTTTTGGGTGTCATACATAGTGATGTATGCGGACCTATGAGTTCTATGGCTAGAGATGAGTTCCATTACTTCATTATATTTACTGATGATTTCAGTAGATACAGATACATGTTTCTTATGAAGAACAAATTTAAATCCTTTGAAAAATTCAAGGAGTATCAAAATGAAGTATATAACCAACTAGGAAAGACAATTAAAGCACTCCGAACTGATCGAGGTGGCGAATATTTGAGTCAGGAGTTTCGTGATCTGAAAAAGTGTGGTATTGTATCACAGCTCACTCCATCTAGAACACCACAACATAATAGTGTTTCTGAGAAGAGAAATCGTACTTTGTTAGACATGGTGCGGTCAATGATAAGTCATGCATCTCTGTCAGTTTCCTTTTTGGGGATATGCTCTAGAGACGGTTGTTTTCACACTAAATCGAGTTCTGACTAAAACGGTTCAAAAGACATCATATGAGATATGGACTGGGAAGCGTCCTAGTATGTATTTCATTAGGATTTTGGATTGTGAGGCATACGTGCGACGTCAAATGCCTGACAAACTTGAGGCCAAATCAGATAAGTGTTATCTAGTGGGGTATCTTAAAGAATCTAAAGGATGTTATTTGTATAATCAGTTCAAGGGCAAAATCAATACTTGCGAACTGATTATAAAAATAGCATCCTTTAGTTTCTTTAAGATACCCCATTAGATAACACTTATCTGATTTGGCCTCAAGTTTGTCAGGCATTTGACGTCGCATGTATGCCTCACAATCCCAAATCCTAATGAAATACATACTAGGACGCTTCTCAGTCCATATCTCATATAATATCTTTTGAACCGTTTTAGTCAGAACTCGATTTAGTGTGAAAACAGCCGTCTCTAGAGCATATCCCCAAAAGGAAACTGGCAGATATGCATGACTTATCATCGACCGCACCATGTCTAACAAAGTACGATTTCTCTTCTAAAAAACACCATTATGTTGTGGTGTTCTAGGTGGAGTGAGCTGTGAGACAATACCACACTCTTTCAGATCACGAAACTCCTGACTCAAATATTCGCCACCTCGATCAGATCGGAGTGAAGCTCATCTTTCAGCGCACCTTGCTCCTTCAAAAGGTCAAAGGCGAACTCCACGGACCGCTTGGACAGTCGAAGTACCGCTCTCTGAAACTTTGGATTTTCCGCTGTGAAGCTCACCTAAAAGATAACGAAAGGATTAGTAAGTGCGGACAGGTATGCGTAGTCGCCCTTATTCAGTGAATCATGTATTACCCTTAGCTTTTCGCACACGCGGGTGCTCTCAGCAAGGGAATCCTCAAGAGCTCATAGTGCGTTGTAATTGTACGTAACCACCCTCAGGGTCGCCGCGGCAGACTTCTTCGAGATGTTCTCCATGCGGACCTTCCTCATCTCCTCAAGGTCTTCTTTGTCGAACACCGCATAAGAGACCGCAAGAGCGTGCGGCAAGGTCGGCCCAGGCTCCCTCCATGAGGGAAGGTTAGTGTTCAGCGTGACCGCCTCAAGGTCTCGCAGCATCAGCGGGTTGCCCCAGAGATTGCAGAGGTCCTCTCCTAAGCATGAAAAGGCGGGAGCCCCTCCGTCACCCATAGCAGATCGCGAGGACCAGCGCCTTTTCTTCGAAGTACTCGCCCCGCCTTGGGCAAGCTCAGCGTCCCTCCTCGAGTCATGAGCGCACCGTTTCTCATTGGCGATCAGGACATTTCGGGGGTTGGCAAGGTTTCGACGTCAATACCATCAGAACTGCAAGAGAATGAGACTGTCAGAACCCAAAGGTACGTACGGTTACATAAGTTTTTAACTGCCTATACTTACATTCATTTATAGGCAGGTCCTTAACCTCCAGCACGCGTCGGACGTAGTGGACAACGTCAAGCGAGGTGCCCAGAAGAAACTTTACTATCCGCTCCCCCATTGTCAAAAGCTCAGGCGGTCTGAAGGTGTCCTCCCACGGATCTGGCGCCGTCTGGAGACCGTCAAAGTCTCCTTTAAATACGGCAAACCATGCCTGCCAGTTGTGGATCTTGTTAGTTAGGTTGAGAACTCGGAATTTCTCCGAGCCAAAGTACATCTGCCCATGTTCCCGCGCCCACACGTAGAATACCTCCAGGTTGAAGCGGATGCTTTCAGTCCGCAGGTAGACGATAAACGAAACGATTGAAGCGATGACATTCGGAGGAAACTGCGCGGGCACCGTCCCGTAGAAGTTTAGAGTTTCCACCATCTACGGGAAGAAGGGGAAGGTCCACCCTGCATAAAAGTGATCGAAGGGCACGATGAAATCGTCCTCAAAGATTGTTGTAAACCGCTCCTTGCCCTGCAGAAGTTGCACCGTGTACCTTTCATAAACCGAATGTCGCAGTAAGAAAATTGAGAAGTCGAAGTCGGAGATTGAGGGGAGGTCAGGTTCGTGAGTCATGAAGGCAACCGCAAAGTCAACTAGAGAACCGACTGAAAAGTCGCTGCAAGCACTCAGCTGTGCCCGCAGCTCCCTGGACTCTCTGGCATCAGTTCGCACTGAGCCCTCGTGCTCGCCCAGAATCTCGGTGAAATAGTCGCTAATTTGCGTCAATGCCTCCACGGTCCCCAGTCCGACGGAATACTTACCCTTGGAGGTAGGTGGCGCGGCTGCTTCAGTGGCCTCGCTTCGAGCTGCTTTTCGCAACTGCCCCTCCCCAGGTACGCGTTTTTTTTTTCTTCTTCTCCGCAGGCTTCTCGGCGGCCAGCTTCTCTAGTTGTTTCAACTTGAGTTGCTCCTTAGACACCTCCGCCGCCTCAGCATTCGGCAGTTGTCCTTCTGAGACATCCTCCTGGACATACTTTCCGGTCCGCTCCTTCTCAGGCTCAGGAACAGATTGATCGGCTGCGTCAACCCGCAACTTAGTGCGTGCGGCGTCATCCGCGGCCATGTCTTCATTCACTCCACCTCCAGGATTCTCCGTCGGAGTCCCATTCTCCGGTAAGATCGTTGGAGTGACAGCGTCACCTCCGAGAGTCTTCTCGCCGCCCGGTTCCTATGGCAGGACTCCGGTAGTGTCCGCACCTCCTCCAGAAGCGTTCGTCGCCACTACCGATTCATTGTCGGTGTGGACTTACGTTTCTGGAAAGTCCTCAATCGTCGGAGTGACTGCGGTCTCCTCCGTCCCTTCCAGATAAATAACATTCGTTTGGAGGCCCCCTCCATCTGTATCAGCCCACCTCACCTTCTTGGCGAGCATATTCTTCGGCGTTTTTACTTTCTGCTTCTGCGCAGGAGCTTCCAGCGACTTCGTCCTCTTCTCAGGTGTGTCGTTCCCCACCTCCGGCCCTTGGGAGGCGATGTCCTTTGAGTGGTTCTATCGTAGGAGTCCGCTCATTTCATACATTGTAAACCCCAGGTCTGAGCTCGTCTCTTTCAGCACGAGAACCTGCGTACCCGCCTCAGGAGCATTTAGAACCTTTAAAGAAACTGCAGTAGTGGGATCTTCGCAGAAAGACCGACCGTCCCTTTCTTCTTCGCGGGAGGTGTCGGAGCCCTGGTCGTGCTCGCCGGCACCTTGGGCTCCGGCACCGCAGCCTTCTTCGCAAGCAACTTTTCCAAGAGGGGCTTGTTGCGGCCAGCCATCGGTCAGTCTTGTATTTGCAGCAAGCAAGGAATCACAATGCAAAGTTATCTTGATAAGCCCTACCTCAGGTTATTTATAGTTTTCAGCAGTGCAAGAATCGGGTCGCAGTATCTGCGGTTACCAGTCTTTTTTTTTTTTTTGAAATCCGCGCGGACTTAAAAAACTGCGGGAATTATGTTAACTCAAAATCCTGCGACCACAGCCGCAGCCAATCCAGTTCAGCCAAAGCAGGCCTTTGGTGCTCGATGGTAGGGGAGGTTACCCTGCTTGTAACCGTAGACCCTCCCCAGTCTCAGCAGGGCGGGCGGTTACGTCCTGAGTACCCGCGCCCCCTTCTCCAGCCTCAGGAGCCGACCAGCCCGGTCAGCCCTCAGCAACATCCAAGTCTGGAGAGGTTCGGGGCTTCGTGCGAACACCTCGTGTGTCCGCCCCATCTCCCCTCTCCTTAGTTAGTAGCGGCTTGTGCGGTTACAACATGTTGTAACCGCACGCCCTCTCTTTCTCTCTCCTTCCCGAATTTTTGTGTATCTCGGGCGGTGCGCATTTATTGCAGCATTAATTGCGGCATTTATTGCGCCCAACCGTTTTGGTGACCCTCTATCAGTATAAATTGAGGGACAAAGGTGCCCGGTGTGGGACGTTGAACTCGAGCCAGAATCTACCTCGTAGTAGGTGCGGTTACAAGTTCGGAGTCACCCTCTGTTGCCTATTTCTCTAGCGCTTTTCTCCTGTAATTGCATGTAATCTCTCTTTAAAGAAATAACATCGCCCGCAGTAAGTGGTATTCGTCACTGCGGGTAAATCTGGTGTTCGCCGCATGCTCGAGGCAAGCACGCTTTTTCTGTGCTCCGTCTGCCCGACCATCAAGGGTTAGTAAACCGATTGTAAGCGGCTCCTGGTTCCCCAGTCGCCCTCAAGTCCCGTCGTTGAGTGTGGAGGTTAAGGACATTTTTGGCCTCAACATGGAAGAGCCTTCTGGAGGATGGGAAGAGGAGCATGACCAAGACGTCGGTGCTAATCAACAGAGCCGGCGGAAGAGAGAACAGGCGAGGGAAGATCCAGAGTGTAAAGCTCATTTGAAAGTCTCCCTCTATAAATGATAATCCGCGTCTGTCGATCCTGCACAACAAAAGAAAAGATGAGAAAGTGATTAAGCAATCATGATCTTGAGTAAGGAGGCTAACGGAAAGTAGGTTAAAGCAAGAGCTAGGAACATGAAGAACTGAGCGAACAAAGAGAGTGAGAGGGTTAGCGACACATCGCCAGAGCCAGCAACTGGAGTGGTATCGTCATTGGCTACCGTAATGAACTAAGGATATAGATAGCCCAAGTACTGAGAAAGCATTGTCGGAGTAATATGATTGGTGGCACCCGAGTCCATAATCCAAGTGGGGCTATGGGACAAACATGAGGTACCTTTGTTGGAGACGCAGACAACGGAGCTGGAAGGGCGGGAGATCATGGCGCGAAGATTCTTGAGTTCCTCACGTGAGGTGTCGATGTCGGCACAGGAGGAAGAGTGTCCATCAACAACAGGGGAGGCATGCGGTAAAGAAGAAGCTGGCGGTGGGAGCCCATATTTCTGAAATCAAGTGGCTTCAGTGTGATTGGTCTGTCCACAATAAGTACATAGGCGTGGTGGGTGTCCTCTAGAGCGAGGTCGACCATCACGCGTGCCACCTCGAGATCCACGTCCTCCACGAGCAGGAAGAGGTTGGTTGTCAGAACCGTGGTGGGGGAGAACCGGAGGAGAAGACACCGGGAGTTCAGGTGGTGGCGTCACCTTCAACAACATGAAGCAAACATCAGACGGTGAAGGAATAGAAGGAGAGGAAAGGATGTGTCTGGGCACTGTGGAGTTGGGAGGGGGGGCATTGGCCATCATCAAAGCAATACCGACAACCACTTTTTGAGCTCGCTGAGCGACAAGATCTAGCGTTGGTGGCTAGTGCTAAATCCAGGCCTCGACAAGAGTCTTGGATTGGGAAACAAAAGACGTGAGGTCACCATCGGCACCTAGGTCGGTGTACTGAATAGCCATAAAAATATCAAACAGGTGTTGGAGGCTACCTTTCCCAGAGTAGAGGGAGTGAAGCTCATCCCACATGGCTTAGTCGGTAGTGTGATACATAGACATCTGATATGGTTCACTATCCATGGCATTCAAGATCCATGATTGAACTCGGCCATCGTCCCAAAGCCACTGCTCGGTGGGCTCGGCAGGGTTGAATTGAGTGAGGTGGTGAAGAATCCCCTTGGTCTGGAGAACTCAGCGGACCAAGTGCACCCATTCCACAAAATTCTTTTTTCCCGGAGAAGGAAATAGTAGTGATTCGGAGTTCATCCAGGGCATCAGGGAGAGGAGGGGTAGCAAGAGCCGGAAGGGTCAAGGTAGCAGGTGCTGCATTAGTACCCATCTGGGAAGGAATTCGGTGGTGCGGTCTCACGATAGGAGTGAGCGGTCTTGTCAAGGGAGGTCGCACAGAGAGCTCGACAAGGTGCGCACATGAGGCAAGAGGTCTCAGCGAACTTAGTAGTAGGTCTTTAGAGAGCTCGGCGAGATTGGTCTCAACGAGCTCGGCAGTATGTCTTTAGAGAGCTCGGCACGATTGGTCTTTAGAGAGCTCGGCACGAAAGGTCTCAGCGAGCTCGGCAGAAGGTCTTTAGAGAGCGTGGTTCGGTGCATAGGAGACGCGTTGCAGAGGGTCTATAGTGAGCTCAGCAGTAGGTCTCAGCGAGCTCGGCACAGGAGGATAGGAGCAAGTGCGCTAAGAAAACAGACAGCGGGACCGCACGATGCGCAAGAGAAGTCGGCGCGAGGCCGCACGGTCGCAGGAGAGCTCGGCACGAGCGGAGGATTCACGCGGGAGGTTGTAGAGGTCGGGACGGACAAGGTCTTATAGCGGGTTTGAGATCGCAGACAGCGGAATGAGCAAGAGCGAGGCTCAATCCAGAAATGAATCGAGAGCATGAGCTCAATACCATGAAGAGTGAAATAAATTCACCTTAAAATATTATATATATCTTGCATAATACATGTACAAAGATCTCATTATATAGATGGAAGGAAGAGGAGCTAAAAATGAATGTAAGATGTGGGACTAAAAAGCCTAAGAGAAAAAGGGGCCAGATGGGCCATTTATTCATGGGCCTTTTCTAACAACCCCCAAAGATGGGCTGACCGAACAGGTTAAGCGATGCTTAGAACAATACTTACGATTAATCGATTATTCACTCATAACACCCCACGCAAATGGTCTGATTACTTAATATTAGCAGAATTACATTTTAATTCCTCATTTAATACATCGACCGGCATGACCCCCTTCGAGGTCATGTACGGTCGGCCCCTCCTGGTTTGCTTTCTTACTGCGCAGGCGCGTCGAAAAACGAAGTGGTGGATACGACACTATGCACCCGCGACAGCATGACACGGCAACTAAGGGAAAATCTACAGAAATCCCAACAACGCTTGAAGACCCAGGCAGGCAGATCTAGAGTCGACATTACATTCCAGAAAGATGACTGGGAATTGCTAAAGTTACATCCCTACCGACAACTGCCAATCGCTCGACCTAACAACCGCAAACTAGCGCTGAAATTCCATGGGCCATTTCAAATCATTGAGCAAAATTGGTGCAACGGCGTATCGCCTAGATTTACCTCCGGACTCAAAAATCCACCCCGTGTTCCATGTTTCGCAAATCAAACCATATCACAGAGATCAAACACAACAAGTCATTACCCTACCCCCCATAAGTATTAATAATCAACCAGTACAAGTTCCCCTAGCCATCAGCAGCACACGCAAGGTCATTTAACAAGGGAACGAAGTCAACCAGGGGCTACTGCAATGGACAGATCTACCTCCAGCAGATAGTACATTGGAAGATCTGGATTCCTTGGATGGTTCACCAGATTCTCAACCATCTCTGCTTTCCTTGGCTCCTACAACCACAGCGCAACATCATCCATCTACTAATATACAGAGTTAGTACAATACAGGGGCCCCGGTACAACTCCCACACTGGCAACAAAAGGGAAAACGATTTACGGCCCCACGACGCAAAAACCCCAAAATACTACAGCAGGCAACACTTACCAACACCATGAATCCCTCTCCATCAGCTTCCATGCCGCCACATGAGTTACAACTTCCAGGCCGCCACAGGAGTTACAACTTCCAGGCCGCCACAGGAGTTACAGCATCCTCAATCCTCTGCTTCAACCGCGATCTCCATTGTCGTCTCAACTGCGCGCTCAGCATTTCAACATCCAGACCCTCCGTCTTCCCCTCACTCGGAAGACAACGCCGACGAAAATAAGGAATAAGCGATGTGGACATTGCTTTTAAAACGCGGGAGCAAATGAAGCAGGCGTACTTCTTTTCCACGGTCCAGATGAAAACCCTACATCCAACGGTCTACATCCCGTCAGTATATGTACTTAAGGACAGCATTCCCAAGCCAGAACACAGAGGAGTGATTATAATTAAATATTTTATTAGTCTTTTTTAAAACTATATCATATCAATTATAATTGCCACGTGGCCATGCAACCAACGGTATTGTTATTTTGAGTTATATAAACCAGTGTAAGTGAAAGCAGACGCATGAATAAGAATATTATGTTTTGCTTTTATTTTGCATCTCATTTTCTTCCTCCCTTCTTCTCTCGCACCTCTGGTGATCTCTTCGTCATTCCTCCTCTGAAGAACGTAACAACCATTCACATCATCGTCCTCATATGCACATCAGGGACTACCAAATGCCCATGCTGCGTCCATGGACCTTCTACCCACTGATCATTGATTTGGAACCACATACCATATGACTAGCTTTGCTGCAAGTTTTCTGTCCTACCTAATCTTGTCTGGTAGAGATAAAGTGAGTATTGTGGATGGAACATTCTCTCATATTATTGGGAAAGGATACATCTCTTGCTCCTCCCCTACTCTATCTTATGTTCTTCAAATCCTTAAGTTTACCCATAACCTTCTCTCCATTAGTCACCTAACTAATTGTATGAACTGCTTTGACTTTTTTCCCACTTCTTGTATGTTTCAGGACCTGAAAACAGGGAAGGTGATTGGTTCAGGTAGATTGTGTGATGGCCTCTACATGTTTGATTTATCTAGTCCCGCTTCACCGCAGCAAGCCTTACATGCAGATCAGTCTTCTGTTTTGGATTCCTGGCATTGTCGTCTCGGACATACCTCTATCCCTTCTACTATGTCTTCTTTGTTATTGGAAAAAATTTTGATGTGTGTGACCTAAGCAAACACCCCGTACTTGTCTTAATCATGTTTTTTCTCCCAACTCTACGCCCATTGCTATTATGCATAATGATGTTTAGGGATCGTGTCTTGTTGCTTCAATTTTTGGATGCTCCTTGTTTGGTACATTGATTGTTTTCCCTGCACTACTTGTGCATATTTAAAAAAAACTAAAAATGAAATTGTTTCTTTATTTCAGTGTTTTCAAAAAATGAAAGTAACTCAATTCACTATCACTATTAAAATTCTTCGTAGTGACAAAAGTTATGAGTAAATTGATTCTAAGTTTGAACGTTATCTCAGTGATCTTTGCATTATTTACCAAACGTCTTGTGTCTACTCTCTCACTCAAAATGGTGTGGCAGAGTGCAAGAATCGTCATCTTCTAGATCTGGCCAAGTATCTCTTACTTATGATGAACCTTCCAAAATACTATTGGGGGATGTTGTTCGCACAACAGCTTACCTCGTCAATTGTATGCATACACGGGTTCTCCGGTACAAAACACCCCTCAGTACTCTTCATGTTCCTCCCACTAACCTTCATCCGTGTATCTTTGGGTATGTGTGCTTCGTTCATATACATCAAAGAAATAAACTCGACTCTCGTGACCTAAAATGTGCCTTCATCGGGTATTCCCCAACTCAAAAAAGACAACAAATGCTTTGATCCTGACACCAAGAAGGTATTTGTTACCATGGATGTCACCTTCCGTGAATCTGAAAGCTACTATGGGGCCTCACTCTGGGGGTGGGGTCCTTTCCCATGATGGAAGTGAGCTTTGTATCGCTTCAAAAGGAGTCCTCACCTACACTTTTACCCATTCCTCTTTCATACCAACTTCCTACAGTTACCTGACCTACACCTTTACATATTCTTCCTTCATACCAGCTTCTTACAATTACCCCTCCTGTTGCCACTAACGACCGGGAGAGAACTCATGCTCACCCTTTGCAGTTTCACTCTCGGAGATAAAAGGGTATAAACACACAAGCTTCTCTCAGGACAAGGGACCTGACTAATGATCTGTCTTCAGACTCTATCGCTCTAAGAGAAGGTACTTCTACTGTAACAATCCATATTTATTTTGTTAGAGAAAAAAAATGAAATAGTTTTAATTAACACATAATGGCATACTTGTAATTAAGGGTGCTAGAGTTCTCCTCTAAATCGAGCCAAACCCCCCCCCCCCCCTCTTGGTTTCATTTCACGTGAACCGCAGCCGCACGACTCCCTCCAGCGCTCCGTCTCCCGCACGCAAAATCGATCCCGCCTGCGCCTGCACCTCCCCTTGCCGAAGCCGACGCCTGCTGCTCCTCCAGCCGCCGACGCCACCTCCTGCTTCTCCTCCAGCCGCCGCCGCCTCATCCTGCTGCGCCTCCCCTCTTCTTCTCCTCTGGCCGACAGCAGCCCCCCCCCCCCCCCCTTCTCCTCCTCTGGTCGGCAGCCAGACCCTCTTCCTCCGGCAGCCACCCTTCCTTCCTCCGGCAGCCCTTCCTCTTCGATTTGGCCGGAGATTTGCAAGGAGAACATCTAGGGTTTGCTCGGACCCGCCTTTTCTCAGTTTTTTTTTAGACCGGATTTGGTCTATTTGGGTAAGAGATCTCCCTTCCTCCCCTTTTATTCAGAATTTTCAGAAATGTTAGTGTAGATTCGTGTTCCTAATCGCGTATGTTTTTGGAGACCAAGCATGTAACCCTCGTATAATCGACTAACCGCACTGTGTTGTGATTTTTCCGGCACCTCTCGTCGACCTGATTGTTGGAATCATCACAAACCCTCTCCGATTTAGGGTTTTTCCGACGCCAACGCCGCCAAAATCCCCGATCCCTCGCGTTAAACTCCTCTCCCCTCATCTTGGAGGGAGGTAAATTTCTAAACTCCTCTCTTTATGAGTTATGCGATATGCAAATGCATGTGTTAGCGTAGTATTCTCGTTCTATCATGCATGCTTGTCTTTTAACAGGTGCGAATAGAGTCTTCGGCCTTGCTTAGCCTCTTAGCCGCCGCGTTTTAGCTCGGCTTCATTTTAAGGCAAGTAGAGAAACCCTTCTCGCTTGCAAACATGAAAATTATACTAGTTCCACTCACTTGCAAACATGAAAAATATGCAGCAATTAGGCCTGCTAGCTATGTATCTTGCCTTGACATGAAAGAAATCGCAGAATCTGATTCACTAAGTTAGGTAGAAACCATAAGCTGTTATTGAAAGGGGGTGTCAGTTTGATGTGACGCTTGGTTCGAGCTCACTCCTATTGGTAACTAAAAAAAAACCAATAAATGTCATGTGCAAGCACAGTTTACCGTTAAGACTTGCATTCCCGCCAGAAAATACAGAAATCCATGCATCTACTGAAAATACGTACGTCTTTCAATATTTACAGCTTATATTACTGCAAGATAGATTAAACTCCGGAGTAGGCTATTAAATACAATCTAAGTAAAAAAAAACGATAACCCTCGTTGCAAGAAAAAAATTGAATATGTTTATACTTGTGTACTTGACTCACTTTATTTGATTTTCAGTTTGATTTTCATGTTCTGAGGTATTTCCTTTCTGTTGGATTTGCCTTAGGGTTCGTGACCGTGCCGCCTGCCCCCTGAGCTGCTCTCTTTCGGCGGCAGTTTTGCCTGGAGGTTACCTTTTTGTTGTTGTCTAGCCAGGTTCTATGTATTTGTTTCACGTACTGTCGGTTTATTTTTCATGTTGTAGTTACTGTCAGACATTTCCTCTTGTATCGTGGACCGCTCCTAGGGTGTTTCTGTTTGATGTATTGAACCATTCTACTGATATATTTGCTACTGAAATGCATTACTTTCTTTTCCTTCTTTCCTGCACTGTGTGTCAAATGCATGTTTACTAATTTTAGGCGCATTTAAATCTTTTCTCACAGTTTTAAATTTTATAAGCTTCCGCATACATGAAACAACCGTTTTACACAAGATAAGTGTTTTATTTCTAAAAACTATTTTTAGTATCCCTGTAACTGCCTTAGCAGGCATGATTCCTCTCCACGCATGCCTGTGGCATCACGGCCCGCCCGAAAACCTTGTCGAGACGGGTCGTGACAGTTGGTATCAGAGCAGGTTTCTTCAAAAAAAAATTTTTTAAGATTTATCACATATTTTGAATTATACAACAACAACAACAACATAACCCACATATTTTGAATTATACTTTAAAAATATATATACATGCATACAACATCCCTTCACCCACTGTGTCATTATCTGTTGTTCAAGGCCGAAGCACGCACACACCCACTCATAAGCATGAGTAGTATGCTCACGAATGTTAAGGGGTTATGGGCAAACTTAACATTTTGGTGCATATGAAATTCCATTAGGTTATACTCTGCTTGCGAATATTAAATTGTATGGGCGGTTTAATAATTTCAAGTGCGCTGACATTAGCGCATAATATGCATGACATGTTAAGTGATATGGGCGCTTAACATGACATGTGTATCCATTCATAAACATTTTCTTTTCTGTTTTAGGAATGCATTTTAGGCATAATGGCATTGCACGCATAGCATAACTCATTGCACAAGTGTTAAGCTAAGAGCAACAGGTGGTGATTGTACACACATGGATTTCCCAAATCGTTTTCGATCGCACGCGACTTTATCGCCGTAATTGCATTTGCATGATCATTACCTAGAGCTGTCCACTGGAAATGCTGTAACTATTACTTGTTGAATGCAATCGATAGTATAAATAATATATATATATACTAGAACCTTTATGTCTCCAATCAGTATGAGTAGCTTGACTATTCCTCTTACCTATTTTGTTTATGTCTGATTTAGATGGCTTCCAAGCGATCGCAGTGCAAGAAGGTTACCCCTCCTACTAGGGAAGCTACTGGAGATGCCACTGCCCAGGTGCTGAGGGAGATCCTGGAGCGTCTCACTCGCCTGGAGGGGGATCGCCAGACTCCTAATCCAACCCCCGGTTCCGGCAGTTCAGGAGCAGTTGGAGCAACTGGAGCAGCTGCAGTTTTTGTTCCTCCTGGAGCTACCCCTATTGTACCCGGTTCGGGAACCGGCTCGCTTGCCGTCAACTTGGAGCCCTCTCTTGGGGAAATTCTGACTCCTCCCATGGCCATGGCAGATACCCTTGCGTTCAGCAGGCTAAAGCCACCGTCCTTCGGCGGCAGCCGTGATTTCTTCGTCATTACTGAGTGTCTCTCCCAGATGGAGAAGCACTTTGAATATGCTGGGGTTCCTGAAGCTCAGAAGGTTCTCCTTGCGGCCTACCAGCTGACTGAGGATTCCTACACTTGGTGGCTCCAGCGCCGCAGCCTTCCCAACTCTGCCATTTTGACTTGGGTCAATTCAAGGATGCTCTTACGGAGAAGTTTCTCTCCTCTGTGGAGCGGGACAAGTTGGCAGAGAGGTTCCTGTCCCATCAGCAGCCCGGCAGGACAGTGACAGAGTACGAGCGGGAGTTCTCTCGCCTTTCCCTCCTCGCTGCAAAGTTGGTGCCTGATGAGTCCAGGAAGATCGGTCGTTTCGTGAAGGGCCTCCGACATGATTTCCGTCAGCATGTGGTAGCTCATGGCGCCACCACCTACGCCGAGACTGTTGGGGCCGCCTTGCAGGTGGAAGCTATTGAGCTGGATCGTTCTGCCAAGAAAGTCCAGCATGGTTCGAACAATGTCGCCGCCTCCGACTTCAAGCGCAAGGGTGCTCCATCTCTGGAGCAGGGCCTCAGGTCCCGGGAGGTGTGTGCCTTCTGCCACAAGGTGGGCCATGTCGCCCAAGCCTGCCGCCTCCTCATGAAGAAGCAGAAGACGCATGTTCCTGCACAACAGCCTCAGCTGATGCTTGCCTCCGTGATGGCGCGCGCGCGTCTATTCCCGCAGGAGGCGGTGAACCCTCGCTTGGACGTTCGATCCGAGCCCACGATTGCGTCCGGATCGTCGTTGCGAGTCGAGTTGCTATATTTATTTTTATATTTCGGAGTCTATTTAGCGCCCGATCAGACCGGACATTCTGAGCCGTCCATTTCGGGTTGCCCTAGTCATATTATTATAAATAGTGCAAATGGGGGCTGTTTGAGGGATCGTGGGTTTGCTGAACAGGGCAGCCGCTCGGTCTTCTTCGCCTGGTGCGACGCCGGCGCTCCTCCTCCCGTTGGTGTGACTCCAAGGGTAAGCCTCTCTCCCCTCCTCCTCCCCTTCCAGCCTCCCTACCCCGGACCCCTCCCTCTCCCGCCTGAACCCTAGCCCTCCCAACAACTCGCAGCTCCTCCTCCCTCCCAGCCACTCGCCGACAAGCCTTGCCCCTCCTTCCAGCCCGCCGCCGGACCCTCCCACCTCCAACCAGCCCGCCGCCAGCTCTCCCTCTCCCTCCTGCCGCCGTCCAGCACCACCCCCTCTCCCCACCTACGTACATCCTACCACCCTAATACTCCTCCAGCAACTACCTCCCGTCCACCTCCCCTTCCCCTTCCGTGAATCCTCTTCCCAGCCCTCCACTTCCTGCAGCCCCACTCCACAACCTCGTGCAGCCACCTCCAGCCGCACCCTTCCCCTCATCCTCTCCCACGTGCAGCCACCTCCAGCCGCACCCTTCCCCTCATCCTCTCCCTCGTGCATCCACCTCCAGCCGCACCCCTTCCCCTCCTCCTCTCCCTCGTACAGCCACCACCAGCCGCACCCTCTCCCCTCCCTCTCTTCCTCGTGCAGCCACCCAGCAGCCCTCAACCAGCCCCTACTCGCCTCTATTTGCACGTGTAAGTTGTTAGTTGGAGTTTAGTCTTTTATTGTTGAATATTCAGCACCTATGCTTTGTTGTGGACAATATTGTATATGCTAGTAGTACCTTTGGTTGTTTGATTTGCAGGACCCCTTTTGTGTGCGCTTAAAATTACTTGCGCTTTGGTTGTTTGCAATCCATATCTGCTTCTCTTTAATTAATATTTGCAAATGTTGTGCCTCTACTTGAGTTATAATAGTTAATTATTGTGGCTGTTTTAAGCGGACCGCCTCTTGCATTCGCATCGAAACATTGCATTAAACCCTGCATTTCATTAGTCCGCCAAAAGTCCACCTACCACTGCATCAAATTGGTATCAGAGCTAGGTTTGGGCCACATTTATATGTGTAGTGGTAGGTCTTATAGAGTCTTTAGGTTCATTTATGTCTAGCTATCGTCGTCGTTCGTCTCCTCTATTTGAGGATCCCGAGTCCACCTATGGCCGATCTCATAGAACCCCTTTAGAAAAACCCTCATGTTATCATGAGAATTATTATCGCTCATCGCACACCACTCCTGGAGATCGTGTCGACCCCTCGACGCAATTCCCTTATGCTAGATACGATCACCACGACGAGAGGTCTTCACTTTATCATCGTTACACCTCTCCGCGTCGCTATGATGATAGACCTTCACGATATCGTCACTACACCACGCCACGACTTGATGATAGTAGAGTTGGGCATCACCACAGGACCCCTCCGAAAAGATCCTCATACTATTCTGATCCTCGTCATTACACCTCCCAGTTATTTGAGGAACCTGAATCTATATATGCTCGACCTCGTAGAGCCCCTCCAGAGAGGTCTTCTTATTATTCTAAGCATCATCCTCGTTCGCCACCTCGCGTTCGTAGGGATCACGTCTACTCTCGGACACGTGGTGAGTCTAGTTGGCACG
Source organism: Dactylorhiza incarnata (assembly GCA_033032865.1). Classification (NCBI taxonomy): domain Eukaryota; kingdom Viridiplantae; phylum Streptophyta; class Magnoliopsida; order Asparagales; family Orchidaceae; genus Dactylorhiza; species Dactylorhiza incarnata. Next base: position 5,849,052 of record JAWHQI010000135.1, read on the forward strand.
CCCACTTAGATGACGACCTTGAGTTCTCTAGAGGTCACCATCACACATATGACTTCACACGTACGGATCGCCCCAGTGTCCCACATGCTGAGATACCTGAGGCTGAATTTCAGCAATTGTTTCTTGATCAGTTTGATCGCCTGAGATTTGCCCTTAGAGGGACCGATAGGGTGACACATCAGGATTTAAGTGAGACCACCGATGCGTGTAGGAGTAGTCTTATTGACACGAGAGATCTACCACCTGATCTTGGTACTCCTCTTACTGAGACTTCACGCACACGTGATTCAGAAACTGAGTCTGATCATGATCTTATACGACAGGTGGAGAGCGTAATTAATACGATTATTGAGTTTGAACATGGGAGTGAAGCCGAGCGACCCAGTGATACTGTGATGGTATGTCCATCCTCTACACCCCATGTTGGCCTAGTTACCCCCTCAGTTATGGACCCATTTTTCGACACTCTACCGATTGGTCCACACTTGAGTTTGAGCTCTCCCCACTCTTCCCTTGGCATTGCCTCGAGCCACATCATGTCTGAGAGTCAAGAGCCTAGTGTCGATCACTTATCGATTGCTTCTCCCATTTTTTGGGACAGCACCCTTTTTGTCGGTCCTCATCTGAAGAAACATGATCATATTGATCGATGTTTTGATGGTCATCCTCTTCCGTCTTCTAATGAGCCCCCACCCCTTTATAAGGGTCAAGAGGCAATCATTGACTTTGTTGTCGGCGACCTACTTGTTCCCCGTGATTTACCCATTTTTTGTGCTTCCCTCTGGGAGGACCATCCTATTATTGTTGATTCCCTTGAGATTCAGTCCTCGAGAGGCGCGTCTTACGAACATCCCTCCCCAGAGAGCACCGCCTCCATTATCGATTGTTTGTGTCTTAGCTCTAGTGATCATCACATTCGGGATGACTTTTAGTGCACACCTCCTAGTGAGCCACCTGACGGGCCTTGTCCTTTGAGAGGTACCCATCACACATGTGCGTCGTTATCTTTTGTCATCATCTATGACATCCCTTTGGGTGATCGCCTACATGACGTGTTTTCCTATCATCCGCCCGGTGAGCCTCCCGATGATCCGCCTCCTTTAAGAGACATTGGACATATTTCGCAGTTCACCGCCAATGTCTTAGACAATCAGTTGGGTGATCTCCGTACGCTCGATAAGTTTTTCTACACTTCACCCAAAGAGCCTCCAGATAAACCGTCCGTCCTTAGAGATTTTCAATGCTATATAGCACATGCATTTAGTCAGTTTGTCGTGTCAATCACCATTCATTTGCATATGTTGCATGACTTGCATGGATATTCTCATATAGCACACGACGCTTCTATGTCGCATGATTCGAGTCCATCGTCTTTTTTGCATCATTCACATCAATTGCACAAGTCTGTTGAGTCGTTTGTTTATCATTTGCATGTGTTGCATGAGTCGGTCCGTAAGAAAATTGCATATAGTAATGATTATTATAAAGATCGAGCAGACCAACACAAACATGAACAAATTTTTGAGGTGGGAGAGCAGGTGTTGATTCGCATTCGACCAGAGAGGCTCCCACACGGGCCTGCAAAGAAATTAAGCGCCCGCCGAATGGGCCCCTACACAGTCGTGCGACGCATTGGCACTAACGCATATGAGATCGACATCCCTCATGGTATGGGCATTAGCCGAGTATTTAACATAGAGAATTTGACTCCTTACTACGAGGAGCACGTGTATGCTGACCCTTTCTCCACACCCTCACCTGAGCTTTTGCCACCTGTGTCCCTTACCATCCCCTCCCTGTTCCCACCCGGGGAGTCACTCCAGGAGGTTCATCCGACACCGGTTACGATCCCGGCGAGCCAGCAGTCAGACGGAGATACATCTTTGCCAGAGACACCCACTCCTACCGGCGACATACTTCAGATCTTGGGCCACGACTTCTATACAGTTAGCGGACGATCCGTTGTCAGCGATCTAGTTCGATGGAGCGGTCGTCCGCTATATGATGCCACTTGGATTTCTTCAGAGGAGCTCGAGAGACTCGCCCCGCAGCTTCGCCGAGACTATGATCATCTCCACTCACCGGAGTTGAGTGCTTTCAAGTCGGGGAGAGTTGATGGCGCGCGCGCGTCTATTCCCGCAGGAGGCGGTGAACCCTCGCTCGGACGTTCGATCCGAGCCCACGGTTGCGTCCGGATCGTCGTTGCGAGTCGAGTTGCTATATTTATTTTTATATTTCGGAGTCTATTTAGCGCCCGATCGGACCGGACATTCTGAGTCGTCCATTTCGGGTTGCCCTAGTCATATTATTATAAATAGCGCAAATGGGGGCTGTTTGAGGGATCGTGGGTTTGCTGAACAGGGCAGCCGCTCGGTCTTCTTCGCCTGGTGCGACGCCGGCGCTCCTCCTCCCGTTGGTGTGACTCCAAGGGTAAGCCTCTCTCCCCTCCTCCTCCCCTTCCAGCCTCCTACCCCGGCCCCCTCCCTCTCCCGCCTGAACCCTAGCCCTCCCAACCACTCGCAGCTCCTCCTCCCTCCCAGCCACTCGCCGACAAGCCTTGCCCCTCCTTCCAGCCCGCCGCCGGACCCTCCCACCTCCAACCAGCCCGCCGCCAGCTCTCCCTCTCCCTCCTGCCGCCGTCCAGCACCACCCCCTCTCCCCACCTACGTATATCCTACCACCCTAATACTCCTCCAGCAACTACCTCCCGTCCACCTCCCCTTCCCCTTCCGTGAATCCTCTTCCCAGCCCTCCACTTCCTGCAGCCCCACTCCACAACCTCGTGCAGCCACCTCCAGCCGCACCCTTCCCCTCATCCTCTCCCACGTGCAGCCACCTCCAGCCGCACCCTTCCCCTCATCCTCTCCCTCGTGCAGCCACCTCCAGCCGCACCCCTTCCCCTCCTCCTCTCCCTCGTACAGCCACCACCAGCCGCACCCTCTCCCCTCCCTCTCTTCCTCGTGCAGCCACCCAGCAGCCCTCAACCAGCCCCTACTCGCCTCTATTTGCACGTGTAAGTTGTTAGTTGGAGTTTAGTCTTTTATTGTTGAATATTCAGCACCTATGCTTTGTTGTGGACAATACTTTATATGCTAGGAGTACCTTTGGTTGTTTGATTTGCAGGACCTCTTTTGTGTGCGCTTAAAATTACTTGCGCTTTGGTTGTTTGCAATCCATATTTGCTTCTCTTTAATTAATATTTGCAAATGTTGTGCCTCTACTTGAGTTATAATAGTTAATTATTGTGGTTGTTTTAAGCGGACCGCCTCTTGCATTCGCATCGAAACATTGCATTAAACCCTGCATTTCATTAGTCCGCCAAAAGTCCACCTACCATTGCATCACTCCTCCTCCAATGTTTGTGCTTACTGCAAGAGGCCAGGTCACCTGATGAAGGACTGTCGCCGCAAGCTAGGAGCCTGTTTCAGATGTGGGCAAATTGGACACCTCGCACTGGACTGTCCCACAAAGGAAAGCTCAGTTCCTGCTCAGCCTCTGCAGTGTGTTCCAGGGGTTCAAGTTAAGGGCAAAGCTGCGCTGAACGTCATCTCTCAGGGCGAGGCACTCGTTTCTACCGATGTTATCTCTGGTACGTATGTGTTTATTTAATTCCCTGCAAATTAATCTATTTACTTTGTAGCGAATAAACCTTGGATTGCATCTATGATTTACACTCTTAGGGAGATTTAGAGTCAGGAGCAAGTGGATGCAGATCCTCTTTGATTCTGGCGCCTCTCATTCCTTCATTGCGCGTCATGTTGTGGACCTTCATGGTTGGGCCACGTCGCCTCTTGAGGTCCCTTTTGAAATTTCCGTGCCGGGACATCTGCACCTTTCATCTAGGGGCATTCCCAATTGCCCAATTCTGCTTGATAAGTTGCAAGTCTTCGCCGACCTCATAGTTCTGGATATGACAGAGTTCGACGTTATCTTGGGGATGGATTGGCTGGTCACGAATAGGGCAAGGCTTGATTGCGTGGCGAAGAGGGTAAATCTCAGCATCGACGGCAAGGATTACAGTGTTCACGTTCAGACACGCGGCCATCTAAAGGTAATTTATGCGGTACGCGCCACTCGGCTTCTCAGTCAAGGGTGCATTGCTGGTTTTGTTTATGCTTCTCATTCGGATTCTGCTACTCCTCCACTCGAGTCTATTCCGATCGTTTCTGAGTTTCCTGACGTGTTTCCCGCCGAGCTGCCTGGGATGCCGCCTGATCGTGAGGTAGAGTTCTCTATTGATGTGGAGCCTGGAACGCGCCCCATATCTAAAGCTCCTTACCGGATGGCCCCGCGCGAGTTGGAAGAACTCCGATTGCAGTTGGACGAGATGCTCGAGCTTGGATACATTCGTCTCAGCACTTCTCCGTGGGGAGCCCCCGTCCTCTTCGTAAAGAAGAAGGATGGTTCTTTGAGACTTTGTATTGACTACCGAGATCTGAATAAGGTCACAATCAAGAACAAGTATCCCCTCCCGCGTGTGGATGACCTCTTTGATCAGCTTAAGGGCAGTACCGTGTTTTCCAAGATAGATCTCAGATCGGGTTATCATCAGTTGAAGATCAAGGAATCTGACATCCCCAGGACTGCTTTCAGAACTCGGTATGGACATTTTGAGTTCCTGGTGATGTCCTTTGGGTTGACCAATGCTCCCTCCACCTTTATGGATATGATGAACCGCGTCTTTCGCGAATATCTGGATAAGTTCATCATTGTGTTCATTGATGATATTATGGTCTATTCCAAGACCCGTGAAGAGCATAATGCACATCATAGGCTCACTCTCTCCACTCTTCGCCAGCACCAACTCTATGCCAAGTTGGCGAAGTGTGAGTTCTGGCTTGATCGTGTTGCCTTTTTGGGGCATGTCATTTCAGGGGATGGGCTATCCGTTGACCCCGCCAAAAATCTCTGCAGTGATGGACTGGAAGCAGCCCTCCACCCCTACCGAAATCCGCAGTTTCCTTGGGTTAGCTGGCTATTATCGGAGCTTCGTCAAGGGTTTCTCCTCTCTTGCTGCTCCTCTGACAAAGCTAACTCAAAATCATGCAAGGTTCGAATGGTCAGATCAGTGTGAGCATGCCTTTTCTGAGCTAAAGCAGTGTTTATGTTCCGCACCAGTGTTAGCTCTTCCGTCAGAGGGGTTGGATTTTTCTGTCTATACTGATGCGTCCGGAGTTGGTTTGGGTTGTGTTCTGATGCAGGATGACCGTGTTATTGCGTATGGGTCGAGGCAGTTGAAGATTCATGAACGCAACTATCCCACCCATGATCTGGAGTTCGCCGCGGTGGTGTTTGCCTTGAAGCCTTGGTTGATGACCTCGATCGGATGTGCATATCCATCTCACCCGAGAGTCATGAAGAGTTTTCCGGTCCGTTATGGGTAGAGCAGGTGAAGGACTTGCAGCCGTCTGATCCCGCACTTCAGCGCATTCGCCGACAGGTTGAACTTGGGACCCTCCCGGATTTCTCTATCTCGGATGATGTTCTACGTTTCCGAGGTCGCCTTTGCATTCCTGATGTCCCCGAACTGTTGGATAGTATTTGTCGAGAAGCTCATGAGTCCCGCACGTCTGGCCATCCGGGCAACAATAAGATGTACCATGATTTGAAACAGATTGTGTGGTGGCCTGGTATGAAGAACTATATTGCCCGCTTCATCGCTCGTTGTCTGACGTGTCAGAAGGTGAAAGCTCAGCGCCAGCGTCCCGGTGGTCTCTTGCAGCCCCTACCTATTCCGGAGTGGAAGTGGGAAGATATCTCTATGGATTTCATCACCGGACTGCCCCGTACTCCGAAAGGGCATGACGCGATTTGGGTCATAGTGGATCGCTTGACCAAGACGGCTCACTTCATTCCGTACAGGGAAGGCCACTCCACCGAGAAGATGGCTCGGATTTACGTCTCAGAGATTGTTAGACTTCATGGGATTCCGGTACGGATTGTGTCTGATCGTGACTCGAGATTTGTTTCTCATTTCTGGAAGAGTTTCCAGCAAGGTTTGGGCACTGAGCTCAATCTGAGCACTGCTTATCATCCTACTACCGATGGCCAGACCGAGAGAGTCAATCAAATTCTTGAAGACATGCTTCGGTGTTATATTCTGGATTACAAGGGAGCTTGGGACGAGCACCTGCCGTTGATTGAATTCGCCTATAACAATAGCTATCAAGAGAGCCTCAAGATGGCCCCCTTCGAGGCGTTGTATGGGCGTCGTTGTAGGACTCCTCTCTACTGGACAGAGATTGGCGAAAAGGTTGTGTTGGGCCCTGAACTCCAGCAGGAAATGGAAGAAGCTACCAAGAAGACCCGTGTTCAGCTCAGTCGTGCCATCGAGCGGCAGAGAAAGTATGCTAATCAACGCCGCCGCCCGCTAGAGTTTGTTGTGGGCGATCAAGTGTTCCTGAAAGTTTCACCCACGCCTGGGGTGAAACGTTTTGGCCGCCATCATAAGCTCAGTCCAAGGTTCGTGGGACCGTATGCTATCTCAGAACGTATTGGAGGATCTGCTTATCGGCTAGAGCTACCTGCTTCTTTGGCCGGAGTTCACAATGTCTTCCACGTCAGTCAGCTTCGGAAGTACATTCATGATCCTGCCCGTGTCATGGAAGAGATTCCGGTGATTCCTGAAGCCAACCTTTCTTATCCGGTCGAGCCCGCAAGGATTGTCGAGTTTCAAGAGCGCAAGCTTCGCAAGAGAACCATTCCTATGGTGGAGGTGCTTTGGATACATGGCAAGTCTGAGGAGTTCACTTGGGAGCTTGAATCTGAAATGCATAGCAAGTACCCACATCTTTTCTCTTGATCTTGGTAAGTCTCTGAACATGTCCTCCTTTCAATTTCATTATGCTCATAGTCAGTTTCTATGTCTCGTTTTGCAAACCCTGTTTGGAACGAATGGCATCTGAATATTCGCCGTATGAGACCCCAGTCAGGAATCCTCAAGAGTTTCGGGACGAAACTCCTTAAGTAGGGGAGAATGTAACAATCCATATTTATTTTGTTAGAGAAAAAAAAATGAAATAGTTTTAATTAACACATAATGACATACTTGTAATTAAGGGTGCTAGGGTTCTCCTCTAAATCGAGACAACCCCCCCCCCCCCCCTCTTGGTTTCAATTCACGTGAACCGCAGCCGCACGACTCCCTCCAGCGCTCCGTCTCCCGCACGCGAAATCGATCCGGCCTGCGCTTGCGGCTGCACCTCCCCTTACAGACGTCGATGCCCGCTGCTCCTCCAGCCGCCGACGCCACCTGCTTCTCCTGCAGCCGCAGCCGCCTCCTCCTGCTGCGCCTCCCCTCTTCTTCTCCTCTGGCCGACAGCAGCCCCCCCCCCTTCTCCTCCTCTGGCCGACAGCCAGACCCTCTTCCTCCGGCAGCCACCCTTCCTTCCTCCGGCAGCCCTTCCTCTTCGATTTGGCCGGAGATTTGCAAGGAGAACATCAAGGGTTTGCTCGGACCCGCCTTTTCTCAGTTTTTTTAGACCGGATTTGGTCTATTTGGGTAAGAGATCTCCCTTCCTCCCCTTTTATTCAGAATTTTCAGAAATGTTAGTGTAGATTCGTGTTCCTAATCGCGTATGTTTTTGAAGACCAAGCATGTAACCCTCGTATAATCGACTAACCGCAATGTGTTGTGATTTTTCCGGCACCTCTCGTCGACCTGATTGTTGGAATCATCACAAACCCTCTCCGATTTAGGGTTTTTCCGACGCCAACGCCGCCAAAATCCCCGATCCCTCGTGTTAAACTCCTCTCCCCTCATCTTGGAGGGAGGTAAATTTCTAAACTCCTCTCTTTATGAGTTATGCGATATGCAAATGCATGTGTTAGCATAGTATTCTCATTCTATCATGCATGCTTGTCTTTTAACAGGTGCGAATAGAGTCTTCGGCCTTGCTTAGCCTCTTAGCCGCCGCGTTTTAGCTCGGCTTCATTTTAAGGCAAGTAGAGAAACCCCTCTCGCTTGCAAACATGAAAATTATACTAGTTTCACTCACTTGCAAACATGAAAAATATGCAGCAATTAGGCCTGCTAGCTATGTATCTTGCCTTGACATGAAAGAAATCGCAGAATCTGATTCCCTAAGTTTTGTAGAAACCATAAGCTGTTATTGAAAGGGGGTGTCAGTTTGATGTGACGCTTGGTTTGAGCTCACTCCTATTGGTAACTAAAAAAAACCAATAAATGTCATGTGCAAGCACAGTTTACTGTTAAGACTTGCATTCCCGCCAGAAAATACAGAAATTCGTGCATCTACTGAAAATACGTACGTCTTTCAATATTTACAGCTTATATTTCTGCAAGATAGATTAAACTCCGGAGTAGGCTATTAAATACAATCTAAGTAAAAAAAACTGATAACCCTTGCTGCAAGAAAAAAATTGAATATGTTTATACTTGTGTACTTGACTCACTTTATTTGATTTTCAGTTTGATTTTCATGTTCTGAGGTATTTCCTTTCTGTTGGATTTGCCTTAGGGTTCGTGACCGTGCCGCCTGCCCCCTGAGCTGCTCTCTTTCGGCGGCAGTTTTGCCTGGAGGTTACCTTTTTGTTGTTGTCTAGCCAGGTTCTATGTATTTGTTTCACGTACTGTCGGTTTATTTTTCATGTTGTAGTTACTGTCAGACATTTCCTCTTGTATCGTGGACCGCTCCTAGGGTGTTTCTGTTTGATGTATTGAACCATTCTACTGATATATTTGCTACTGAAATGCATTACTTTCTTTTCCTTCTTTCCTGCACTGTGTGTGTCAAATGCATGTTTACTAATTTTAGGCGCATTTAAATCTTTTCTCACATTATAAACTTTATAAGCTTCCGCATACATGAAACAACCGTTTTACACAAGATAAGTGTTTTATTTCTAAAAACTATTTTTAGTATCCCTGTAACTGCCTTAGCAGGCATGATTCCTCTCCACGCATGCCTGTGGCATCACGGCCCGCCCGAAAACCTTGTCGTGACGGGTCGTGACATCTACCCAACATCCTTTGTCTCAATTTGTGTCTTATGCTTCTCTAGCCGCTTCACATCGAGGCTTTGTTTCCTCTTTGTCCTATATATCTATTTCGTCATCTTGGAAGGAATCTCTTAGTCATCGCAAGGGGCAAGAAGTCGTTCTTGAGGAAATGTGTGCTCTTGGAAAAACTGTATATGGGATCAAGTGGGTCTTCCTCAAGGAAAGATGTTTGTTGGGTGTAAGTGAGTGTTTTCTGTCAAGCAAAACACCCAAAAAATGTTGAAAGATACAATGCAAGACTAGTTGCCAGAGGATACACTCAGACTGCTGGAGTTGATTATCAGGAGACTTTTGCTCTTGTAGCAAAAATGAACTCGATGAGAAGTTTCTTATCATGTGTGTTGCGGAAAGTCGAGTAGAGTGAAAAACGAAATAGAAAATAAACAATCACAAATGACACAGATTTACGTGGTTCACCCCAAGATGGGTGTCTACGGTAAACAGCAGCCAAATTTTCACTATTTAGAACAGAGACGGTTACAGACAAATGGGCGGATTTTCGAATTCAGAAGAAATCCCAAACACCTAGAACTGCTTCAGAAGTGCTTCAAAAAATACTACACAGAAGACAGAACGACCAGGAGTTTATACAACACTCCGTACAAGAAAACAAAAGATTGACACGCCCTTGGCACACGCCCATGTTCCATGGGCGTGTGCCACAATCAGTGTGTATTTTCATCGGCAACCGTCTAGCAACATTCACGGAACCGTCAAAATAGCACCGGTCGTGTGGTCCCGGCATGTGAATCGAAACATCGTGTCTCCTCCTTCTAGAGTTGTCCACTGATTTCTGGAACAGTCCCAACTGCTACAGGGCCTCGACGCACGCCTGTTACCCATGTAGACAATTCACGGGGTCGTGTTCAGCAACAGTCGTCACCTTGGGTTAGGATTTGAGGCACATAATTAATAATCTCCACCTTGCATCGAATCCTATCAAAACAGAAGTTACTCGCCACAAATCTGTTACTGTCATCCCCAACCTGGGGCTATCTCCAACTATCAATGTTGAGCAAGTATAGACAGTGCAAGTTTAACTTGCACTTCGGAATTGGTTTAGTGAACATATCCGCTGGATTATCTGTTGTGTCAACCTTCTTCACTTTGATCTTTTTTCTGACCGGATAAAGTGATATCGCACATTAATGTGCTTGGTTATATCATGATGCACCTGATCCTTTGTTAAACATATGACACTCAAGCTATCACAGAATATAATAGTTTGATCCTGATTAAAACAAAGATCACTTAGAAGGTCCTTCAACCAAATACCTTCCTTGGCTTCTTCTGTCAATGTCATGTACTCTGCTTCCGCAGTGGACAACGCAACTGAAGGCTGCAAAGTAGGCTTTCAACTGACCATTGAGTTGTCATGGATAAAAACATACCTTGTAACTGATCTTTTGCTATTCACATTCGCTACGTAGTCAGATTCTGAATATCCAGCAACAAGCCAATCAGTGTGGCCTCCATAGATAAGGCCAACATCAGATGTCCCTCTGAGGTATCGAAAAATACACTTCACGGTTTGCCAATGCTCCTTCCCAGGTTGAGTCATATATCGACTCACAATACTAACTGTGTGTGCAATATCAGGCCTCGTGGACATCATATCATACATCACACTCCCCAGAACACTAGCATATAGAACCTCAGACAGGTGCATAAGCAGTAGAATATCAAAGATTTGAAGGTAATTAAGTATTTAAAGGTTTGGAATTGGACATACCAAACCTGAATAGAACCTTCTGAATGTTAACTCTTCTGAGAAAGAAAGAGCTTACACTAATGGCGGTCCCTATAAATTTCCATTTTTAGAATTTTCTGTGCAGCACAAAGATCCTTCGTGTCAAACTCTTCACTAAGAGTTATTTTCAGCATTAGAATTCTGGTCATGTCCCGAGCCGCAATAAGCATGTCATCTACATAAAGAAGTAAGTAGATGAATGAACCATCATAAACCTTTTTGTGGTACAACAGCTGTCATAAGGGCTTTTGTAGTAGCCATGTGTCAACATGAATGTGTTAAATCTCTTGTACCACAGCCTTGAGGATTATTTCAGGCTATACAAAGATCTCTGAAGTCTACAGACATGGTCTTCCTTTCCCCGAACAACGAATCCCTCGGGCTGACTCATCAAGATGTTCTCTTCTAGCTCTCCATGTACAAAAGTTGTCTTCACGTCAAGTTGTTCTAATTCCAAATCCTAATATGCCACTAAAGCTAGTAACACTCGAATGGAAGTGTCTGACGACTGGTGAGAAGATCTCATTGTAATCCACAACCTCTTTCTGACTGTATCCCTTAGCAACTAGACATTTTTTGTACCTCATACCTTCAACTCCCGAGATTCCTGATTTCTTCTTGAAGATCCATTTGCAGTCAACCACTTTTCTCCCCTTTGGTAGCCTGACAAGCTCCCAAGTCTAATTCTTTTGAAGAGATTCCATCTCGTCTCCATTGCAGCAACCCAATGTGTAGCTTCAGCATCAGGAATAGCCTCCTGGTAAGTAGAAGGCTCTGGTGAATCCACTTCTTCATCCATTTAGAGAGCAAACGCTAGTGATACTTCTGTGGGGGTCGGATCTCCCTCCTTGGACGATCGGTGGCAATGTTGTATTATCTCTTCTGCAATGGACCTGTATTAGACTCTGCCTCAAACTCTGCAGTTAACTCTTCATCAGTTTTGTTTGAGTGAGGTAGATCATCACTTTTTTCCAAGTTTGGAGTTATCGCAAACTCCATCTGCTCGCTAACAGTATCATGTTTTCATGCAACATCAAACTCCAATCTCGGGTGAAGCATAGAATTTTCATCAAAAGTTACATATCTACTAATAATGACTTTTGACTCAACAAACCAAACTCTATACCCATTCACCCCAGCACCATATCCCAGAAAATTAGCCTTCCTTGCTCTAACTTCTAATTTGCCCTCATTAACATGATAATAGACAGGGCAACCAAATAATTAAAGTAAACAATAATCAACGGGTTTACCAAACCATACCTCGAAGGGGGTTTTGCAATAAATAGCAGTTGCAGGCGAGCAATTTATCAGATAACAAGCTGTATTCACAGCTTCAACCCAGAAGTCCCTTGATAACCCAGCATTAGAGAGCATGCATTGTGCTCTCTCTAATAGTGTCTTGTTCATTTGTTCAGCAACTCTATTTTGTTGTGGAGTTTCTCTGACTGTGTGATGCATGGCAATGTCGTCATCCTTGCAAAACTAAACAAATTCAGTTGAATAAAATTTCATACTATTGTCAGTTCGCAGACGCTTAACTTTCTTCTTTGTTTGGTTCTCAACCAGAACCTTCCATTGCATGAAAGTTTTAAAGACGTCACTCTTGTGTTTCAACAAGTACATTAGAGAGAGCAAGTACCTTGCTCCACCTTTCGATGGAACACAAGAGGGTCCCCAGACATCTGCATGTATGTAGTCAAGAGTAGCTTTGGTTCTGTGCACCGCTTTGCAAAACTGAATACGTCGTTCTTGCCGAAAATGCAATGCTCACAAAACCAAGTAGGTACTTTATGACCACTCAATAACCCTTGCATACTCAGAATCACCATTCCCTTCTCACCAACGTGACCAAGTCGCATGTGCCACAACTTGGATATAATTGAATATGATTTCTCTGCAACTGATACTACAGCCGTTGTACCATTTATTGTCGCCCCTTGTAGAAAATACAAGGTATTCTTCTTGAGTCCTTTCATTATCACCAGGGCTCCTTTAGTGATTCGTCGAACTCCACCTTCACAACTGTATTTGAAGCTCTTTGAATCCATATTACCTAAAGAGATTAGTTTCTTGTTTAGATCGAGGATATGTCGGACATCTGTTAATGTTCTAATGATGTCATCATGCATTCTAATTCGAACTGTTGCATATGTGTAAAACCATTCTCTGTCCTGGCACATGCGAAAAGAACCTGAATCCAAAATCCATTGATCCACTGGGTGTACATGATCAACTACAGAGAGTACCAGATCTGCTTCAGAGCCAGAGTAATCTTTTGCAACAGCAACCACCGGGGCTTTTCCTTTCTTCTTAGGATACTCATTTTTCCAGTGACACGGTTCTTTGTAGTAGTTACAGATATCGCGTGAACCTCGATCTCTGGATTTAGATCTTCTTTTTCCTTTCCATTTTCTATTACTCTTTTCTGGTCGACCCCGTGACTTGTCAAAATTCATGATTGTCAGTCCAATTGCTTCCTTTTCTGCACTATTTCCAGAAGCCTTGTGACGAAGTTCTCGTGAATGGTGATTAGAACGGACCTCTTCGGGAGTAATAGTATCTCTACCAACGACAAAGGAATTGACAAAATTTTCATATGAAGGAGGTAGATATACTAACAGAATTAGGGTTGCATCTTCATCTTCGACTTTGGCATCTACGTTTTTCAGATCCATAAGGATGGAGTTTAAATTGTCAAGATGCTCCTTCAGAATCGCAACTTCCTTCATTCGAAAAAAGAAGACGTTTTTTCAACAACAATTTGTTGGTTAGAGATTTCATCATGTATAGACTTTCCAACTTCAACCATAAACTGGCGACCGTCTCTTCACCGGCTACCTCATAAATAACTTCATCCGCAAGATACAACTAGACCATTGAGTGCGCATTTTCATCATGTTGTTCATATTCTGATTCCTCCATGGATTCAAGTTTCTTTCCTGAAAGCGGTGTCCAGATACCATGTTGCTTCAATAGTGCGCATATCGTGATGCGCCAGAGACTAAAATTGTTCCCTGTAAACATGTCGATCTTCATGTTGTTTGTCATCATCGTTCTTCAAACTACAAACCAGATGAACAGATCCCAGACGAACGAGAAACCTGGCTATGATACCAGTTTGTTGCGAAAATTCGAGTAGAATAAAAAACGAAATACAAAATAAACAATCACAGACAACAAAGATTAACGTAGTTCACCACAAGATGGGATACGTCCACAGGCAGCAGTAGTCGGATTTTCACTATTAAGAACAGAGACAGTTACAGATAAATGGGCGAATTTCCGAATTCAGATGAAATCCCAAACCCCCAGAACTTCTTCGAAAATTACCACACAGAAGACAGAACGACCAAGAGTTTATATAATACTCTGTACAAGAAAAAAAATTGGCACGGCCTTGGCACACACCCGTGTGACTTGGGCGTGTGCCCCAATCTGCGCGTTTTTTCATCGACAACTGTCTAGCAACCGTCATGGAACCATCAGAACGGCACACGACCTCGACACACGGTCCCGAAAAATTTCGTCCAGGTTCGTGGCCCCGGGCACCATGGGTCGTGTTCAGCATCAGTCGTTACCTTGGGTTAGGATTCGAGGCACATAATTAACAATGTGACGCCTTTAATGGATGGAACCTCAGTCAGTTAGATGTGAAAAACGCATTTCTTCATGGGGACCTAGAAGAGAAAGTATATATGTCCATACCTCCTGGACTTGCCCTTAAAGGGTCTAAAAGAAAGGTCTACAAGATAAAGAAAACTTTTATACGGCCTCAAACAATCTCTTAGAGCTTGGTTTGGGAGATTTCACTAGGCTACGACGACCTTTGGATATACTCAAAGTAATGTGGATAATACTTTACTCTTCAAGCACAAGAAAGGTAAATTGACTGCCCAGTGTAAACGATATTGTTATAATATCAGATGTTCTGAAAGAAATTCAAAAATTAAAAGAAAGGCTAGTTAAGTAATTTGAGGTAAAGGACTTAAAGAACCTCAAATATTTCTGGGTATTGAAGTCACCAGGTCAGGCATGGGATTTTCATCTCGCAGAGTAAGTATATCCTCGATTTACTCGAGACATCAAGGATGAGTTGGTGTAGACCTGCTGACACCCCTATCGAAGCAACGTACAGGTTAGGGAGAGATAACAGAGAAATTGTTGAGGTCGTCACTGTTTTTCAGATATTAGTGGGAAAGTTGATTTACTTGTAGTCTCCCAGATATCTCGTATGCGGTTGGAGTAATCAACCAACACATGCACTCCTCAAAGACTCGCCACTTGATGTTGTCCACTGTATTCTTAGATACCTCAAGACCTCTCCTGGGAGTGATATCCAATTTTCATCTAATGATGAGCTAAATATTAAAGTCTACACAGATGAAGACGGGGTTGGATAGGTTGATGATCAACGATCCACCTCAGGATACTACACTTTGGTTGATGGGAATTTGGCTATATGGAGGAAAAAAAACATGCTATCATATCTAGTGTTGAAGTTGAATTCAAAGTTATGACCCATAAAATTAGTAAAAGACTGTGAGTTCAGACTATTATGAGAGACATTGGCCTTGAGAAAAATGAGTCAATCAAACTATATTGCGATAACAAGACGGCCATTAGCATTGCTCATAACCATGTTCAATACAATCATACCAAAAACATTGAGTTCGGTAAACACTTCACTGAATAAAACATAGTGAGGGGAATTGTATGTACTTTGTTCGTTCCGTCTGAACAACAACTGGCAGACATCTTCACTAAAGGATTGAGTGTAAGTGCTTTTAGAAGTATCATTACCAAGTTGGGCATGGTCAACATTACACGCCCAACTTGAGGGGTGTTAGCATTTATTACTTGTTTATTACATGTATTTATATTTCATGTATATCTCTCCACGCCATGTATTTCTCTTCACCCTTATATATAGGTGTGAGACCTTGTTATGTAGTCGGGGGTTCCAAGATAGACAAGGGGAAAAGGAGAAAAGAGAAGGAAAGGGGACTAGGAGGAGAAGAGAAAACCGAGGAGAAGAGAAAACCCAATCGGGTTCCATTTTCCTCATAAGTCCAACTTCCAAGATAGTGCAAATGAAAGATACCCATAGGCTTATATAGTGTCTAATTCCAAAGTACACAGGGCAAACGGTAAATAACTCACTGCCTGAAATACACGCGTGATAATAAAATATAAAAAGATAAGACTGACAGTTGCGCTACACTTGTAAGCACTACTAGCGAACGTTCGTCGTTGGGTTGGGATCGGCGTCCATGTCGCCTTGGTCCAGACGTCGACTTATGCGTTGTGTCCTCGTCCCTTGGCCATTTCCGTCTTCAAAGCAATGTCGCCCTCTCAAAAATTCTCCATGTCCTCAAGGCAGAAGTGACTACCGGGATACACTGCAGATGGGATGGTAGAGGGGAGATTGGGCGGGTCAGCTCGCGTCGCGCCACAGGTATGCAGCAGAATCTAATGTCGCTTGTTATTGAGGAGGATTGGGTGTCGCTGGTAGATAGGAAAAGAATGCCTCCCCTGCCAAGAGGAAAAGAACTCCCGCATGAGAATAGCGCATCGTCATTCGGGCCTAGTTGATATGCACATACCCGAGTGTATGAAGCCACGCGACGCTGAGTATGGCGTAAAGACCACCGAGCTCAAAAGAGTAAGAATTTGCGCGAAGAGGGCAAGGGCCCACAGTCACGTGCAGGTCCATACAGAGGCCCCTAGTGCTAGTGCGGCGGTCTTCGCCCAAGAAAACAACGAGAGGAGGAGAAGGAGACGGGTGAATGTCTTGTTGTATTGTCAGGCGTGGGGAGATGAAATTGTGGTTGGCCCAACTATCAATCAGCACAGTTATGGGATTGCCAATCAGGAAACCAGTGAGCGTCATAGTGAGGGGGGTAGAGGGGTCACCAACCGCAGAGCACAAAAGTTCGAGACGAGGTAGACGTTGAGGGGGACCCATGGCAGCAGTTGAGTCGTCTTTCACTCTAGGGCTTCGAAATCCCCAAGGGTGATTTTCAGGTCCTCCTTACCAATAGTGATGCGGAGCTCCTTCAGAGGACAGTCATGAGTCGGGGAGTGGGATTGTTTACAACAGAAATAGAGACCCCTAATGCGAAGATCGTGGTACTCGTGGTTGGTCATCCGGGGGCTGTTCCGTGGCCGGGGCGGTCGAGGAGGTGGTCTGAGACGCGGAGGAGCCGCGGTATGCATCTAGGGTGGAGGTCGGAAGGTGGGGGAAGGCAATTGGTGGGGGTGTAGAACTCCCTGGTGGTTGGCCGATATCGATGATGGTGACCTTGAAGTCGGCTTCCACAAAGCGGAGCTAGATCCATGACATCAGTAATCGTCTGAGGGTGGTGGGTCTGAAGGCGGGACCGAATGTGTGGAAGGAGCCCCTGCATGAAGAACCCGAGTAATGATCTGACAGTAAGCCCGGAACGTGCGTTGTCAAGGCAATGAACTCGTCGATGTAGTCGTCAAGGTGGCCCGATTGGGGGACGCCACATAAACATTCTATGATTGTCCCGGAATAGCGAACAAGAGGGCAAAGGGTTATTCTGTCGCAGCCAATGAGAGACATAGCAAACTTTTGCGACTCAGGAGTCGGATGAATGTCGAAGAATTGTTCTGCACTGGCAATCCACCCCACGGAGTCGGTGTCGTTGAAGGAGGGAACGTCGAACGAACAGTGAATTTGAGGAGGATGAGATCTTGTTCGAGTTCCGCCCAAGGGAGCAAAGGGTTATTTTGTCGCAGCCGGCAGACCCAATGGAGGGTCGATCCCTCCATGCCAATAAGAGCCATAACAACCTTTTGCGACTCAGGAATTAGATGAATGTCGAAGAATTGTTCCGCACTGGCAAGCCACCCCACGGGGTTGGTATCGTTGAAGGAGGGAACGTCGAACGAGAGGTGTGTTGGAGGGAAGCCCTCCAGTGGCGGAACGGGATCCCGTGGAAGGTACAGATGAGCCCTGAGAACCGAAGGGGACGTCGCATTGGAGGTGAAGAAGGAACTCACTCGCCAGCGAGGAGGGCATCAAACTTTGTGTCTAGCTGCTGAATCAGGTCGTGGAGGGAAGCAATGGAGGCCTCGTGAGCATCAAGGCGGCGGAAGATGGTTGTATTGGTGGGGGCTGAGCCGCGGAAGCGTCTGAAGGTCCCATTGAGCAAAGGCGGGGCATACGAATGCTGGTTGTGGTGGGCAGAGCGAAGAAACAGCAGATCGACGAACTGGAAGGCCACAAGAAGCTCTACAGGCGGAATCGGAAGAAGACTCGAGTTGATCAGCGGATCAAGACAGCAAGCGGAGACTGTAGGCAGTGTGGGATCGGCGGTGCGGCGCGGTTGCGGGATCGAAGTGGGACGCGACGTAAGGGAATCGGACGGTCAGCGCAGAGATGACGCATTGGGATTGGGAGAGATTGGAGGTGCGGGAAGGAGCGGTGAGGCTCGATTGGGGATCGGTTTGTGCGACGAAAATAGGTGTTGAATCAATTCGGGCGGCGGAAACTGCGGCCTGCAAACGGCAGGTTGGACTAAATGTTACGTAGTCGGGGGTTCTAAGATAGAGAAGAGAGAAAAGAGAGAAGAGGAGAAGGAAAAGGGAGAGGAGGAGAAGAGAAAAACCCCTAGGGTTCCATTTTCATCATAATTCCAAGATAGTGCAAATGAGAGATACACATAGGTCTATATAGTGCTTAATTCCAAAGTATGTAAGGAAATTGGTAAATAACTCACGGCCCGAAATACACGTGTGATAATAAAAGATAAGGCTGCCGGCTGCGATACACCCATGTGCACTACAAGAGAACGTCCGTCGTTGAGTAGGGATCTGTGTCCACGTCGTCATGGTCCCGACGTCAACTTATGTGTCATGTCCTCGTCCCTTGCCCTTTTCCGTCTTCGTAACAGACCCCTTGTAATTAAGGAAGTAATTTTGAAACATTCCAACAGGCTAAATGACCAATTCATGAAAATCAAGAATAATGAGAATTTATTATGGATGAATTGATTCTATTGAATAAAGGTTTGGTCGATTCAGTTTTATTTCTAAGTATTATTTGGTCGGTTCAGTTTTCAATAATTTAGAACTGAAAATGATAGGGTCACTCAATCCGCAACCCCAACCAAACCAATGGAAAGCACCCTTTAGTGTACAGCGTCAGATTACAAGGGTCAATTTTGAGTTGTTAGCACTAAACTCACACAGCTTGATTTCCTCTCGGATAGATTGTACAAGTTGATTAAGGATCTGGTCGGACAGATGCAGGTGATGTAAATACTAAAACATAGTTATAGTTATCATAGTTTATATCCCAAAAAATACAATACAGCAATTTTTTCTTGAGTTAAATATATCAAACATTTCCGTACCTGGGAAAAACAATGAATGCAGCCTTAATAAAATCATCAACACACCGCAAATAAGTACAAAAAGATGTCTTTGTTTAAATAAATACAATGCTTAAAGTTGCATACACAAGGTAATATCATCAACATAAAAGACAGTAAACTTTCATGTTAACTTTGTTGATTTCTTTTTCATCTTCTACATAGAGTAAGTTCAAGGACATCCACAAAATCCAAAATAAATTCAGAACAAAAACCATACTGAAGCAATCAATCAAAAAGGAATCAAAGTTGGAGCCACATGGAATGCAAATAATTGAATGGTCAAGTAATAAGGAAAGGAGAAATGCATGCAAAAAATGAATGATTTTTGAAAGCATGATCACCATTTCAACTATAAGATGCTTAAAAATAATTAAAACGGTCCAGGAATTTTAGGATTCAAAGCTTCCTAGATTCCAAATAGTTGAGACAAGGTTACTAAGGAGGATGATGATGATGACGAAATCTTCCAAGATCCTACTTCGACAGTTCAAGTTCAAATCATTTTTTAACTGATTATGTTTCTTCAAAATTACCAACCCAAAAAAGAATTTCAAGCAGACAAATGCAAAAGCGTACCATAGCATTACTTCCAAAGAGTCACACCATTTTGCCAATTGATAGAATGTTTATAATCATAATATAAACATAATTTGTACAAAATTTTCTCACAGAAAACACAAACTTAACAGTTCTAATAACCAATATTCATAAAGCTTTCAGATAGAGCTCTAACAAACATAGTATGGAGATAAGAATAAGGGGCAACCTGATTTACAGAAATAGCCTGCAACAAGGACTCTTTTTCTTTGTAGGAAGGAAGGCTTTTACGAAATTCAATCATCTTTTGGCCATCTAAAGATTCCTATGAAAATAAATTGCAGAAGAAACTCTCAGAAGAAAGTCAAAAAACATAACTAGTAACAAGTTGCTCAAACCAACATTGGAAGGAGGTTACAACTACATGAGAGAACTAATATAACTTAAGACAGGTTTATAACATCCACGTAATGTACTGCATTATTTAATAATGTTAAAAACTTGAGAGCACAAAAAACCGTTCCAAGGATTAGTTCAAATTTAGATAACCATTTAAAAAGAAGCAAACACAATAGGAAGGAACGGACAACAAAAATAAAAAAAGACTCTATAGAAGATAACAAGAGAAAACAAAGAACGTGGCAATCCCAAGTCTATGGTCTATTTTGAGAAAACTAAGAACATAGCCTTGGTGCACCGGTTAAGGTGTTGTCGTGCGAATGCTAATGGCCGGCTTATTATCACAATATAATCTGAGTGGCTCAGTGTTCTCAAAGCCCAGATCCCTCATAATAGTTTGAATCTACAATTCTTCACATATTTTATATGTCAGCTCTGAATTCAGCTTCAGCACTGGATCTAGCCACCACATGCTATTTTTTGGTTCTCCATGTAACCAAATTCCCACCAACTAAAGTGCAATATCCTGAGGTGGACCGTAGATCATCAACCGATCTAGGTCAGTCTGCCTCGGTGTGGACTTCAATATTTAGCTCATCATTCGGTGAGAATAGGATGTCGCTCCCAGGAGAGGATTTGAGGTATCTAAGAATACAGTGGGCAACAATAAGATGGCGAGTCTTTGGTGAGTGCATGTACTGACTGGCCACTCCAACTGCATACGAGATATTTGGGCGTGTATATAACAAGTAAATCAGCTTCCCCACTAATCTTTGAAAACCAGGAAAGTCCTCAACAGGTTCTCGGTCATCCCTCCCTAATCGGCGGTTTACTTCGATAGGGGTGTCAACAGATCTACATCCACTCATTCCTGATATCTCAAGTAAATCAAGAATATACTTCCTCTGCGAGATAAAAATCTCATATTTGGATCTGGCGACTTCAATGGCCAGAAAATATTTAAGGTTCCCTAAGTCCATTCCCTCAAATTCTCTTGTCAGCCTGATTTTTACAGTTTGAACCTCTTTCAGATCATCTCCTATTATAACAATATCGTACAAATGATCTATAGAGGATGTCAATTTTCCTTCCCTGTGCTTGATGAACAGAGTATGATCTGCATTACTCCGAGAATATCCAAAAATCCTAATTGTCTTGTGAAATCTCCCAAACCAAGCTCTAGAGATTGTTTAAGGCAGTATAAAGTTGTTTTAGCTTGCAAAACTTCCCCTTAGAGCCTTCAGGGGCAAGTCCAAGAGGTAGGGACATATACACTTTTCTAGGTCCCCATGGAGTAGCGCATTCTTCACATCTAGCTGATTGAGATTCCATCCCTTCTATGTTGTTAAAGGCGCGCCTAAGGCTCAGAGGCTTGCGCCTTCGTGCGCTTTTTTTGCGTCTTTGGAGTATAAATGGCGCGTCTGGGAGCGATTTCTGTTGCAAATCTTTTTTTCTCAAAAGAAAGAAAGAAATAATGTAAGAACTCAATATTTTTTTGCATGATTTAGTGTTTGTGAAACATAATCGAGTGTTAAGACTTAGATATGATGCAAGTGGCCACTTTAATTCTATTTTTTAAGAGTTATAAATGATAATAATGATTGATTAATGAGTAGAATAGATGAAAAATCTGATCAAGAAGATGAACTGATGTTTGATGCTTATTTTTTAAAATGAATGTGGTTGTGCATTGCCTTCGTCAGGCGCGCGCCAGCGCCTTGAGCCTTGCGCCTAGGCTCCAAGACCCCTTTGCGCCTTGGTGCGCCTTGCATAACTAAGCATCCCTTGTAGGTAGCACATGATAGGAGAACTCTTATTGAGTTCATCTTTGTTATAGGAGCGAACGTCTCCTGATAATCGATCCCAACTGTCTGTGTGTATCCTCTAGCGACCATTCTTGTCGTGTATCTCTCGACAACTCCCTGGGTGTTTTGTTTGACAGCAAACACTCACTTACATCCAACAACAATTTTCCCCTGAGAAAGACGCACAAGACCCTATGTACAATTTTTTTCAAGGACATGCATTTCTTCGAGCATGGCTTTCTTGCCATTTGTGGTCATCAAGGGCTTCTTGCCACTTGTGATGACCAAAGGCTTCCTGTCAGGATGATTGGATAGAAATAGACGACAAAGAGGAAACAAAGGCTCTATGTGAAGCAGTGAGAGAAGCATAAGATACAAACTGAGTAAATAAGTGTTGGGTAGAAGTACCATCTCATAGTGCAGTAGATTTTGACGGATTAGATGTCAGCGCAGGTATCCTGAGAGGCTCGCGTGTTTGTACCTCTTTTCCTTTGAGAGTAAACTTGTAAAGGGGGAGCATGGGACTTTTCCTGCTCCTTAGGGTCAATAGGAACAAGCATGGTAGCAACAGGGGTGGTAGTTTGATGTGTCTGAGGGCGCATCTCCTTAATTCCTTTGTTTGTTTGTTTTGTTCGTGTGTTTAGTTCGTCGCAAGTTCGTCATTATCGCATGTTTGTTACATTGTTGTATGTTCGTGTTCATCACGATTGTATGCTCATCACTTAAATATTGTTGTTAGTTTTTATATTGGCCTCTTGGCCTGACCAGCCAATAGGACCTTAAATAAATTGGTCCGATAATGTGAATGGGAGGACATGGAGGTAATTGGATAACTGAGAAATTGCATAAAATACAAGTTATTAAACAATTAATTTCAGTATAGAACATAATCTGAGTTAATTGTTTTGGGGGGGCAGAAATTCTGTTCCTAATTCATTCCCAATGTTGTTATTATAACCCCCCCCCCCTATTTATTTTGATAATTTACTTTGTTGGAGTTAATGCGTCTGCCTTTTGAGTTCCGAAACTGACATCCATTAAATCAGCCAGCTATTTACTATTCCTATTTATTTCGTCCAGCTACAGTTGATTTCCTTAGCCTTTAAAGCCATCCCCCTCCTCTATATACAACAGCCTGGAGAAAAAATGAGAAGCGGGTTGTTCTTGCTTCTCGTCCATCCAGGGAACTTTCGCCGTTGAAACTCCCGCTTCCGCCACCTGCCGCCAACACGCAACAAGCTTTTGACGACTCCACCCTGGGAAGGATAGCTTACGGCTACCCTACCCTCGCCACCCAGCTTTGCCCTCTGCGTCTGTCAACCTCAACATCTGATCTGCTCCTCTCCAACCCAATCGGCCAGAAAAACCCCGCCACCCACTGTATTCCCGTCGATAACCTCTCGCTAGCCCTACCAGTGCCAAACTCCCTTCCACGACTCTTCCTTTTCCTTGACCGTGACGCCACCAACGCTCCAACCCGACAAGTCTTTCCACTTCCAGCCCGATTCCCCGTCCGCCTAAACCTTCATGTCCAGTGATCTTTCCGAGCCCGTCCAATACCGGTCAAACAGCACTGTTCTGCCCTGGAAATAACGGAGGTATAATTTATGCTCCCCATTATTAGAGTAACTTTATGCAATTTTATTTTAAGTGATCATTCGCAATTACCGTTCATGCTCTCTCTCCCGTTGTTGTGAATTTCCCAGTTCATTGTGAGCTTTGCAACTAGAAATAATTATTCGCTTGCGGCGTGAGCAAAACTCGCTTAAGAATTCTCCGCTACTTATTGAGCATATCGAACCGAGTATCGATTTATTTTTTCAGGAATCCCTCTCTCTCGGGATCAAAGCAAGGCTAGATTTCTAAACAAATTCTTAAATTACTCTGAGACTGGTTTTTTCTAAAATTATAACACATCAGTTTGGTATCAAAGCAATTCTGATTCACTTCTATCGTGAATCAGGCGATCCTGGTCTAATTTGATTAGAGAAGTTTTTAAAAAAAATGGAGAGTCGGGTATAGACAAAATCGAGGCGAGCGTCGATGACTTAAAACAGTGCATGGGCAACCGCATGCAACTGGTTGAAATACTCACCGTCCAAATAGGTGATGTTACACAAGTCATGAATGGGTTACGAATTTCCGTCAATAAACTCGAAGCCGCTAGACACCTAGGACTAAATCAGGCGCCTCCACCAAACCCTAGGGAGGAAGACCCTTGCCACAACATCATGAGCCCCAAAACCAACCACGTTGGGATACGGGCGTTAAGTTGGATGTAGGAGATTTCGAGGGCCAAGTAGAACCTGAAGGGTGCCTTGATTGGCGTGAACGAATGGAACGATTAATGGCCTGGAAACAGATGCCCATCAATCGTCAGGTCGAGTATGCCACCCTTAGGCTCAAAGGACCAGCACTAGTCTGGTGGGTTCAGTTGTAGCATACATATTTCACTTTAGGTCTACCCCCTATCACTACCTGGATTGAATTTAAAACTTAGTTGCGAAAGCGGTATGTCCCCCCAGATTATCTTCAAAATTTATATCGCAAGTTCCACAACCTACGTCAGGATAAACTCTCAGTGGACGACTACACCAACGAGTTTATTATTCTTCAGTCTAGGTTAGACATCCGGGAGGAGGACGATATGACCGTGTCTCGCTATTTAAACGGTTTATGTTAAGCCATTCGCAAGCAGCTAGAGCTTCACGATTTTCGAGACTCACGGGAGATTTCTAGTGGGGCCCGTCGCGTAGAAGCGTCACTGCTAAAGAAAGCTTCCGGCCCCAGGATTTCTGATAGACTTCCTAATACAAACTCGTCCTTGGACACAACAAATTTCCCGTTCAGAGCCGCCCTCCAGGGTCCACCAGTGTCCCTAATCCGCCTCCTGCCTTTACTAAAGAAAAAGAGGTTATGGGCTCCCGACCCAACCCGGGAACCTTTCGGTGTTTTAAATACATGGAGCCGGGTCACAAATCCTTAGAGTGCCCCCGTAGGCAGTTTGTAGCAGTGATTGAGTCCGAGGAAGATCAGGAGCCCGAGTATGGAGTCTTCCTTACAGACTCCCAGCCAGACCCGGTCATCGTAGACGAAGTAGAAGGAGAAGGAGAGCACGCAGAGCACTTAGTCTGTGTCATGCAACATAGCCTCCTCACCCCCAAAATCTCCACGGAGGATGAATGGTTGAGGCATAAAATTTTTCGTACTACCGCACGCATTCAGGGGCAATTTTGCTCCATCATTATAGATAGTGGTAGCATGGAAAATTGTGTCGCATCGCATGGTAGAGAAGCTAAAACTTAAGACCCAACCTCTAGGAAAATCGTAAAGCTTGTCATGGGTCACTAGTTCTATGACTATACCCATCACGCACCAGTGCTTAGTCGAGTTTTCCATAGGAGGTTCCTACCAAGATTCTATTTGGTGTCATGTAGCAACCATAGAGGTTTGTCACATTTTGTTAGGACGACCGTGGCAGTTTGATAGGCATGTAATTCATGACGGTGCAAGGAACTCTTACACTTTTGAACGAAGTGGGCGCAAGATCGTTCTTCTTCCCCATAAGAACGGGTCTCTGCCCAAACCCTTAGAGCATTCCTCACCTAGTAGTAGCACGTCTTCTCCTATCGCTGCAATTTGGTTTCCTTCAACTCATATGTTACTTTCTGGGACCCAATTCCAGGAAGAAATGAAGGAAATTGAGGTCGTATATATCTTAACCAGTCTAGATTCCAGCCTTGAGTCTACAGAGATCCCGAGTAGAGTTCGCCCCCTTATTTCCGAGTTTTCGAGTATTATGCCCGAGGAGATTCCGGATCACCTCCCTCCCATGTGTGATATACAACATTATATTGATCTTATGCTTGGTGTTAGCCTCCCTCATTTGCCACATTATCGTATGAGTCCTAAGGAACACGAAGAGCTTCACCGGCAGGTCACCGATTTAATTAAAATGGGTCATATCAGGGAAAGCATGAGTCATTGCGTCGTTCATGCCCTTCTTGTCCCCAAGAAAGACGGGACATGGCGCATGTGTGTGGATAGTCGCGCAATAAATAAAATTACCATCAAGTATAGATTTCTAATTCCCCGATTGGATGATATGCTCGATATGCTTAGCGGATCCCAGGTTTTCTCAAAGATCGCTGCCATCAAATCCGGATCCGTCCTGGAGATGAATGGAAAACCGCCTTCAAAACTAGAGAAGGACTATACGAATGGCGTGTGATGCCTTTTGGCCTCTCCAATGCCCCGAGGCACTTTCATGCGTCTTATGCACCAAGTTCTTCGGCCTTTGATAGGAGTTTGTGTGGTTGTTTACTTCGATGACATTCTGATATATAGCACTGATTCTGTCCAGCACTTGGATCACCTTCGGAAGGTTCTCCAAATCCTTTTGGAGAATAAGCTATATGTGAATCTTAAGAAGTGCACTTTTTCTGACTAGTACTTTGACTTTCTTAGGGCATATTGTCTCCTCCGAGAGTATCAAAGTTGATCCTGAAAAGTTTCAAGCTATTAGATCTTGGCTTAGTACTAAAACCATCACTGAGGCTCGTGGGTTTCATGGATTAGCCTCTTTCTATCGTAGGTTTATTAAGAATTCCAGTGCCCTTATTGCCCCAGTGACCGATTGTCTCAAGAAGGGTCATTTCATTTGGACCAAAGAAGCCGAGTATGCTTTCATTCTTGTGAAAGACAAACTGACTAGTGCTCTCGTTCTAGTGTTTCCGGATTTTGAGAAGATCTTTGAGGTTGACTGTGACGCCTCGATTATTGGAATAGGAGCTGTTTTGAGTCAAGAGGGGCGTCATATCGCCTTTTTAGTGAGAAATTGAATGAGGCAAAAACTCGTTATTCCACTTACGATCATGAGTTTTATGTCATCGTTCAGGCTCTCCGTCACTGGTGGCACTACTTGATTCAACGTGAGTTCATATTAAATACCAATCATTATGCACTACGTCATTTGAACTCACAAAAAGAGGTGCGTTGACATGCCAAATGGGCAGCATTCCTTCAGAAGTTTACACAAACCTGGTGTTTCAATTAGGGTCGCAGATGCACTTAGTCGTAGAGCTCATGTCTTAGTCACTCTACAACCGCATATCCTCAATTTAGATTCTCAGAAGGAACTCTACCCATCTGATCCTTTGGTAAGATTTGGGCTTCTTGCCAATTTAGTGGGACCGACCCCTCAACAAGATATATTCGAATGAAGGATTTTATTTAGAGGAGCCAGTCTATGTATTTGTAAAGGTCCACTCCGAAAAACCCTACTTAGTGAGTTACACTCCTCGGATTTAGGAGGCCATGTTGGGCAAGCTAAACTTTTACTTGCTAGCACTCGATACTATTGGCCTAAAATGAAGGAGGATGTGTCCAACCTGGTTCGCACTTGTAATACTTGCCAATTGTTCAAAGGTCATGCACAGAACACCGGATTGTATACACCGTTGACCATTTCGGAGAGGCCGTGGGATGAAGTTTCCATGGATTTTATAGTAGGATTGCCCCGAACCAAAAGGAAGGTAGACTCGATTTTTGTGGTCGTTGATAGACTTTCGAAAATGGCTCATTTTATACCTTGTGAAAAAACTTCGGACGCCACCCACGTGGCAGATATTTACTTTCGCGAGATTGTACGCTTACACAGGATTCCCCGCACTTTTACCTCCGATCGTGACACACGATTTACGAGTTACTTTTGGAAAACGTTATGGGAAAAATTAGGAACCAAGTTAGAATTTAGCGGTGCCTATTATCCACAGACGGATGGGCAAACCGAGGTGGTGAATCTGATCGTGACACTCGATTTGCGATTTGCTTAGATGTTTGGCGAGAGAACATTTGACGCAATGGGATTTGGTCCTTCCGCAAGTTGAATTCGCATACAATAGCTCAAAGAATCGCTCTACCACCAAGTCTCCAATTGAAGTAGTCTATGGCTACCCGATACCCCTTCTACTAGATCGTCATGCTCTTCCTTCTATTGAAAGAACCTCTTTTGATGCCACCAAGTCTTTCTCATGACCTCATTATGAGACAAAATGTCCAAGGTCAGTGCCAAAATCTCTCTAGATGCAGTCTGTCTCGTCCCATGAAATACGTACTTCTCCTCCAGGACATGCAATAGATCCATAAAAATTTCTTGGGACATCCGAAAAGAATTATGAAATCTGACTGTCGAAGATTGAAGCATTTCTCCAACTCATTTATCACTTGTTTGCTTTGATGTCATGCATGGTACTGGTTGGTTGAAAAGAGAACTACTTTCAGCCAAAATACTAACTGCTAATACAACATTTTGATGATATGCGGTCGCATAACTTTTAATAGCCTCAAAGCTATCTTCTGAATCATCAGAGTAAGTGGTAGACATTTTCTGATAAACAAAAGACATGAAATAAATAAGAATACTGTCTAACCACAACCACAACAACAACAAGAGAAAAAACAATAACAGTCTAGCAGAAATACTAATAATAATATCCAACAGAAATAACTGTGTAACAGAAGTACTACTAATATTCAACCACAACAACAGAAATAACAATAACAGTCTAGCAGTACATGACCATAAATATGATAAGCCTACGCCCCACCATTGTAGCGGTTATAAATTCACTTTATGTTCGTACTCTCGGGTAGGAACATAAATGTCACTCTATGACCTTTGTCCAACAAAAATGTGATGGCAAAGTCATAGAATTTCTCGTCCGCTACAACGTCGGGGTATCCACTTAACCGCTCGAATGCCTGAGTAATAGTATAAGGATTGCTCTTAGGATGTCCCTGAATGCATCGACTGATGGTCCTTGAAGATTCTGCCAGATCTTCTAAGACGGAGCTGGTGGCACTTTTCTTTACTTTCTTCCTCTTCCTCGCCGATGTGACCTCGGGGGGAGGTGGTGCAACATTATCCTCCTGGATGTCATGCTCCTCACCGGACAACTCTCTCTCGTCGGTGGACTCGCGTGGATTATTCCTTAAGCTAGGAATGGTAGCATGACGCCCACCGGCAACTACTGAATCGAACATCGTCCTCAATCGTTCCTCTAACACGGGGGGAATGTCAGCATATCTGAATTTTTTGGCCGCTGGGACAACCTACAATATTATAACAAAAATTAGGAAGGGCAAATAGTTGAACATAAAGTTAAATCATCATTATTTAATAAATGAATACCTTCAATCTCTCGGTCCACCACTCGTCTGAAGCATCTATAGTCTTTGTAGTCGGATTCCAACCCAAACCAGTCTTATCACGTTTTAGTTCACTCCAAATTTTTCACTCCTTCAAATGATCTCATTTGTTCTTCATTTGAACCTTATCGTACTTTTTTCCAGTTTGTAGGTGGAATTTTATAGTCACATTTACCCAGCCTTCTTTGCTAAAATGGGTTGTCGGTCGGTTACCAAGATTTATTTCATGAATGCATATGTCTCAAAAAATCAGGACATCATTTGCATCCCATATAGCAGAGACATCACCGTCTTTCGGCTTGCCCATAAAACAACAACACTCAAGCCTTTATCCCACCATAGTGGGGTCGGCTATATGGATCCTCTGTCGCCATTGCGCCCTATCTTTAAGCATAGTCTCATTAATGCCTAAGTACATCATGTCTTTCTTTATAGTTTCATTCCAAGTCTTTTTTGGTCTACCCCTCCCCCGTTTAACATGTCTAGTGACTAAACTCTCACAGCGCCTAACAGGTGCCTCTAATGGTCTCCTATGTACATGTCCAAACCATCTTAAACGAGCTTCTCGCATCTTCTCTACAATTGGCGCCACTCCTATCTTATCCCTGATACATTCATTCCTAATTTTATCCAGTCTCGTGTGACCACACATCCACCTAAGCATTCTCATCTCCGCGACTCCCATTTTTTGCTCGTGTACACCATTCACTGCCCAACACTCAGAACCGTAGAGCATTGCAGGCCTAATTGCAGTACGGTAAAACTTGCCTTTAAGTTTTAGTGGTACTTTACGATCACATAGGATCCCAGACGCGCCTCTCCACTTCAACCAACCTGCTTGGATTCTATGAATCACATCTTTATCTACACCTCCATCTTTTTGAATTATCGATCCCAGATATTTAAAGCACTCACTGCGGGAAATATCTTGGTCACCCAATTTAATGACGGAGTCATCTGACCTTCTTGCACTACTAAATTTAAGCTCTATATACTCTGTATTTGTCCTGCTCAACCTAAAACCCTTCTTTTCTAAAGTCCTCTTGGAGGTGCAGCGGTCCTTGCCAAGACGCCGCATTCGGACCATACGACGAGGACTCTTGCCTATTTAACACTACACCCAAGTCCTGGAGATGTAGCGGTCCTTGCCAAGACGCCGCATTCGGACCATACGACGCGTTCCTTAGGGGGAACAACCTAGCTTTAGCACAATTTCTCAAAAGATCCATATTCATAAGGGTGACTAAATTTTACGCTGGCCGTCTACCTAACACAACCCTCACCATTTTTCATCCGGGCTTGGGACCGGCATCGGCTGGTTTTCTTTCGGCTTGCCCATCTTAAAAAAAATACAATTCTTAACTAAACACACAAAATATTAAATTCAAAACAGCTACAAACATACACACACACATACAAATACACATACACATATAACACACATATACACACGCACACACATATACACAAACACACATATAACACAAACACACATATACGCACACATACACATAAAACACAAATATAACACACACACATACACACCACATACAAACACACATACAACACAAATTTAACACACACACACACATATAACACACAGACACACATATAACACAAACACACATACAACATATAACACAAATACAACACACACACACACATACAACATATAACACACACACATATACACAAACACACATATAACACAAACACAAACATACACACACACCCATACAAATACACACACACACACATACACACCAAAATTGAAAAAAACACAAACACACATACACATAAAACACAAATTTAACACACACACACATACATATAACACACACACATATAACACACACACATAACACAAACACACAAACATACACACACACACATACAACATATAACACAAATACAACACACACACACGCACATATACACAAACACACATATAACACAAACACAAACATACACACACACATACAAATACACATACACACCAAAATTGAAAAATACACACACACACACATACACATATAACACAACATAAAACACAAATATAACACACACATATAACACAAACACACAAACATACACACACACACATACAAATACACATACACATACAACATATAGCACACATATAACAACACACACACACACATTCATATAAGAAAACACACAAACACACACACAAACACACAAACAAACATATAAGAAAACACAGACACACACAAACATATAAGAAAACACACACACACACATACACAAACACACAAAAACACACATAACCGCACACACACATATTCATCTCATCATCACACAAACAAACACACATTCACCACCATCATCACACCACACACACACATATAACAATCCCCAAAAAAATTTGACAAATAAAAGCTCTAAATTGAAAAAGGGAGGAGATATACCTAAAATCGGGAGAAGGGAACTGGAGAGGCGGCGATCCCGTCGACTGGAACTGGAGAGGCGGCGGCCTCCAGAAATACCGCCGAGGAGAACTGGCGGCGACAAGAGTAATGCAATCCGGCGGCGTGAGTAGCTCATATGGACGACGAGGGGCGGCGTGACTAGCGTATGTTGGCGCCGACAGGCGGCGTGACACCGGCGACGAGGAAAAACAGCGAAATCGGCGTCGACGACACGCGAGAAGGCGATGCGGGGGAGAGGAAAACCTAACGCGGGGGAACGGCGCGGCTGGACTGGCGAGAAGACTCCTGTCTGCGCTATACAAAGAAACGAAGGTTTTTAATAACCTCTGTTTCGGTCATCAGCAGCGCCAAACGCTGCTTATTCCAATTTCTCTGTTTCGTTCCTGCCGCACCGGAGGTTATAAGCTGAACCAAACGCACCCTTACATTGATCACTTAAAATCATTGCATAAATTTATTGCTATTGTTTGCGAGCATCTTCTGAGAAATATAAAGCTATGGCCGATGAACATCGCCGAGAATTATATTTCTCAGAAGAAGATTGGGTTCTTGCTTTTTTCAGAAAGGAGCGGTTTCGCATTGGCACTTATCACAAACTGCGACAACGGAGGTTTGGCCCTTTTCAGGTAAAGAAACGACTTGGTTCAAATGTCTACCTCTTAGATTTACCCGCTGACTTTGGTACCTCTCCTATCTTTAATATTGCTGACCATGTGCCTTTCTTTGGTGAGCCTCCAATTACCTCTTCCAGTCCACCCTCTTATTTTCCCACCACCAATTCACGACCCACTTCGACCCCTTCTACACCTATCACGGAGGAGATTGAGCAGGTTTTGGATGTTCGAGAATTTCAGACGCGTACAGGCACATATAAACACTACCTTGTGTCATGGAAAGGCAGGAGTATTTCTGAAAGTTCATGCATTAGTGTTGCGGAGCTTCGTTGTCTTCGTCCCGATCTTTCCGTTGCGGGTTTTTGTCATGACTCGACATAGTCAAGTCCTTTCGACTCCGTGGGATTTGAGGCGCCCGAGGGATGTTATGAACGGCAACGGGGACGGCGAAGGGCGGCCGCCGGTGTGGCGGTTCTATCGAAGGAGGAAACACGGCACGCGCGCTGAAGCATGAGGGCGGCGCTGTATCAGTCTTTTATACTCGCACTGTACTATTGTATTTTTCCTTTATGCATCGGGTAGTATATAAGCTCAGGGTACTCTTATTTTGGGATGATGCTGAATTATTATTGAGTCTTGGAATTTCTCTCATCTTCCTTCTCTTCTCTCCTCTCTTCTCCTAATCTCTCCTCTTGGAACCCTAGTCTAACAAGTGGTCCAACCTGTCCTCTTTCGGTCGCGGTTTCCGCCGCCCGAATTCGATCCAGCACCTCGTCCCCGATCTCGCACTGCGCCAGTCCCACTACCCGGCTCCGTCCGCGATCCCGCCAGCGAACACTCCAGCGATCCGCGCAAGTTCACACTCGCGCCAGTCCCGCTACCCCGCCCGTCCGCGATCCGCACCAGTCCCGCGACCTGCTCCGTCTGTGATCCCACCGCGCCAGTCCACGCACGGAGCCCTCCCTTCGGCGGCCAGCGCCTGATCCAGCCCCTCAAGTCGGACCTCCTCCCCAACCCTACTTCGGTTTCTTGTGTGCATGTCACGTCGTTCCAGACGTCTCATGGGCAACCGAAACTCCACGCCTTCTCTTTCGGCCTCCGATCCGGCTGTTCTTCGCCGATTGGAAGACCACGATGCCTCCATCGCCTACCTCCAAGCACTCGTCCTCCGTATGGATTCCAAACTCGACGCCATCCTCGCCAGTCGCCCCTCTCCCTCCGCCACCTCCAACGCCGATTCTCCTTCTATCTTGGGCACCCCTCCGGACATTTCTCCTCCTGCTAATCCCCCTCTCCCCACCATTGTCGGCAGCCCCCGGTCCCTCGAGGTGCCCTCCTTCAATGGCACTGATCCATTAGGATGGATCGCCCGCGCGGAGCAATTCTTTGAACTCTAACAAACGCCCGACAATCTTAAAGTCAGCATAGTCATGATCGGAATGGAAGGCTCCGCCCTCCACTGGGTCTGATGGCTCCGTCAAACCAACCCGACACTGCAATGGTCGGCCCTCCAACAAAACCTCATCAGCCGCTAGGACTCCCGCTATTCCGGCACCGCGGTGGAGCGGCTCTGCGGCATCCGCCAGACGGGCACCCTTGACGACTACTCCGATGAATTTATCGCCCTCGCCACCCACGTTCCCGGCCTTCCGCCGGACCACTACCTCAGTTTCTTTATGTATGGGTTGCGCCCTCACATCCGGGCACGAGTCCGTACCCATCACCCCCCCCCCCCCCCTCCTTAACAGAGGCCATGGATCTTGCCCACTTAGTTGAAGCGGAATTCCTTTCTCGGCCGCCGGAGCAAGGCCGACCACCCCCCTCCGCCGCGCCGCGGCCGCCACCTCGGCCTCCAACTTTCCCTCGTCCTCCACCGCTCGAACCTCCACCCGGCCCGGGACGGGCAGCACCACAGTCGCGTTCCCCCCAGCCCCCAAATCATCCATGGCTCTCCAACCAGGAATACAACGACCTACGATCTAAGGGTCTCTGCTTCCGATGCAAGCAACCATATACACCCACACATGATTGCCCACTCAAAACCCTTCGGGTCCTCATCGGCGACGAGGAACCGGAAGTAACTTTGGCAGATTTTGAGGCTCTAGAGGCCGACACTACCACCGAGGATCCGCCTGAGGCCACCTTTCACCGTCTGGACCTTCCGTTCTTTGCAGTCGGCGGGATTTCGGGCCCTTAGACGATGAAGATGCGGGGACTTCTCCAAGGGACCTCGGTAGTCGTGATGATCGACAGTGGCGCTAGCCACAATTTCATTTCTCAACTTCTGGTGGATCGCTTGGCTCTTCCAGTGCAAGCCGTCGATCGCTTTACAGTTTGCCTGGGGGATGGCCGCCGGCGGGCCACGAGAGGCCTCTGTGCGGGCCTTACTCTCATGCTTGGTCAGAGTCCCTTCCAGGCCGACTTTTACGCTTTTCCTCTGGGCGCAGTTGATGTCATCCTGGGCGTGGCGTGGCTCCGGACTCTCGGAGACGTCAACGTCAATTGGAACCGCATGACGATGCGCTTCTTCTGTGGGGGCACACCCTGCCTCCTGCAAGGCGAGGCCTCCCTTCTCCCTCGTGTCGTCTCTCTTCAGTCTCTACAGAAGTCCTCCGAGGTGGTGTGGGCGGCCCGCCTTATGGCACATTGCGGACACGACCGACCCACCACCTCCACCTGCTCCAGCACTGCAGGCCATTCTGGACGGCTTTCCAGAAGTTTTCGCCGACGGGACACGCTTCCCTCCACCTCGACCTACAGATCATCATATTCCGCTGCGAGAGGGGGCGACCGCCATCTCAGTCCGACCGTACTGTTACGGCCACGCCCAAAAGGGCGAGATCAAGGCGCTTGTCCGGGACATGCTATCCGCAGGCATCATCCGCCCCAGCTTCAGCCCGTTCTCGAGCCCCATCCTACTGGTCCGCAAAAAGGACGGGAGTTGGCGTTTTTGTGTGGATTACCGTGAGCTCAACAAGGCCACGGTCCCCGACAAGTACCTGATCCCCGTCATTCAGGAGCTTTTGGATGAGCTGCAAGGCGCGGTCTTCTTTTCTAAGCTGGACCTTCGGGCTGGCTACCACCAGATACGGGTGCGTGAGGAGAACGTGCCCAAGACAGCGTTCCGCACCCATGACGGCCATTATGAGTTTTTAGTCATGCCTTTTGGCCTGACGAACGCTCCTGCCACCTTCCAGACTACCATGAACGACTTGTTCCGCCCGGCTCTGCGCAGGTACATATTGGTATTCTTCGATGATATTCTTGTGTACAGCTCATCTTGGAAGGCTCACTTGGATCACCTTCGCGCCACCCTCACCACCCTCCGGGAGAACGCTTTTTACGTGAATCCCAAGAAGTGCGTTTTCGGCCAGATGGAGGTCAACTATTTGGGCCATACTATTTCGGCCAATGGGGTGGCCATGGATCAGGAGAAGGTGCAAGGCGTCCTTCAGTGGCCCACTCCCCGCTCCCTCAGCGATGTCCGCGGGTTCTTGGGCCTCACCGGCTATTATCGTCGGTTCATCCGGGATTACGGCAAGCTCGCGAAGCCGCTCTCCGAGTTGTTGAAGAAGCCGACGGTGCCTTTAGAGCCCTTTAGCGAGCTTTGAGTACCGCCCCAGTTCTCGCCATGCCAGACTTCTCGCAGCCATTTGTGGTGGAATGCGACGCATCAGGCTCCGGAGTCGGCGCAGTTTTAATGCAGGTCAGGCAGCCTATAGCCTATTTCAGTCGGACGTTCGCCTCCTCCGTTCGTCCCCGCTCCGCCTACGAGTCAAAGTTGATGGACTTGGTACTCGCTGTCCAGCACTGGCGTCCATACTTGCTGGGCCGCCACTTAACCGTCCGGACGGACCATCATAGCCTTCGCTATCTGCTTCATCGGCGCAGCAGATTTGGGTGGCCAAACTCCTCGGATATGATTTTGACATTAAGTTTCGGGCCGGCGCGTCCAACCGTGCAGCCGACGCTCTTTCCCGCCACCCACGGACAGCCCTCCTGGCGGCCATTTCGCGTCCCTATTGGGAAGATGCTGACATACTGCAGCGGGAGGTGGCCGCTGACCCCACCTTCAGACGATCGTGCGAACTCTCTGGGCTGACCCGTCGTCCTGCCCACCATACCACCTAGTGGGGGACCGTCTCCACTACCAGCAGCGCCTCGTGATCAACACCTCCTCCCATTTGATCACACGCATGCTCGCCGAGTTCCACGCCACTCTCGAGGGAGGACACGCAGGCGCCTTTCGGACGTACCGCCGCCTTGCGGCCTCGCTTTACTGGCCCGGCATGTTTCAGAAGGTCAAGGCCTTCGTGGCAGCGTGCCTTCCGTGTCAGCGGGCAAAGTACGAGGCCACCTTTCCTGGGGGTCTCCTTCAGCCCCTACCCACCCCCACTCAGATTTGGGAAGACATTTCCATGGACTTCATCTCTCGCCTGCCCCGTTCCAAGACTTGGGATTGTGTTCTGGTGGTGGTGGACCGCCTGTCCAAGTACGCACACTTCATTCCGCTCTGCCACCCTTTCGCAGCCCCTCTTGTCGTCGCGGCTTTCGTCGATGGAATCGTCCGCTTGCACGGGATACCGCGCTCCATTGTCAGCGACCGCGACCCGCTTTTTCTCAGTAACTTCTGGCAGACTCTCTTCAGGATGCCAAAGGATTTTTCCATGAATTTACAAGAAGATGAAAAAATAAGGAATTGTATTAAGAACTATGTACAAAAAAAAGAGAATATCCTCAGGTTTCGAAGGAATTGCCTATATGGGGATTCAAAAAAGAATAGATTTGATTCAGGTCATAATCTATATAGGATTTCCCAATTTATTAATAGAAGGACGAACGCGGGGAATCGAAGAATTACAGATGAATGTACAAAAAGAGTTTCACCGGAGACTCAACATTGCTATAACGCATGAGCACAGCATACCACCCGCAGACGGATGGCCAGTCTGAGGTCATGAACCGGTGCCTCGTAACCTACCTGCGATGCTTCGTATGCGACCACCCGCGGGCGTGGGCGGAGTGGCTATCTTGGGCAAAATATTCCTTCAACACCACTTTCCACTCCGGCACCGGCACTACTCCGTTTGAAGCCGTCTACGGGCGTCCCCCCCCCCAGTCTTGAGCCGCACCCTTCCGGGGGAGTGCGCGGTGGCCGCGGTGTACAACCTTCTTCGAGATCGAGATTCCATACTCCAGCAGCTACGCCAGCACCTTCAGCGCGCCCAGGACCGGATGACGATCGCGGCCAACCGCCATCGCCGCGACGTTCAGTTCAGCGAGGGGGACTCGGTCTTCCTCAAGTTGTGCCCGCACCGCCAGGTCTCGGCTGCTTCTCGGACCCATTCCAAGTTGGCGGCCAAATTCTATGGCCCCTTCGAGATCCTGGCCCGAGTAGGCACTCAGGCCTACCGCCTCCGCCTTCCGCCCGAGAGTCGTATCCACCTGGTATTTCACGTGTCACAGCTCAAGCGAGTGATTGGAGATCATCCGGTTGAGGGGGCGCTTCCACCACCGGATTCAGACATTATGCCACCAGCAGTTCACCCCCAGCGCATCATCGACACTCGCACGGCACAGCGAGCGGACCAGGCAGTTGAGCAGGTGCTAGTTCTATGGCAGGGTCTCCCGGACTCAGAGGCGACGTGGGTCGACCGGGATGAGCTGCAGCAACAATTTCCAGATTTTTGCATTGGGGCAAGGCAAATTTCCCAGCGGGCAGCATTGTTACGAACGGCGACGGGGACGGCGAAGGCGAAGGGAGGCCGCCGGTGTGGCGGGTCTATCGAAGGAGGGAACACAGCACGTGCGCCGAAGCATGAGGGCGGCGTTGTATCAGTCTTTTATTCTCGCACCATACTATTGTATTTTTCCTTTATGCACCGGGTAGTATATAAGCCCGGGGTACTCTTGTTTTGGGATGATGTTGAATTATTATTGAGTCTTGAAATTTTTCTCATCTTCCTTCTCTTCTCTCCTCTCTTCTCCTAATCTCTCCTCTTGGAACCCTAGTCTAACAGCGCATCTCCTTAATTCCTTTGTTTGTTTGTTTTGTTCGTGTGTTTAGTTCGTCACAATTGTATGCTCATCACTTAAGTATTGTTGTTAGTTTTTATATTGGCCTCTTGGTCTGACCAGCCAATAGGACCTTAAATAAATTGGTCTGATAATGATGAATAGGAGGGCATGGAGGTAATTGGATAACTGAGAAATTGCATAAAATACAAGTTATTGAACAATTAATTTCAGAATAGGACATAATCTGAGTTAATTGTTTTGGGGGGCAGAAATTCCGTTCCTAATTCATTTCCAACGTTGTTATCGTAACCCCCCTATTTACTTTGATAATTTACTTTGTTGAAGTTAATACCTCTGCCTTTTGAGTTCCGAAACTGACATCCATTAAATCAGCTAGCTATGTACTATTCCTATTTATTTCGTCCGACTGCAGTTGATTTCCTTAGCTTTTAAAGCCATCC
This sequence comes from Dactylorhiza incarnata, assembly GCA_033032865.1. Classification (NCBI taxonomy): domain Eukaryota; kingdom Viridiplantae; phylum Streptophyta; class Magnoliopsida; order Asparagales; family Orchidaceae; genus Dactylorhiza; species Dactylorhiza incarnata. The sequence continues at coordinate 5,887,721 of JAWHQI010000135.1, forward strand.
CCCTCCTTTGTATACAGCAGCCTGGAGAAAGAACGAGAAGCAGTTTATTGCTCATACTTCTCGTCAATCCAGGGAACTTCCGTCGTTGAAACTCCCGCTGGCGCCGCCAACCACCAGCACACAACAAGCTTCCGACGACTCCACCCGGGGAAGGATAGCTTACGGCTACCCTTCCCTCGCCACCCAGTTTTGTCCTTTGCGTCTGTCAACCTCGGCATCCGATCTACTCCTCTCCGACCCAGTCGGCCAGAAAAACCCCGCCACCCACTGTATTCCCATCGACCACCTCTCGCTAGCCCAACCAGCGCCAAACTCCCTTCCAAGACTCTTCCTTTTCCTTGTCCGTGACGCCATCAACGCTCTAACACAACGAGTCTTTCCATTTCCAGCCCGATTCCCCGTCCGCCTAAACCTTCCTGTCCAGTGATCTTGCCAAGCCTGTCCAATACCAGTCAAACAGCACCATTCTGCCCTGGAAATAGCGAAGGTATAATTTCTGCTCCCCATTATTAGAGTAACTGTATGCAATTTTATTTTAAGTGATCATCCACAATTACCGTTCATGCTCTCTCCCGTTTTCGTGAATTTCCCAGTTCATTGTGGGCTTTGCAGCTAGAAATAATTATTCTCTTGCGGCGTGAGCAAAACTCGCTTAAGAATTCTCCGCTACTCATTTAGCACATCGACCCGAGTATCGATTTATTTATTTCGGGAATCCCTCTCTCGGGATCAAAGCAAGGCTAGATTTCTAAACAAATTCTTAAATTACTCTGAAACTGTTTTTTTCTAAAATTATAACACATCATAGTTGAAGGATGGTATAAAGGGGGAATGGGTAAAGATGTAGGTTAAGACTCCTCTAGAAGAGATGAGGAGCTCTATTCCAACACGGGAGAGGACCCCCCCCCCCACACACACACACACACACGCACACCACTGAAGTGAGGTCACATAGTAACTCTCAAATTCACGAAAGGTGACATTCATAGTCACAAACACCCGGATAATTACATGTCAAAGTATTTCTAACCCTTTTGAGTTGGAAAATACCTGAAAAGGACACATTTGAGGCCGCGAGAGTCGCGTTTAGTTTTTTTATATATGTGAACGAAGCACACACATACACGAGGATGAAGGTTAGCGGGAGGAACTTTAAGATTGTGCAGGGGCATTTTATTCGCGAGAACCCGTGTAGGCATCCGGTTGACGAGGTAAACGGCTGTTTGAGAACACCGGGTAACCTCCAAAAGATGACGATTCTTACGTTCTGCTATACCATTTTGAGCGGGTGAGCAGACACAAGATGTTTGGTGGATAATACAAAGGTCCCTAAGATATCTGTCAAACTATGAATCAATGTACTCATAATCGTTGTCAGTATGAAGGATTTTAATGATGGTATTGAATTGAGCGGCTATCGTTTTTTGAAACCGCTGAAATAATGGAAAAACTTCATTTTTAGCTTTCATTAAGTATAACCAGGTAGTGTGGGGAAAACAATCAATGAAACTAACAAACCAAAAACACCCAGAAATTGAAGCAGCGGGGCAAGGCCCCAAAAATCGCTATAAATAACAGCAAAAGGTGTAGATCTAGGGGAAGAAACATGATTACAAGAAGTACGACGATGTTTGTCTAGTACACATACATCACAGTGAAATTTTTCTAATAACAAAGAAGACATTGGGGAATAAAAGCTTCATAGAAGGGATAGAGGGATATCCTAAACGATAGTGCCAAGAATCCAAAACATACAACTGATCAGCATGAAGAGCCTGCGGTGCTGAAGCAGGGCTGGAAGAGACAAACACATAGAGGTAGCCGCACAATCTACCAGAGCCAATCACCTTCCCGGTCTTCAGGTCCTGAAACACACAAGAGGTTGGGAAAAAAGTCACTGAGCAGTTCATAGAATTAGTTAAGTGACTAATTGAAAGAAGGTTACGAGTAAACTTAGGGACGTGAAAAACAAAAGAAAGGGTGAGGGAGGAGCAAGGGATTGATCCTTTCCCAGTAATATGAGAGAAGGTTTCATCCGCAATACTCACCTTGTCTCGACCAGACAAGGAAAGATAGGACACAAAACCTGTAGAGGAACCGGTCATTTGATTCGTCGCTCCAGAATCAATGATCCGGTGAGTAAAAGGATGAGTGGACGGAGCATGAGCACCTGGTAGTCAATGATGGGCATAGGAGGACGACGAGATAGACGACTCGGCATCAAGCGACGGAACGCCTAAATTTCATCAGCAAATAGAACCGCAGGAAGGCTCGCAGTGTCGAGGCTAGCACGGGGAAAGGACTACTCTGAGGCATCAGAAAGATGGGCAAACCTAGACAAAGATGATCGTCCCTGAGAGCGAGCATAGTCGTGACCGTGCAGAACCGTCTGGCGGTGGAGGAAAGCCATGAAACCGAAAACATGTGTCCAGTGAGTGACGAGACTTCACGCAATAGTCACAACTCAGATGATCTTTGTTGGTGGGCTTCAATCTGGAGTCGCGTGGAGCCCGATTACTTGAACCAAACTGAGCAGACAGGGCAGTACCCTCGGAAACGGAGTCAGTAGCCAAGTTTGTCGCCAATCAAATTCCTGTTGGACAAGGTTGTACACTTCTGGAAGAAATGGCGTAGGTGAACACCCAAGGATCTAAACACTGATCTGATTAAAGTCCCGATGCAGTCCATGTAGAAATTCAAAGACCGGTTGCATTCTTCTCAAGCTCGAGCAAGAGCTTCATCCTTCAGAGACACAAGAACGAGTGAGTCAAAGTGATTATATTCCTGATACAACTTAGTGAACTCCAAGTAGTAGACCGAAGGAGGACGAACACCCAATCTCAAGAGAAAGATATGATGTCGCAATTGGAAGATTTGGGTTGCAATCTCTCGGCACGAGTAAGTGGTCTCAGCTCTCTTTCAAATATTTGATACAGTATCCAAGAATAGATAATTTCGGGTAATAGATTCCACCATGGAGTTTGTAAGTCAGGACATCACCAAAGAATTCTTAGACTCTCACTGCAACCAATCTGGGGAAGTATGTGTAGACTCAAGTGTAGTACCCCGAACATAACCAAACAGTCGCCTGCTCTTCAGGGCAAGAGTAATAAATCGAGCCTATGGTAGGTAATTAGAGCCATCCAGACGTATAATAGTAATTTGTGGTGTATTGTGATCATGACTTGACCGAATATACGCCCCAAAAATCAGGATGGAGGAAGAATACCTGGCTCCGAAAGAGATAGTAGGAGATTCATTGTTCCCCAGCATGATATTCCAAGAATAGAAATCAAAGGGAAGAAAAAAAAAGGTGAGGAAGACACCACTAGGGTTTGCTCATAGGAAGAGGGGAGAACTAAGATCCATGAAGAATCTACCTAGCAAAAGGAAGAGATAATGACGCTGAAAACCTGTCTAGAACTTCATCTTCGGTGTCTGAACAAGGATCGGCCAACATTGCCACGAGCGGAATGCACGTAGCGAGCGCAAGGAAGCACGCGAGAAGGGAAATCGGCGTGAGTCGGGACCTATTAGAGCAAGCGGGAGGCGAGACGCAAAGCATACGGGTGGACGATTGGTGGAGGCGAGACGCGAGAAGCGAGGGAAGCGAAATGCCCATGCGGGAGAGGGAGGCGAGGGTTTCGCCCTAAGGAGGCTCTGATACCATGTTGAGACGTTGAAATGATTTCATTAATTAATTACAAAGAGCCTCACTCATATATTTATGAGTGAAGGGAATGAGGAGAAAATACATAACAAGAGAAATAGAGGAAATACAAAAATACAACTAATACATGCTAACACAATCAAAGCAAAAAAACTAAACTATCCCTGCATTATCCATATTATGAACATAAATAGCTTTAAGTGTTTATGTTATTGTACAGCCCGTATTCGGCGAGTACGACCAACCTGTGATCGGTGAGTAGACCCGCTCATCCGGCGAGTAAAACCAATGGCGGCCTTACTCGCCCAGGGTAGGACGGAGTGAGTACGACACCTTCCCGTAGGCTCTTCTCGACGGTATAGTTCTTCTCGGCGGCATAATCTCTTCTCGACGTTATGAGCGTGATTCATTTAAGCGAAATGAACAGCCCGTCTCGGCGACAAAGCTCCTTCCCGCCCAGGGCGGGGCGAGTTGACCTGGCCTCAGGCGAACTCGCTTCAAGAGAACTCGCCCTCGGCGAGTATGACCTGACCTAGTCACCTCAGCCGCACTCGCTCAAGGAGGGAGCGAGGCGAGTTCGGGTCAACCCAACTCCTTAGTCCTCCCTCACTATCCGCAGACCAGCGGGGGCGGCAACTAGTATTTACGAAAAGGCGTGATGAGCTGTTCGCAGACCATTTTGATCTGCATGTAGTAATTTGCTTAAGGCGGAGGAAGCTACCCACAGACTTTTTGGACTATTTTGCCCTCAGAAGAATTTGCCTATAAATAGGACTCATTATGTCTCAGATCAGCACGGATCCACACCCCAAGGAGAGCCAGAGCTTTCTTCTTTGTCCTCGTGCTATCTGAGACAAGCTCAACCTTTGATTTTTGGGAGGGGAAATTGAGTCAGATTTCCGGGTTAGAAGCGGGACCTCCTCGCTGCAGCCAGTGGGTCCATTTTAAGGCAATTACCTACCAATCCGTGAGGGCCAGCTCTCTGCTCGAAATAGTCAGACTTAGGGATCTGACGAAGAGAGAAATAACTCAAGCTACTCCCCAAGTCTCGAACATAATTGGACCGGTATACGGTGAGCGTGGACTGTAGCAAGAGTAGAAAATCTCATCTGACGGTCCCATGGTTGAACATGGCGAGCCGGGGACCGGCCAGGGGAACTCGCTGCCTATGGGCGAGTTCGTGACAAAGAGCGATTTCGATCAGTTCAGGAGGTCGATGGAGGATACTATCCGGGGGCTACTCGCGCCTCGCGGTGCCGAGGCGGGGGAGCCCTCCCCAACAGTGGTCGCCTCGCCCGGTGAGGCAGGGCAAAGTCGGCGCCCAGGAAAAGAAGGATTTCCCGAAGACGGCGACCAGTCACTCCGCGCGCGAGTGCTCTTCGCGAGTCCGACCGAGACCCGCCACTCAGAGGGCGAATACGACCGAGTTCGCACGGCCCGCCAGCTCGCGCCGGCCAGTCCTTTCTACAAGTTGGTACTGACCGCCCCTGTTCCCGGGGGATCCACCGAATCCGCAATGAGTTTTTACTCCGGAAAGGATGACCTCGTCCAACACTTGCAATATTTTGAGGACATGGTCTCCATTAAGCAAATGACGGATGCCTTTAAGTGTTGGTCGTTCATCATAACCTTCAAGGGGAAGACTCGGGACTGGTTCCACCAGATGCCTGCAGGCAACATCTACTGCTTCAAGGACCTGCGTAGAGGCTTTCTGCTTTGTTTCTCCACTTCCAAGAAGAGGAAGAAGGGTTCGGAATCCCTTTTCCTTATCAAGCAAGGGCCGCAGGAGATGTTGGGGGCGTACGTTGATCGCTTCCAAGAAGAGATCCTCCAAGTTCAGGAGGTCACGGGGCACACTCTGATGTTAGCGTTCAAGCTCGGACTGCAGTCAGGGTTCTTCAAGATGAGAATCACCCGTAATCCTCCACTGTCATTCGAGGAACTAATCGATCGGGCGGCGAGGCAGATCGAAGGAGAGGCTACAAGCCTGGAGTTCGTGGCCAAGCTGGCCAGATTGGAGGGAGGGGGTGAGGAGGAAGCTGGCGGCAGCCGGCGGGAGATCAAGAAGAAGGAAGAGCTGAGGAGGCGAGAAGGAAGGGAGTTCCGAGAGAGCAGAGGTCAGCGAGACCAGGAAAGAAGGTTCCAGGCCCCGCCGAAAAGGCCGGCCTGGAGACCTACAGGAGGAGGTTACCATGAGAGGCAGGGAAGAAGGGTTTCCCACGAGCGCCGAGACCGCTGTCATTCCCCCGACCGGAGGCAAGGGCAGTGGAGGCAGAATCAGGCGCCACCCTGGGAGGCAAACGTCGTCAGGCGGGGACGAGGATGTGGTCGGGGAGCGAGACCACGACAGTGTCGAGGTGAAGAAGAGCGTCGGGCAATGCCTTATTGCAACTTCCATCAGATGGAGGGTCATGCAACAGCTACATGCCATGAATTCCTAGAGTTGAGAAGAGGAGAAGGAGAGGCCCAGGAGGGGCGGCAGGAGTGAGAAGGAGGAGAAGTGCAGAGGAATGGGGGGAGGAGCCCCTGCCCCAAGGAGGTGCGAAGATCGGGGAGATCTCGGAGCTCACGGAGGGATAGGCGTCATCCACGGAGAAGCAGGGTTGGAGGCAACCCGGAAGGGGAGTCTCCAGGCCGTGTACCGAAGGAGCGTGGCCTCAACAACTCAGACTCCACCACTGATAGGGGAAATTACCTTTCTGGAGGAGGATATGCTGGGTAACGAGAATCCCTTCCACGGCGCAGTGGTGATCCAAGGCCGCAGTACAAAACTACACGGTCTCCCGCATCCTGGTGGATAACGGGAGCTCCGTCAACGTAGTGTTCAAGAAGGCGTTCGACGCAATGAAGATGGAGGAGAAGAGGGTCACCGCGACGGAGGGGCCGCTCTTCGGGTTCTCGGGAGAAAGGAAGGAGGTAGGAGTGGAGTTGGTCGTGACGCTGGGGGGAACCACCAAATGCTGCAGGTTCGTCATTGTGGACGCCCCCAGCAGCTACAATGCCATCTTCGGCAGGCCACTCATCAGTGCCTACAAGTGCGTGCCCTCCTCCTACCACCAGTGTCTGAAGTACAACCAAGGAGGGTTGCAGATCAAGATTCGGAGCGATCCCAAGGTGGCGAGGCAGTGCTACCTCAACGCTGTCAACACCATCAGCTGGAAGGAGGAAGCTGAGGTGGTGGATCAGGTGGTGGAGGAGATGGCAAGGCTGGAGGCGCCCGAGGAGGTGGAAGAGAAGGAGATTGTATCTGAAGGCGGGAGGGCAGGGAAGGTGAAGATCAGAGGGGAGCTAGAGAAAGGAGATAAGGAGAAGATCCTGTCATGCATCCAGGGGAACGCGGATATCTTCGCGTGGAGCGCAACGGACATGCCAGGCATCGACGCGGACGTCGGCTGCCATCATCTCAACCTAGACAGGGGAGTCCACCCCGTCCAGCAGAAGAAGAGGGCGACCGCCACTACCCTGGCCGAGCCCATCAGAGAGGAGGTCAGGAAGCTGCAGGAGGCAGGGTTCGTGTCGGAGATCCAGTACCCAGGCTAGGTCTCCAATGTTGTAATGGTAAAAAAGGGATGGAAAATGGCGCATGTGTATCGATTTTTCTCTTATTAATAAAGCTTGCCCCAATGATTGCTACCTCTTGCCTAGAATCGACGAGTTAGTAGATTCGGCCGTCGGATTCCCTGTCATGAGTTTTTTAGATGCTTTTTCTGGTTATCACCAAATCTGCATGCACCCTCCCGACATAAAGCATGTATCATTCATTACCAACGACAGGTGTTATTGCTATAAAATGATGCCCTTTGGGCTTAAGAACGCAGGAGCCACCTACCAGCGGATGATGGATAGGGTGTTCAAGGAGCAGAAGTGGCGAAACCTAGAGGTGTATGTCGATGACCTCATGGTAAAAAGCAGGAGTGTAGAGGAGCACCTCCGTGACCTGGAAGAAACCTTCACCACACTCCGAAAATATAAAATGAGGTTGAATCCGTCTAAGTGCGTTTTCGGAGCGGGGGAAGGGGAAGTTCTTGGGCCACCTCTTGACCCCGGCAGGAGTGGAACCAAATCCGAACAAGGTCAAGGCGATTATGGAAATGGAAGCGCACAGGAACGTAAAAGAAGTGCAACGCCTGACAGGTCGATTGGCAGGACTAAGTAGGTTCCTATCTAGAGCTGGGGAAAAGTGCTCACCATTCTTTAAAACACTCCGAGATAACAAGAAATTCGAATGGTCGGCGGAGTGTCAAGGTGCCTTCGAGAGCTTGATGCTCCAGCTGGCGCAGGCACCCTTGTTGCAAGGACCCAGGGAGGGAGAAGACCTCTTCCTGTACGTTGGGGTAGGAGTCGAAGCGGTAAGTTCGGTTTTGGTCCGCGAGCAAGGAAAGAGACAGATCCCTATTTACTACGTGAGTCGGGTCTTGCGGAAGGCCGAGCTACGATACCCCATATTAGAGAAGTTGGCGTTCGCCTTGATCGTATCATCGCGAAGACTCCGACCTTATTTCCAGGCCCATCCGATCAAGGTGGCGACTGATCACCCTCTCCGCAGTATCCTCGAGCGAGTAGAGCACTCGGGAAGATTGGCTAAGTGGTCAGTGGAGCTCAGCGAGTTCGACGTTACCTACGTACCTCGACAGGCCATGAAGGCCCAGGCTGTAGCAGACTTCTTGGCCGACTACACCGTGGAAGTGGAGGAAGAGGAAGCACCTCAGAGGGTGTCATGGGAAATGTTCGTGGATGGAGCGTCAGGGAGGAACTCCTGTGGGGGAGGCATCGTCCTGATCAGCCCCCAAGGCACCAGGATCGAGCAAGTTGTTGATATCCACTTCCCGGTCACCAACAACCAGGAAGAGTATGAGGCAGTAATCGCAGGGCTCCACCTAGCCCGGGAACTGGGAGTTAACGACATCAAAGTACTCCGACTCAATGATGGTTGCCTCCCAAGTTCGAGGGGAGTTCGAGGCAAGGGAGCTGATACTGCAGCGCTACCTGGTGAAGGTCAAAGGCTTGGTGGGCACCTTCAAATCCTTCTCCATACAGCATGTTCTGGGGAGGAGAGCACCCAAGCGGATCGACTAGCCAAGTATGGCCCCGTGGTCGGGGGTACGGTCACCAGGTTGTTTCGACCTTCTATCGAGGAAGGGGGGATGAAGGACATCGACCAGCCCTCCTCATGGATGGATCCCCTGGTTACCTTCTTGGCCACGGGCGAGCTGCCCTTGGAGGTTCAGGACAAGAGGCGGTTTAGGTATAAATCAGCTTATTATTTACTAAACGATGGGGTTCCCCTGGCGAGGTGCCTGTCCGAGGGAGAAGCCTCTCAGATCCTGGAGGAGATTCACGCAGGTGAGTGCGGAAGTCACTCGGGAAGCCGAACCCTGGAGAAGAGGGTGTTGAGGGCAGGATACTTCTGGCCTACCATCAGAAAAGACGTAGACGAGTTCGCAAGGAGGTGTTCGAAGTGCCAACTCTATGCTCCGCTGCAGCTGCAACCAGCCCAGCGTCTCCGATCGATCAACACCCCCTGGCCCTTCGCCATTTGGGGAATGGACCTGGTAGGGTCATTCCCCCCGGCGAGTGGACAAAGGAAGTATCTCCTGGTAATGATTGATTACTTCTCAAAGTGGATGGAGGTGAAGGCTCTGGCCAAGACAACCTCCCTGGTAGTGAAGAATTTCATTTGGCGGGAGATCATATGTAGGCACGGCCTACCCCTCGCCATCGTCACCGACAACGGTCCGCGGTTCGCCAGTCTTGAGCTCACAAACTTCTGCAGACAACTCGGCATCGACCTTCGCTTTGCCTCAGTCCATCAACCAAGTAGCAACGATCAGGTCGAAGCGGCCAACAAAGTCATCGTCAACCTGCTCAAGAAGAAAGTGGAGAACCTGAAGGAAAACTGGGTGGAGCAGCTCCCCTCAGCCATTTGGGCTTTGAGGACTACCCCCACCACAGCAACTGGCGAAACACCCTTCAAGCTATCTCACGGCTCGGAGGCCCTCATCCCGGTAGAGTTTGAGGTCAGAACCCCTAGGGTGGTGGCCGCAGAAGATGGAGACGAAGGATGGAGGCTCGAGAACGAAGACGTGCAGCGAATTGCATTAGACTTCGTGGAGGAACTTCGTGACCAAGCCACGATCCGCCAGGAGGAGATCAAGCGGGGAATGGCAAAGCACTTCGACAAGCATGTTTGAATCAAGCAATTCGACAAAGGGGACTTGGTTCTCAAAAAGGTAGACACTGCAGGGAGGTCAGCAGCAGTAGGTAAACTCCACCCTAACTGGGAGGGCGCCTACATAGTCGCTGAGATGCTAAAAACAGGCGGGTATCGCCTGCTGAATGTCGAGGGAGAACTCCTTGGAAACACTTGGAGTGGAGATAACTTAAAGCGTTTCTACTCCTAAAAAGCAAGGTAATGCCTTGTTTATCTTTTCTGCTGAAATCAAGTGATAACGCTTTCTGTTCCAAATGTGCAGCGCTTCATTGTCCGGACAACAGGTACCGAACAGCGAGATCCTTCTAAGTCCTCGAGCAAAGTGTTATCGTAGACCAGGCCATTGCACTGGGCTCCTCCCCTGCAGGCTGGCTACTTGCCCCCTCGAGTGAGTTCTAAGTCCTCGAGCAGAGAGTTGTCGTAGACCAGGCCATGGCACTGGGCTTCTCCCCTGCAGGATGGCTACTTGCCCCATCGAGCGAGTTCTATGTCCTCGAGCAGAGAGTTGTCGTAGACCAGGCCGTAGCACTGGGCTCCTCCCCTGCAGGCTGGCTACTTGCCCCCTCGAGTGAGTTCTAAGTCCTCGAGCAGAGAGTTGTCGCAGCCAGGCCATTGCACTGGGCTTCTCCTCAAAGCGCTGACTACTTGCCCCCTCGAGTGAGTTATATGTCCTCAAGCAGAGAGTTGTCGTAGAACAGGTCGTAGCACTGGGTTCCTCCCCTGCAGGCTGGCTACTTGCCCCCTCGAGCAGAGAGTTGTCGTAGCACTGGGCTCCTCCCCTGCAGGCTGGCTACATGCCCCCTCGAGTGAGTTCTAAGTCCTCGAGCAGAGAGTTGTCGTAGACCAGACCATTGCACTGGGCTTCTCCCCTGCAGGATGGCTACTTGCCCCCTCGAGTGAGTCCGGAGTCCTATTATATGCCTGCCCTAGGCTAAATTTCATAGCAAGATAAAAAAAGGGAGAGGGGGAGGGAGGGGGAATGAGCGAGGCGAGTATGCTCGATACCCCCAGACCTCTGGCCCTCAAAATCGCTCGTCTGCCGCATCACCACTCTCAGAGCGAGTACCTACGAGGAAAGCGCACACCCTCAGCGAATAAGAAGACGAGTGGGCGCTAGACCTACGAGGAAAGCGCACCTACGTGAATCAGAACTACATGTGAATACGTCGTGTGTGCAAGTACGACATGTGTGCGAGTATGTCATATGAGCGAGTGCATCGCATAGGCGAGTACATCGGATAAGATAAAACTCAACGTCAGTACAAAAGGGCAAACGCACGGAATAAATCAAGGCTAGTACGCCTAGTTAATAAAGTGAAAAAGGCGAGCACGCCAAGTAGGCTCATAAACAAAGAAAAATACATATATTAATACAACTTTTTGTGAATAGAAAAGCAAGCTATTCGCCCTAGTCCTCCTCTTCTGATTCGTCGGAGGAGTCGCCGCTTGAAGTTCTCGCCGGGATAGAGCTCGCCGCCTCGCGATACAGCTCCGGAAGGAGGACCGCGGGATCGATCTGGGCCCCCTCCGCGGTGAGAAGGAACCGCTGCCGAAGCCGCTCCCGCGTGAACGTCGTCGTCTTAATGGCCAGCTGCATGTGAGTCTCAGCGACCTGGGCTGGGGTGAAGTGAAGAAGTGGGGGGACTGTCGATGACTCCCCTTTGGTAGGGTGGCGGCACTCCGCTACCTCCGACTCCGCCTCAGCGAGGCGAGTCCCAAGATAGCTGATTTCGCGTTGCGCCGCAGCCAGCTGCTCCTCCAGCTCGAACACCCGCGTCACCAGCGCAACCGTGGTCTCCTGAAACAAAAAGGTTAGTCGAAAGAGACGGCAGGAGAGCAGGATGGAAGCGAGTAAGAACTCATACCTCAGGAGGAGGAGCATCCTTAGACTTGAGCGCAGCCAGCTCCTCTTCCACTCGAGCCAGCCTCTCCCCCTGCTCCTCGTGGGCCCGACCCAAGTCGCGGAGTCGCCTATTCGCCTGAAGCCCTCGCCGCGCGGTCTAGTGAACCAGCTCGGCAGTGCGGAGGGCAGAGCGGCTGCTGAGATTGGCCAGCTCGCGGATGGGAGCTTCCGCAAGGACCTCGGCGTCCTCGCGCACCCAAAGAGCAAGTTGTACGCGTGGTCGCCGACCTCCTAAAAATCCTCCCAGGAGGGAAGAAGCGAGTTCACTGAGACCATGTTCGCCGCAGGGTCCCATATCAGCAGGAGGTTGCCTTTGGAGTCCTCGCTCCTCATCCCCAACCCGAAGTTCATATGGGTCGAGGGGTCTGGAGGCGGTCTCGCCGAAGGGTGAGAGGTGGAGCTCCCCGTCTTTTGCTTTTTACGCCTCGGCTCGCTTGCCGAGGCGACTTCAGGGTCGACTCAGCCCTTACCCTTATCAACCGTCGGAGGCGTCCCGCTGTCCACCGCCCCTGCGAGGACTCCCTCGAGGTAGGGCTCGCTTGACCGCTGTCGCGAGGCGTCGCAAGGGGAGCGAGTGGGGACGATGCGCTCACCTGAAGGGGAAGAGAAAACAGTTAATGGCAACTCCCACCAAGAATAGGAAACAATAACAGCGCGGTGGGTACTACCTGAGACTTACCTGCTCCAGGATTCACGAAGGCGAGCTGGTCCACGCCTCGCCGCAGGAAGACGACGTTCATGACCTTCTCCTTCATGAAAAGGTAAAGGTCCAACGCATCCCCTTTCAGGCGAGGCGGCCTAAACTCTGCTTGTCTTCTGTACGGGAGCGAAGGGGATGTTCCCGAAGTAGCCCCGCACTATGACGAACTTATCGGTCCAATGGTGGACCTTGTTAAGAGTCTCGGCGACCCTGACGCACACGCTGGTGAAGAACAGGGTGTCGTCGCTGGTCGCCTTCAGGGTCAAGACCTTGCTGAAAGTGGAGAGATTGAACTCGATCTTCTCCTCGCACAGATAGCAGGCGTAGGCGACCAGGACGCTGATCGCATTAAGGTTGACCTGCGCGGGGATCATCGCGAAATAGCGAAGGACCTGACGGACCTCCGGCCACAGGGGCAATCTCAGCCCCACGTGGAAGTGGGCCAGGGGGAAGGCGAGTTCTCCACTATAGAGAAAATTGAGAAACTCGTCGGGTCCTGGCCGCCTCGCGGTATAAACGGGCGGCAGGTACCGCTTCACAACATCGCTCAGCTCCTCGCCAAGAGTCTGCGAGCTGGGAAAGTTGTGCGCTCGAAGTTGCGGGCGCAGAAGGCGCGCCCGTCCTCGGAGGGCTCCTTCACCATGGTTGGCAGCGAGTAGGGGGGTTGGGGTTCTGCGGGAAGAATTCGAGAAGGAGAGGGTGTTTGAAAGAGAGGTGGAAGCGTACCCTCCCACTCCAGGAGGCCCTCTATTTATAGACCCCACCCCCTAGCCTAGTCGCACGCGAGTAGATCGCTGAACGGCGCGAGTACATTTAAGCGAGTAGCCGGACTAATGGCGTGCAAGTAAAAATGAAAAACCAGAACTAGAAGAAGAGCATATCGCGAGCACAAAAAATGTATAATAAATTTTCTCTAAGCGCATAGCGCGAGTACAAAAGAGACAAGCACAAAAGTATCACCTGTGCATCACAGAGACCCGAGGGGTCGCGAGTGCGGTTACATATCAAGCATCAAAAATTCAAAAGGCGAGGGCAACCCAAGGGACTCAACCGCGGCGCACCGGACCGCGACCCCGGCGACGTGTGCGCTGAGGGTGGCGAGCTCTCCAAGTGATGCCACGAGCCGCTCGCAGATCTTCGTGAGCCCTCTCCAGATTCTCCTCACTTTGTCTTATATGCTCTTCGCCTCGCCTGATATGCTCTTCTAGTTGGGAGGCCTCGCCCACAGTGCCCGCCACCTGCGCGAACCTGTGGAGATCGTCCTCGGTGGCTTGTTGGCGAATCTCCATCTCGTACAGCCTCGCCTCCAGATCGGCCACCCGGGCGAACAGGCCCTCGCCCTGTAGTTTTAGTTGGAAGTCTTCCGCTTCCGCGAGGCGATCGCAGAGATCGACCAACCGTTGATTCACCTCGGCGGGCGTCATAGCCATCAGGAAGGAGTTGTGGGCTTGAAGGACAGCAATAAGACGGGCCCACGACCCCTCGTTGAAACCAGGCGGGTCAGCGAGTAGCTCCCTCAAGGGTGTGGACGCTGCGGGCGGCAGCGACCCCGGCAGCAAGTCTGTAAACAGCGGATGGCCGGAAGAGGTGGACCCACGACTATCTGAAAGAAGAAACCAGGCAGCGGAGGTAAGTGGCAGAAGAGAAAAGAGGTAATGAAGTAAGCGGGGTGAATACCTGAAGGAGCGTGGTCTTCCTCCTGGAGCCGAGGCGGGTCCGCATGAAGTCCTTCAGTAGAGGCGGGCAGGCGGAGGATTACGCCTGTCCCTCCGGGCAGGGAACCCATCGTCAAGGACTTCCCCCCGGAAGTGGGGAGAGCAGGCTGACCGGTCCCGGATCGGTGTTGAGACGCTAGCGAGAGGGGGCTGGAGCCGAACCAGCTTGCCCAGGGATCGAAGAAGACGCGGTGGCCAGACCCCTCGGCGGCGCCCCGACGAGTTGTTCAGTCTGCACCTGGCGACTAGAAGACATTGTAGAAAGCAAAGAGTTAAGAAATGCTCAATTTGATCAGGCGAGAAAGTAGTACCCTTACCTAATACCACGGCGGGGCGAGCAGGAGGGAGCGGCGGAGCACCCGCGCCAGCTGGAGGCAGTACTGCATCCCCAACCCCAGCGGTCGTGGTCTCGACCTCGCCCTCGTCTTGCCGAGGAGGCAAGTCGGCGTTGGGCTCTTCGCAGATGGGCGAGGCGGCTACCCTCTTGTGTGGAGGCCCGCATCTCGCGGTAGATTCAGGGTCAGTGGAAGACTTCTCGCGTGGGTCGGGATCGACCCTCTTCCTCTTGTGTTTCTTCTTCCTCGCGGAGCTGGGAAGGCAAGGGGTTAGGAACTCGTCGATGATATCAAGAACAGCGGCCGCCTCGGGCTCGTCGTCAGCAAGCCCCATGTTAGCGTTCGCGGAAGAACCTCCTCCAGAAGCCATCTCAGCATGAAGGATCAAGGATATACCCCCTCTATTTATAGAGGAAGGCCCAGTAAACGCGCGGTCTCGCCAAATAAGGGGTTGGACTCTTCATTCCGACCTCTGACGAGTTCGCAAAGAGCGGGGATTGTGTACAACCCGTATTCGGCGAGTACGACCAACCTGTGCTAGGTGAGTAGACTCGCTCATCCGGCGAGTAGAACCAATGGCGGCCTTACTCGCCCAGGGTAGAACGGAGCGAGTACGACACCACCCCGTCAGCTCTTCTCGACGGTATAGTTCTTCTCGACAGCACAATCTCTTCTCGACGTTATGAGCGTAATTCATTTAAGCGATATGAACAGCCCGTCTCGGCGACAAAGCTCCATCCCGCCCAGGGCGAGGCGAGTTGACCTAGCCTCAGGCAAACTCGCTTCAAGAGAACTCGCCCTCGGCGACTAGGACCTGACCTATCACCCCAGCCGCACTCACTCAAGGAGGGAGCGAGGCGAGTTCGGGTCAACTCAACTCCTCAGTCCTCCCTCACTATCCGCAGACCAGCGGGGGCGGCGACTAGTATTTACGAAAAGGTGCGAGGAGCTGTTCGCAGACCATTTTGGTCTGCATATAGTAATTTGCTTAAGACGAAGGAAGTTACCCACAGACCTTTTGGACTATTTTGCCCTCAGAAGAATTTGCCTATAAATAGGACTCATTATGTCTCAGATTAGCACGGATCCACCCCCCAAGGAGAGCCAGAGCTTTCTTCTTTGTCCTTGTGCTATCTGAGACAGGCTCAGCCTTTGGTTTTTTGGATGGAAAATCGAGTCAGATTTCCGGGTTAGTGGCGGGACCTCCTCGTTGCAGCCAGTGGGTCCATTTTAAGGCAATTACCTATCAATCCGTGAGGGTCAGTTCTCTGCTCGAAATACTCAGACCTAGGGATCTGACGAAGAGAGAAATAACTCAAACTACTCCCCAAGTCTCGAACATAATGGGACCGGTATCCGGGTTCCAACAGCTATTAAGCATGCATTTTGTGTACTTTAATTCATATAATATATTTAGCAAGATTTGAAATGAAGCATGTAATAAAACATTGCAAATATGAATAGTGTAATGCATACTTATCAAAATCTTCCTCATAACTGAAGTTGATCTATTAGACAAAATAGTTACTTCATTCTTAGTGTGATAAGGGTTGGCCGTATCAAGATTTAAAACAAAGAACGTTAACTTACATGCATGAAATAAAAGATACAATCGAGAGACAAGCTCTCGCCAAGCACTCGGAGGCTTGGTACTCCAAAATACTCCCCCTCTCCAAAGAGAGACCAAAAGACTAATTCTCAAAGATAACTCTCACTACCCAAGGGATTCATTATATAGATGGATGCCCCACTACCGGACAAAGACACTACATGGCAACATACGTATCAATGTGTATAAACACTCCCCTACCAAAAAACGACCTTATACTCAAGGTGGAGGCCCATAGGGGTCCTCCGCAAGCGTCAGGGGGTCCAAGTCCCCGTAGTCAGGACAGTCGTCTTCAGATCCCACCAGCAAGCACAAAGTCTTTGAAAGCACAAACGTGGGTGGGAAAGCACGGCTGCTGGTAGCGAAAGCAAAGGCCCTTGCAGCGAAGCTTGATGTGTTGTTCGTGAGATAAGCGGTGGGGTCGTCGGGGCGCAGGTGGAGGCAGAGATGTCAGCGACAAAGGCGAGCCTAGCAGCAGAGCAGGTGATCAGCGCAGGCAGAAGGAGGCGTAGATTTCGGCGACAACGGCTAGTGGGGTGGTCGGTCCGAGGAAGGCGGATGGGTGGTATAAAGTTCCTCGCCGAGGCAACGAGCTTGCTTCATGGCGCGGGAAAGAGTCGTCGGATTGTGGACCTGGAGGAACGCCCGAAGGTGGGGTTGTATACCCCCAAGGAAGTATCCCAGGTAGTGGTTAGTGGATAGACTGAGTGCGTGTGTGGAGACCTCGATGAACTCTTCAATGTAAGTGACCACGGTGCCGGACTGGCGCACAGAGCTGATGCGCTCGTAGGCAATGCCCGTCTAGCGGGCATCATAGTGGTAGAGGAGTTCCTCCTTCAACGTGGGCCAGGATAGTTCAGGAACCTGCTGGCGCGTTCAACGCACCCAATGGAGCGTCGAACCCTCCATATAGATAGTGTCCAGGGGGAACCTTTTGGTTGGCGGGGGTAGACTAAAGGTCGAAGAACTGTTCGGCACGGACGATCCAACCGAGAGGGTCGGTGTCGTCGAACACAAGGATCTCGATCCGACGAAGATGGGTCGAGTTGATGTCAGCAGCAAGATGCAGAAACCTCATGTAGTCTGGGAAAGGGACGAAGGGGTTGCGGTGGTGGCGGCGGAGGGGTCGGAGTGAGATCCTCAAGTCGTGCTTCAAGTTGATTCAAGCGATGGGAGTCAGCGGAGGCAGCGGGGGAGGCATTCTTGTCGGCGTGGAGGGCCATTGAACGAGTCACGGGCATGGAACGACGGCTGGGCGGAGCGGCGAGAAGCGCCAGAATGCCGCGAGAGTCGCAGGAAGGGAGGCCAAACACGGCAATAGCTGGAGCGGCGTTGGAAGGCAAAAATGCTGGTGGGAGCCGCTGGAGGTGTGGTCGGGCACGGCTGGAGAAAAAAATGAGTAGGTTGGAGGCGTGGGAAGCCGAAGGGCTCACTAGAATCACGGAAGAAGAAAGGGAGGAGCAGGCTGGAATCGTCGGATGTCGATGCAGATGTCGTAGGTGCACGATGCAGGGTATCGATGAGAACGTCCTCTAAAATCTCCATTTGATACATATGTTGTCGCGGGCGTAGGCACACGACCTCTGGAATTGTCGGATGTCGATGCAGATGTCGTAGAAGCCGACGATGCAGGAGCAGGTTGATGTTGGACGGAGAAAAAGGAAGCGAAGAGGAGCTACGCTAGCCAGGCGGTAGGGCTGATATCGAGTCGAGTTCGAGCGATTTTGGCCCGGCTCGAAATCGAAATTTTCGAGTCGAACTCGGCTCGAAATCGGCTCGAAATCGAAATCGATTTCGAGTCGACTCGACTCGACTCGAAATGGCTCGATTCCGAGCTGGCTCGAAATCGAATCGAGCTGGCTCGAAATCGAATTAAGCTGATTCAAAATCGAATCAAGCTGGCTCGAAATTAAGCAAATTTTCTCTTTATTCGTAATTGACTCGAAATTAAATTGGGAAACATCTAAATTTAGCAAATGAAACAATTAAAACCTTCAATATTTTTATTTAGGTTTAAAATTTAGTGTTTTTAATTTTAAAATAATAACATATTAATAAATAAATAATATTTTTAATTAATTCGAGTTGATTCAAATCATATTTCGAGCGATTCAGGGCTGGCTCGAAATCGACTCGAAATCAGATTCGAGTCAAATTGAATCGACTCAAATTGAGTCGAATCAATTGTAACCGATTCCGATTCGGCTAAAAATTCGAGCGATTTTCGAGCAACTTTCGAGTTTCGAATATTATGCTCAGCCGCCCAGGCGTGAACTGAATCCAGGCGCAGAATCGCATCGCGCGAGAACAGGACGGAATCGGCGGGCGAGAACGGCAAACGGCTGGCTAGAGACGAAACACGTGGGCTGCCCAAATAGAGTTTTGGCCGAAACCCCAAATTAGCGGCAGGTCGGACCAATTGATACGGGCTAGCCGTATCAAGATCTAAAACAAAGAACGCGAACTTGATTGCATGAAATAAAAGATACAATCGAGAGACAAGCTCTCATCAAACACCTGAAGGCTTGGTTCTTCAAAGTACTCCCCCTCTCCAAAAAGAGACCAAAAGACTAATCCTCATAGATAACTCTCACTATCTAAGGGGCTCCTTATATAGATGGAGTCCCCACTACAAGACAAGACACTACATGACAACATATGTATCAATATGTATCATAGTGTTTTCTTTCACTCGAGCAAGCACCCAGAGGCATCTAGATCCTCAAGTCTTTGACATACAAATCATTATGAGGGCATATTTTATTCCCTGCCTAAGACTACAGAAATTCTACTACGTAGACCAATGCAGCAACATTTTTCATTCCCCAATCACTTCAAAAATCTTTGTCAAACACTTCGGAAAAGTATCAGGTGAGTTGCAATATTTCATAAACACATTGAACCAGTCTTATTAGATGGTTTATCAAATGAGAATGATCCAACTCTACAACCTCAAATGAATTATGAATTTTTTTTAGTATGATTCACAGCCAATGTTGTGGATATCTTCCGACATGGCCGACATGTCAGCCGACATAAAGGTTTCATAGACAAAACGACATGTTTCCGATATTTTTTTACAAAATATCCGTTTGGAATATATCATCCGATATATCCGCAATCAATCGATATATTCGCCGATATATCGGCTGATATATCCCGACGTTATATTGACTGACTTATTTCAATTTATTTTATTATGTGTCTATGGTCTAATAAACAATAAACTGAAATTGTCTCGTTGCTAGATTGTTTTGTAACCTTCCTCTGACTTTTTTCCCTGCCCCCGTCCGTCATTGACTTCAATTCTGCTTGGCCATCAGATTTTAGAACGAAGGTTTCTTATCTTCCATCGTAATCAACAACTTCCTGACTTCCTCTTGCTTTCTTCCATGCGTTATACTATTATTAATTGTATAATATAAAATGTTTATACTAGTTTGGTAAATTTAGAGTTCAATAAATGTTAAATTATTAATACATTAATATATATAAATAAAAAAAAATGATTGCATATATATATATATATAATTATGTATATAAATAATTAATTATTAAAACCCGACATGAAATATCCCCGAATATCCCCCGACAAATTAAAACCGACATGAAAAACATAAACCGACATGTCCCCGACATCCAACATCTGCAGCCATGTTCACATCTGAACAAAATTCTAGAAACTGACCAATGTGATTCAGAACTTCTTTCAGCACAAACTGAGATGATCATACCCAAGCTTCTAGCTTATTAGCCTTGGAACATATGAGTATAAGTTCCTAATTGGTAAAAACATAAGTGGAGTCTAATTATGATTAATCGTCAAATTTTTGATATCTTGCCTTTGAGTGAAAGATACATAAGACATGAGCACTACTTACAGATGGTGCAGCATAACCATAAAAAGGAAAGTTCTAATGTAAGCTTAAGATAGTCATTGTGAACAGTTAAAAGTAGCAAACATCCATTAACCATTTACTCCATTGGTTCTGTTTCTTCATACAAACACAAATACAATTGGACCTAGCTGAGAGAACTATCAAATAGTACCAGAACCAACATAGTTACCATAGTTGCAGATTAAACAAAATGAGAGGAACTCATTTAGATTCAAACCTGCCAGGTGGATTGTTGATTTCGCAGCTGTAAACTCTTCCTTAACAATCTCTCTCTCACAATTGGGGAGGAATTTTGAGTATCTTGTTGCTCAAAGAAACCCTCATCAGTTGTAAGACTATCAGCGCTGTTAGACCTTGAAAAGGTAGTATTAGGGAAACTTTTCAGGTTAGCTCTCTTCCGAGAAAGATAATCTGTGAGCAAAGAATCCACTTCCCTTTGCAAACCAATAGGAATTGTCACCTGATGCATATTCAATTAGCAAACAATATACAGCAAGTAGCGCATGTAAGAAGTCAAGGTGGGATATCACCGACCATTCATATATAAATTATTCAAACACCTCTAGTCTATTAGAAAACTTCTCAAGTGCAATCCTTGAGTAGAAGAATATTCCACATTGATTTCATTTTAAGATGGATAAAAAAAGTTTAAAAAAAAGATATGCCAAATCTATAACCATGAACCATACATAAGAATGTAAACAGAATAAGAATAACTAATAGACTCTACCTCCCTCTGGGGCCTCTTATCATCAAGATCAGGTCGATAATTCGGCAATGGCACTTTGCTAAAGACAACAACCTTTGCATACTGATGGCTACCAAGTATACATGTTATCAATTGAAAGTACAAAAAGTCTAAATTAGAAAGAAAATTGGAATCACTACACACGCAAGGGAAATTGGAACCATTAGACATGGAGAAGATACAAAAATACCTGTACAATCTCATTCTTTCAGCTATAATTGCAATATGCTCATAATCACGCCTGTCTTTTCTTTCCCTTGATACTAACTCTTGGACTGAGTCATTTCGGAGAAGCATACTAAATTTCCATTTCCATTCGTCAACATTATCTAAAGTAGATGTTCCCTGGAAGGAAAATAATCAAACAAGAACGTAAAATTAAAAGAAAATTTAAATAATATAAATCAGATTATAACATCATTAAGTAGAATTGTTATTTTTTTTAATGAAATTTACAATAAAACAGAGATTAGCAATCATATTAACAAATTACAAGGGCAAATACCAGTCAACGCAATGTACTTCATATACATTGCATGACAACTTACACACATAAGGGCATATCAAATGCATGGGGCTTCAGTCAATCTACAGAGGGTTGACATTCCGATATTAAATAGAGGCTTCCAAGATTCAAAGCCATGACTTCCATGTGACAATAAACATTAGTTCAGGTAGTACTTTCAAACATTCACCTTATCATTCTCATTTATGTCATCATCTCTTAGATATCAACTTATTTTTACTATCCAACATTCAGAATTTCAGATCCATAAAAACAGCATTAGGCTAAAAGCAATTTTATAAAATTTACTTTACATCTTCAAAGTATCCTCTTACCACATAGTATTCTAAAGGCAATTCTTCATTTAACTACCCAACATTAGTTGTAGAGGTTATATGAGTTAAATTAAGTCTTTGTAACATATCGTAAAAGGTCCATTATAAAAGGCTAATTTTATTTCTATTCTTGTTTGGGTCCGCTACCTTTGTGTGTGTGTATAGGGGAGGTGGTTCCTTGAAATGAATATAATCTCATTATTTCCGCCTGACTTGGTATCAGAGTTGCGGACACGGCGGACTCCTCGTACGCGTCCGCTCTCCGTGCTTGTGCGGTCTCCCAGCATGCACCGCACGTGCCTCACTGCTTCCCCCTCCAGCTTGTGCAGCCTCTAGCGTATAAAAGCATTGAAAATCTGCCCCTTCCTCCTTATTGATGCCGCCTGTCTCATTGAAAATGCACTAAGTCATTAATTGTTAGTATTAAGTATAACCTCCACCCATCAGCCCCCCTTTAATTAATGTATCCCGTATAAGTCAGATATATATATGTATGTTTTGAGATCATTGTACTGCAGCAGTAAAAAGAAAAGCAGAAATATAAAACCATGTTATCCATTTCCTTTTTCCTTCTCTCTTGTATAAGTCAGATATATATATATGTATGTTTTGAGATCATTGTACTGCAGCAGTAAAAAGAAAAGCAGAAATATAAAACCATGTTATCCATTTCCTTTTTCCTTCTCTCTTTTGCAAACCAAATAAACTCCTTCCATTGTGTGTGAGATTGATCCATCAGTGGTATCAGAGCCATAGTGATATCTGTTCGATTCATTTTTTTTCATTCTCATTCCAATGGCTTCATCATCTACCTCTCATGCCCCTCTCTACACATATTCTACCATTCCTATCTTCAATGGAGATCTTTATGACTTTTGGGGTGATAAAATGGAAATACTCCTTAGGTCCCAAGATCTCTGGGACGTTGTTAAGGATGGACCTCAGCCCAGTGAAAAGTCTATTGATGGAGGTGCAACAAAATACAGCAAGGAAGAATTGAAGAAAGATGCACTGGCACTACATCTGCTCCAACAAGGGATTGCACCCTCAATCTACCCAAGAATCATGAGATCCAAGTCAGCCCATGAAGCACGGGAGAGGCTGGCAAATGAGTATAAAGGTTGAAAGAAGGTAATTAAAATCAAACTATACACTCTTCGACGAAATTTTGATTCTATTACCATGCGTGACGACGAGACAACGCAAGAATTTTTTGCCAAAATTATAAGCCTTGTGAACCAAATCAGAACTTTAGGGGGAGTAATAGAAGAATAACAAATAGTGGAAAAAAATACTCAGATCCCTACACAAAACCCACAAGCACATTGTGTCAGCCATCCTAGAGGCCCGCAATCTGGAAAAACACGATGTTATTGATTTAAAGGCCTCACTCCAAACTCATGAGGACTTGCTGAATCATGATGAACCAGCAGTTGAAAAGGCCTTCCAAACACATGCACTTCCAGAAGAAGCGGAATGCAGAGAAGAAGAAGTATGAAGGATTAGAAATGAAGCCTAAGACTGAAAACAAAAACTTCAACAGACCACCACAAAACTTCAATAAAATAGTACATGATCAAAACTCTAGTTATGGCCCACGGTGCATCATCGGTAAGAAGTAAAATCATGAATCAAAAGACTGCTTCTTCAGATGCAAGTTGTGTAGAATCCCAAACCACTCTGCAGACAAATATTGGCACAAACCAAAAGAGGAAGAAGTTAAAGTGACAGAAACTGAATCTGATCAGTTCCTGTTTACATGTAATACCTCCAGTAGCACTGTTTATCCCTCACTTTGGTATGTTGACAGCGGGTGCTCAAACCATATGGTGAATCATAAAAACTATTTCACCAATCTTGATGAAAGCTGGAAGTCTAAAGTCATTTTAGGAGATGGTAAGAAAGAGAAGATAGAAGGGAAGGGAACCATAGCTGTCACATTACCTAAAGGCACCACCAAAGTAATCTCAAATGTCCAATTCGTTCCTACACCTTCTCAAAACCTACTTAGTGTAGGGCAGCTACTAAACAAAGGATACAAAGTTATGTTTAACTCAAAGACATGTGACATCATTGAGCCTAAAAGCAATGCCATCGTAGCGCAGCACACATGAATAATAGCAACATATTTACCATCTGTCTGAAGCCTGCAGGGACAACATACCTCTCTTGCACAGTTGCTAAGTCCTCCTCTGCAGATTTTCTTTGGCATCATAGGCTAGGTCATCTATGTTTCTCATTCATCCAGAAAATACAACATGAAGAACTAATTGAGGGACTACCAAAAACCAAAATCACACCACAAAACTGCTCCTCATGTGCTCAAGCCAGGTCTCACCATTTGCCATTCCAAAAATTTGCCCACAAAAGGAGCAGTGCCCTCCTCAACCTTCTTCACATTGACCTCTGGGGACCTGCCAGCGTTCCCTCTCTTGGTGGAAAGCGCTACTACCTACTCATAGTGGATGACTTTAGTAGATTCATGTGGCTTTTTCACTTGACTCGAAAATCTGAAGCATACCAACGTTTTAATACCTTCAGAAAACAAGTTGAAAATCAGTTGGAGAAAAAAATAAAAGTTGTAAGAAGTGACAGAGGTGGAGAATTCTTGTCAACACAATTCCACAAAATGTGTCAAGAAGCTGGAATCCGCAGGGAACTCACAACCCCTTACACTCCCCGACAAAATGGGGTTGTTGAGAGAAGCAACAGGACTGTGGTAGAAATGGCAAGAACCATGATGCTACATTCATCATGTCCTAAGAACTACTGGGGGAAGCCACAGCCACTGCAATTTATATCCTAAATAGAGCACCCACCAAAGCCCTACTTAACTCCACACCCTATGAAGTTATTTTCAACCAAAAACCCATTGTATCTCACTTAAGAGTATTTGGTTGCATTGCTTGTGCTCACAACAACAAGGAGGGATGATACAAACTTGATGCAAGTGGACAAAAATGTGTGTTCCTGGGCTATAGTGATGAAAGCAAGGGATACAGGTTACTTGAACCAAATAGCAACAAAATTATAATCTCACGAGATGTTATCTTTCATGAAGAAAACAAGTGGACCTGGGCATCAGACTCAGATCATCATCAACAAACGCCATTGTTGTCGGTTGAGCTAGAGGTCCCCTCAAGCTCCATCCTAGACAACATGGACATTCCTGCATCCACTCAAGTGGACTCCGACGAATCATCATTGCCCATTAAAACTAGGTCACTTGCAGATATCTACCAAGCCACAGAGTCGGCACTACTAGTCACCACACCAAGTACCCACCAAGAAGCTCTGAAAGAAGCAGAATGGAAGACAGCAATGGAAAAGGAGCTAAAAGCCATAGAAAAGAACGACACTTGGTCTCTAGTCGACGGGCCCATGGATCGAAGTGTCATTGGTCTCAAATGGATATTCAAAATAAAACAGAATGAAGATGGAAGTCTGCATAAATATAAAGCACGACTTGTTGCAAAAGGTTTTTCCCATA
Source organism: Dactylorhiza incarnata (assembly GCA_033032865.1). Taxonomy (NCBI): domain Eukaryota; kingdom Viridiplantae; phylum Streptophyta; class Magnoliopsida; order Asparagales; family Orchidaceae; genus Dactylorhiza; species Dactylorhiza incarnata. The sequence goes on from JAWHQI010000135.1 coordinate 5,912,841, forward strand.
AACCTGGGACAGATTACGACGAAACTTTTGCTCCCGTCGCAAGAATGACAACAATTCGTCTACTCATTGTTGTTGTCGCTCAAAATAAGCATCCAATATTTCAACTTGATGTTAAATCGACGTTTCTAAATGGGGAATTTGTTGAAGATGTGTATGTCTCTCAACCACCTGGGTTCGAGATAAAAGGGAAGGAAGACAAAATTTACAAACTCCACAAGGCCCTCTATGGGCTGAAACAAGCCCCAAGAGCATGGCACCACAATAGTAATCGTTACTTCCTGACAGAGGGGTTCTCTTCCTGCCAAATTGAACCAACATTATACATAAAGAATGCAACATCGGGAAGCCTTTATGTAAGTCTTTATGTGGACGATCTGATTGTCACCGGCACAAATCTGGAGCTGATAAAAAGAATTTAGAGAAAAGATGAAGAAGAATTACGAAATGACAGATCTAGGTTCCCTAAAATTCTTTTTGGGGCTCCAGATCAAACACCTTCCAGGCGGAATTTTTGTCACTCAAGAACTTTACACCAAAACATTACTAAGAAAGTTTCAGATGGAAGAATGCAACCCAGCAGCAACCCCCGTGTCAACAACAGAGAAATACACCACAAGAAAGGAAGAAGAGGAGCCAGCAAACAATGAAGATTATAGGAGCTTGATCGGCTCCCTAATATATCTCACAAACTCAAGGCCGGATATTGAAAATGTTGTCAATATTCTCGCCAGGTTCGTGAACAATCCCTCTAAAACACATCATAATGCTGCAAAAAGAATTTTGTGTTACTTGCAGGGAATAAAGACTTATGGTCTGTTGTTCAAAGAAGAAGAAAAGACACCTCTAGTCGGCTACACAGATTCAGACTGGGCAGGAAATATTGAAGACAGGAGAAGCACCGGCGGTTTCATCTTTTCCCTCGGCACCCGTCCCATTTCCTGGAACTCAAGGAAGCAGCAAACCGTGACCCTCTCCTCTACCACCGAGGCAGAGTTTATGGCACTCAACTCGGCGGCGTGCGAAGCAATTTGGCTCCATAGGCTGAAGAAAGAAATAAGCAACAATGAAGATAAGGAAGAAACGAAAAAGGGAGTGAAACTTCTTTGCGACAACACATCCGTCATCGCCCTAGTAAAGAATCTCGTGTTCCATGCCAGAAGCAAGCATATTGATATACGTTTCCACTTTATCAGAGAAGTTGTCGAGAAGAAGAAGATAGCGATGGAGTTCTGCCCTACTGGAGATCAGCTCGCCAATATCATGACAAAACCCTTGCCGAGAAATTGATTAGTGGAGCTCAGAGAAAAGCTCAGGATGAAGAAAGGTCCATATTTAGAGGGAGTGTAAAAGCATTGAAAATCAGCCCCTTCCTCCTTATTGATGCCGCCTGTCTTATTGAAAATGCATTAAGTCATTAATTGTTAGTATTAAGTATAACCTCCACCCATCAGCCCCCATTTAATTAATGTATATGTATAAGTCATATATATATATATATATATATATATATATATGTTTTGAGATCATTGTACTGCAGCAGTAAAAAGAAAAGCAGAAATATAAAGCCTTGTTATCCGTTTCCTTTTTCCTTCTCTCTTTTGCAAATTGAATAAACTCCTTCCATTGTGTGTTGAGATTGATCCATCACAGCGGCCCGTGCGGCCCCTTCTGTTTGTGCGGCCTTTCCAGCTTGTGCAGACTCCAGTAGCTTGTGAGGCCTTCAGCGGCTTATGCAGCCTCAAGCGGCTTGCGCGGGCTCCAGTATCTCGTGCGTCCTCTTCTGCTTGTGTGGCCTCTCCAGCTGGTGCCGCCTCCAGCAGCTCGTGCGGCCTCTTCTGCTTGTGCGGCCTCTTCTGCTTGTGCGGCCTCTCCAGGTGCGGTCTCTAGCGGCTTGTGCGTACTCCAACAGCTCGTGCGACTCTCCTGTTTGTGTGGTCTCTCCAGCTTGTGCGGCTTCCAGTAGCTTGTGCGTCCTACAGCAGCATGTACGGCCTCCAGCACTTTCTGTGAACTCCTCTTCATTTCGTGAACTCCTCTTCGTTTCGCGAACTCTCTAGCGTAGTGCGAACTATCCAGCTTGTGTGGCCTCTCCAGTCGTACGTTTTCTCGAGGTTGTCCACCCGCTTTGCAGTTTCTACTAACTGCTCATCCTTGTTTGCAGCTTCCTCCTCATGGCTAACTCCTCGGACTCAAGTGTTCAGTCTCCTTCCTCGATTATCCCTCCTTTGAGAAGTGATTTCTCACGGTGTCATGGTTCCTTCTGAATTACCATTGTTCCTTTGGATGGAACCAATTATCCAGAGTGGTCTCGCACGGCACAGCATGCTATCCGCAGCCACTAGCTATATTGGTACATCGACGGGACGATTATTCAGCCTCCCAGTACTGATCCGGGTTGGAAAAAGTGGGACGCCGACAATTCCCTTGTTGTCTCGTGGCTGCTTCACTTCATGTCCCCCTTGGTCTATCGTAGTTATATGATGATGGACTCGACCTTTGACATCTGAACTTGGGCTTGTGAAACTTATTCCCAGCTTGGTAGTTCTACTCAGGTATACAAGCTCACTTGGCGTCTCCTTGAACTCAAGCAAGGCACTTCTTCTGTAGCATCTTACTTCTCCAAGTTCGAACGCCTCTACCAAAAGTTGGACTATTTTGAGGACTTCATTCCCGCCTGCATTGCTGATACTCGGGCTTTAAAAACCAAGGAAGACCGTTATTGGCTCTGTGTCTTCACGTGGGCCTTAATAAGGAGTTTGACATGGTGCGATCTCATGTTTTGAACCGGCAGCCTCTTCCCTCTCTTCGAGAAGCTTTCAGTATGGTCTTAGTGTAGAAACGAAGAGGAGAAGGGGGAACGAACCTTAGGGTTCGATCGAAGCTTTGCACACGCACCCTTGCAATCTGACCTTTCTCTCTTTTATCTGGACCGAGAACCATCGGCTTAGGCTTAGCCACTCTTATTCTCACCACCCGGTGAGGGGGTTACTTGACATTTAACACCCCCCCTCAAGCTAACCCCATAAGCATCCAGCATTCCGAGCTTAAGAGAGTAAGAATGAAGTGATTTGCCAGAGACTGCTTTAGTGAGCATGTCAGCCAGTTGATCTTCAGAGGGCACGAATACCATAGTCACAGTTTGATCCTGAATTTTGTCCCGCACAAAATGGCAATCAATTTCAATATGCTTTGTTCTCTCGTGAAAGACAGGGTTGTTAGATATATGAATTGCAGCTTGATTATCACAATGGAGTTGCATAGCCTCAATGACAGGAAATCCCATTTCCCCCAAGATAGATTTAACCCAAACCAGTTCACACGCAGTAACAGCAATGGCACGGTACTCTGCTTCAGTGGAAGAACGAGCCACAACATTTTGTTTTTTACTTCTCCAGGAAATAAGGTTGCCACCAACAAAGATGGTATATCCACTAGTAGATCTTCTGTCCACGGAAGAGCCTGCCCAATCAGCATCACAGTATCCGTGGACCTTAAGATGGCCATGATTTTGATAGATAAGGCCTTTTCCAGGGTCCTTTTTTAAATATTTTAGAATCCGCAAAACAGCTTGATAGTGATGAACTTTTGGGTTGTGCATGAATTGACTAACCAACCCAACAGCGAAGGAGATATCAGGTCTGGTGATTGTCAAATAAATCAATTTCCCCACAATTCGTTGAAAAACAGACTTCCTCTCAAGATCTGGAGAGGTCTCCTTATGAATGTCATAACCAGGGTCCACAGGACTCTCCACAGGTTTGACTCCCAAATATCCAACATCATTGAGAAGGTCCAAGACATATTTTCGCTGGGAGATCATAATCTTCCCAGCAGAACGCGCAATCTCAATTCCAAGAAAGTACCGAAGGAGACCCAAATCCTTTATTTCAAAAGCGGACGCTAATTCCTCTTTAACCCGAGCAATGAGGAGGTCATCCGTTCCTGTAATAAAGATATCATCCACATAGACTACGAGAATAGTAGTGCATCCCTCCCCTTTGTAGACAAAGACAGAATGATCTGAAGTACAGCGATTGAAATTCAGATGAACAAGTTTATCACTTAGCTTGGCAAACCAGGCACGTGGAGACTGTTTGAGGCCATATAGGGCTTTCTTGAGGCGACACACATGTCCTTTAGGAACATCCATACCAGGAGGTGGAGTCATATAGATTTCTTCCTCCAATTCACCATGTAGGAAAGCATTTTTAACATCGAGTTGATGTAGAGTCCAAGACTTATGAGCAGCAATAGATAGGAGAATTCTGACGGAGTTCAATTTAGCAACCGGAGCAAAGGTCTCTTGGAAGTCTGCACCATCAACCTGAGTAAAACCTTTAGCTACCAATCTCGCTTTGTACCTATCAAGAGTACCATCTTGTAGAAATTTAGTAGTATAAATCCATTTGCATCCAACTAGATGGCGCCCATTAGGAATAGGAACAATTTCCCAAGTCTTTTGACGTTGGAGAGCGTTCATCTCCTCCTCCATAGCCTTTACCCAGTGGGAATTAGAGCTAGCTTCTAAAAAACTGTTAGGAATAGGAATAGAGGAAACAGAAGCAAGGTATACTTGTAATGAGTGAGAGATAGAGTGATACCCAACATATTTATCCATAGGATATCTAGTGCGACCACTCTGAAAATGAAGAGAAGAAGGGATCTCTGAAGTGGTGTTGTAGCTTGGATCTGGTGGAGTGGTGGTAGGTGGTGGAGCATGAGTGTGACATTCTTGTCCAGTCTTGATGTTTTTTCTTCTTTGATATACTTGAAGATCCCCTTTCCTTCTGTAAACATGAATATCACTCGTTGGGGTTTCCTTTATAACAGGAATATCAACACTTTCTGGAGCAGTCACATCAACAAGAACAGGAAGAGGTGGCAACATATCACTTTCTTCATTGCTTTCCTTCTGAAACGAGATGAGTTTGCCCTCATTGGAATAATAAGGAGTGTTCTCGAAAAAGGTAACATCTTTTGATATAAACCTTCTCCGGAGAGTAGGAGAATAACACTTATAACCCTTTTGGTTGGCAGCATATCCCACAAAGACACATTTTACAGATTGTGGCCCTAATTTGTCCTTATGAGGCCCCACAATGTGAACAAAGGCGACGCACCCAAACACCTTAGGAGGGAGGTTGAATAGAGGCATATTTGGGCAGAGAATCTAAAGAGGGTACTTTCCTCCCAAAGTACCGGTAGTCATCCTATTAATAAGATAGACGGATGTGAGAACTCCTTCATCCCATAGTCCCTTAGGGACAAACATCTCTTGCAACAAGCATCGAGTGGTCTCCAAGATATGACGATTCTTCCTTTCGGCAACCCCATTCTGTTGAGGAGTCCCCGGGCAGGAAGATTGGAAAATAATCCCATGATCTCTCAGAAACGACTGAAGGTCACTGCACGTATATTCGCCTCCATTGTCACTCCTAAGAATTTTAATTGCAGTTCCAAATTGAGTCTGCACATAATGATAGAACAACTGAAATATTTTTGAGACTTCATCCTTCCTTTTCATGAGGTACACCCAGGTAAAGCGTGAGTGATCATCGATAAAAGAAACAAAATATTGAAAACCATTCACAGAACAAATAGGAGATGTCCAGACATCGGAATGTATCAAATCAAAACATTTCAAACTTCGATTCAAACTAGGAGCATAGTTGGTCCTACAATGCTTAGAAAATTCACACGACTGACAATCAAAAGTAACAGTTTTAACATTAAGCAAATGCGGAAAAATAGCTTTCAAGGTCTTCAACCGAGCATGCCCAAATCTCTTGTGCCACAGCCTCAACTGATCCTGGTCGGTAATACTCTGAGAACTAAAAGCCTGACAGTTGTCCATGACATACACTCCACCTGACTCATGTCCACCACCAATCGTCTTCCCACTCGCCAGATCCTGAAACACACAATGAGAGGAGAAAAAAGTGATAGAGCAGTTAAGTTGTTTAGTTAAACTGCTAACAGACAAGAGATTCGTAGGAAATGAGGGAACAATAATCACAGACTTGAGAGAGACAGAGGGAGAAAGATGAATATCCCCTTTACCAGTCACAGACGCCGAGGATCCATCATCAAGTTTCACACTGCCAGAGGTAGGAAAAATAGGGGAGACTCCCATCGAAGATCCGGTCATGTGATCGGAAGCCCCCGAGTCAATAATCCAAGGGGTGGATAGATCTCTAGAGGACACAGTAGTAGAGCGAGCATGAGCGGCCGTACCAGCCAAGTCACCAGCAGAGTTGGGTTTCAGAGCCTTGAGTTCTCTAATCAACCTCTCATTTTCTGCCTGAAGATGCCCAGAATTATCAAGGTGGCTATACATAGCAGTAGAAGGCCTCACATATTTCCCATCAGAACCCCGAATCCATCCTGGAGGGATTAAATGAGGATGAAGATCCCAACATTTCTCTTTCCCATGGCCTTTCTTCCCACAGTGAGGGCACTTCATTTTACTCTTATCTTCTTGCCTCATATTTCTAGGATGCCATTTCTTCTGTTCAGCAGCAAGGGCAGACACCTCATGACCCACATGAGTACCTGAACGAAGGGAGTTTATACGACTAGCTTCTCCCCTAATATAGTGAGCCACAGTCTCTAGATCAGGCACAGAATCATGTCCCAACATCTGAACCCTTTGGAATTCAAGTTCAGGAGGGAGACCAGAGAGCATCTCAAATACCCTCCATTGCATGAGTTCAGTCTTGTAGTCTTCAATAGTCTGAATAGCAGAATACTGATCAATTTCAGCCCACTTATGGGTCAACTTCCCATAATATTCTTCGAAGTCCCCCATTCCAGCCATGTGGATCTGTTCAGTTTGGAGTTGATATATTCTGGCTAAGTCCTTCTTTTTTGAGTAATTTCGTTCGATCTGTTCTCACATGTCTTTTGCAGTTTCACAGAATAGAAAGTGGCTTGCAATCTTGGGTTCCATAGAATTGACAAGCCAATTAATCACTGTGAGATTCTCACCTTCCCATTCCTCGTATTTGGGATCGGTCTTGTTTGGTGCCGGCTTGGATCCTGTGAGAAAACCCAGTCTTCGACGGCTCCCAATGAAAATCCTCATGGACTGAGCCCATAGAAGGTAATTCCTTCCATTGAGTTTAATGTGAGTAACACCTTGACTGAAGTCCATGTTAGGACTCCCTCCACTGTAGTGTTTGGGTTGATTAGCGGCCCCTTCAGAGGCATTAGCACTTTTCAAGTTGTCATCCATACAGGCACACAAGCCGGAGGACCTTCAGGAAGCACCACGGCAGCGGGACAACAGCAGGGCCGGACCTCCAGGTCACGGCAGCAGCAGGCGCAGCGGAACACGGCAGCAGGACAACAGCAGGGCCGGACCTCCAGGTCACGGCAGCAGCAGGCGCAGCGGAACACGGCAGAAGCACGGCAGCAGGAGCAGGAACGATCGTCGATCGGCAGCGGCAGGAACGATCGTCGGCAGAAGCGGCAGGAACGCCCGCAGCAGCGGCAGGAACGACGATCGGCAGAAGCGGCAGCGGCAGGAACGATCGTCGATCGACAGAAGCGGCACGAGCGTCGATCGGCAGTAGCGGCAGGAACGATCGACGGGATCGACGGCAGCGGCTGGAACGAATGACGGGATCGGCACGACGGGCCGTCAGATCGAAGGGACGAACCCCTCTGATACCATGTAGAAACGAAGAGGAGAAGGGGGAACGAACCTTAGGGTTCGATCGAAGCTTTGCACACGCACCCTTGCAATCTGACCTTTCTCTCTTTTATCTGGACCGAGAACCATCAGCTTAGGCTTAGCCACTCTTATTCTCACCACCCGGTGAAGGGGTTACTTGACATTTAACACTTAGGGGACGAAGATCATCGTCGTTGTCTCAACTCTGATCGCGACTCTGATCACTCCGCCCTTGCTGGCATTCTTCGAGTTCCACCATCCTCTTTGTCTCTCAAGATGTGCGATTACTCTGGCAAATAGGGTCATGCCCGGGACTCCTGTTTCTGTCTCCATCCTCATCTTGCTCCCTCGCATAAAGGCTCTCGTGGCCGTGGTCGTGGTCGCGGTCCGTCTCGCCAGCCCAATCCTTTTTCTACTGCTCATATTACTGAAACTGCTCTTGGTCAGCTTTCCCTCTGACAGTCTTTTCTCAGAGCAACTGGATGTTTTGCGTCGTCTCATGCGCACTTAGGTTTCTTCCGCTACTGTTGCATTCTCCACTAATAGCAACATCGTTAAGTTTTACCTCTTACCCCCCCCCCCCCCCCCCCCCTCGGCGTGATAAGGTTGTCACCGCCAATGGCTCACTTTCACTGATTGTTGGCAAGGGGACCATCATCTTTTCCTCTGTCATGACTCTCACATCGGTGTTGCATGTTCTTGTTTTTCCTCAAAATTTGTTGTCTATTAGTCGTCTGACTACATCCTTAAACTGTTTTGTCACTTTTTCTCATGTTGGTTGTGTTTTTCAGGATCTGGGAACGAAGCGGCGTATTGGCAGTGGTAGGAACTGCAGGGGGTTGTACATATTGAACCATCCACCAGCTCAAGCTCTCTCCAGTACCACTCCAGCTCTCTCTAGACCTCCTCGCCACTCTCCTGCAGATGTGCGTTGATGGCATTAACGTCATGGACACCCCTACACCAGATATTACTCCTTTGTTGGAGGAAATCTAGTGACCTAGCGAAGTAATAAACAAAATGTCATTGCAAGATCCAGTGCAGAAGCAGAGTATAGGGCAATGTCATAAGGAATGTGTGAAGAGCTCTGACTTAGCTCGATAATGCAGGATTTGGGACTACAGACTGGAAATCCTTATCAGATTATACTGTGACAACAAAGCTGCTATCAATATTGCATATAATCATGTTCAACATGATTGAACAAAACATATCAAAATTGATAGGCACTTTATCAAGGATCACTTTGAAAAAAGTAATGTTTGCACTCTGTTTATTCAATCTCAAGATCAACTTACAGACAACTTTACCAAGTGTCTGAGCTGTGATATTTTCAAGGACAATATTATCAAGCTGGGAATGTTCGACATATACTCTCATCTTGAGGAGGAAAGTTGAATTAAATCTTTGTAACATATTGTAAAAGACCCATTTTATTTTTATTCTTGTTTGGGCCCACTCCATTTGTGTATATATAAGGGAGGCAGCTCCTTAAAATGAATATAATCTCATTATTTCCGCCCAACTATATCATCATTTATTTCTCCATTCTTATGAATAATTGATCTAAGGTACTTATACCCATCAAAATTAGGTATCTATTTATCTTCAAATAAAACATTGATAATTGCAAATAACGCCACAACTAGATATTTGACCGATTTAAAATTTTCTAAACAACATTTGCATTGTTTAAATTTTTCACTTAGCTGAATAAATACTTGACCTATTTAAAATTATATTATCATCAACAAAAAATATACAAAGGTGCATTACCTTGGATAACTTTTGTAAGCATGTTCATTACTACAACAAAAATATAAGGACTCAATGATAAGCATTGATGTAAACCTATTGTGATTTAAAATCCTTTGGCCAATTCACCATTACTTGTAATACTAGCTAACATTCCATCGTATGTGTGTTTACACACATACACACGCACATATATATACACAGACACACCGAGGTTGTAAATATCGGATGTCGAAGACATGTCGGATTGAGTTTTTAAATGTAGGAAGTCGAAGACATGTCAGGAATATTTTAAAATATCATATTTCATATTTTATAAAGGGCAGCCCGGTGCACAAATCATCCTCGCGCGTTGAGGGTCCGGAGAAGGGTCCCACCACAAAGGTGAAATATAGGCAAGCCTTACCCTGCATTTTTGCAAGAGGTTGCATCCAGGACTCGAACCTTTGACCTTAAGGTCACACGGCAACACCTTAACCGGTGCGCCAAGGCTCCCCTTCTAGATTTTCATACCTTATAACTAACCAATTTTATTATTTATATATAATAAGTACAATTATATGTTTTTTAAGTAAAAAAAATTAACATAATATATTGACGAACAATTAGTCATGTATATCTCAAATAAAATTAGAAGAGTATCCAAAATAAAGTATTATTAACATATACAAACGAATAAATTATAAAATATATTTAATATTATACAATAATCTTATTTTAATAACACTAATCTTTATAGCAAATAAAGAATAATTAAAAGCTAAATATCCTTGATTGATTATAAATGTTTCCAAGCTTAATAAATTTATGTTAAAATCATAGAAATAATCAACTAATAAATGTTCTAAACACTTTGACATTTTTTGTAATATAAAATCAGAAAATATAGTATGAAGTAATTATAAAATTTGATTATAAGAATAACACATATTAAAGAGAACAAATTAATAAGTCGTATCGATTTAAGTAAATATATTATAATAAATATCGGTGATTTAAACATATATTGCAAGTCTGCTAACATAACATAAAATAAAATAGCGGAGAATATATTCAAAAGTCATATCGGTCTATATATCGGAAAAAAATGAATATATCAGTCTATATTTTATAAAAGGACATAATCGAAGGATATTTAAAACCGACATATCGTTTTCCCCTCAAAAATGACATGTTGTCAGACACATCGAAGGATATATATGTGCGTGTGCGTGTGCGTGTGCGTGTGCGTGTGCGTGTGTGTGGGCGTGTGCGCGCGCGCGTGTGCGTGTGTATATATATATACACGAGTGACAGGGCACGGGGGCCCCCCGTGCGAGCGGCGACATTCGGCAAGGGCGGCGACATTTGACGTGGGCGACATTCGAAAGGGGCGGCGACATTCGGCGGGGGCGCATTTGGCAGGGGCTGATGAAATATCATGCCAGATTCGACAGCCGTAATCATTTCAACGTCTTTAAAATTCATGGGTTTGATACTTCTTTATATACGATAAAGATATATATATATGTATATATATATGTGTGTATATATATATATATGTGTGTATATATATATATATATTTATATATATATGTGTGTGTGTGCGTGTATGTATATATATGTGTGTGTGTGTGTGTGTATATGTGTATATATATCTATATGTGTGTGGGGGGGGTGCATGTGGGCGGGCGGGCGGGGGGGGCGGGGGGGCGGGGGGGGCGGGGGGGGCGGGGGGCGGGGGTGTGTGGGTGGGTGTGGGTGTGGGGATGGGTGTGGGTGTGGGTGTGGGTGTGGGTGTGGGTGTGGGTGTGGGGTGTGTGTGTGTGTGCACACGCGCACATATATACACACACACACACGCACACACATATATACGCACACACACACATATATTTATATATATACACACACGTATGTATGTATATATATAAATATATATATGTGCGTGTGTGTGCGTATATATGTGTGTGCGTGTGCGTGTGTGTTTCTTTGTGTGTGTGTGTGTCTGTGTGTTTAAGTGTGTCTGTGTGTGTCTGGGTGTCTGGGTGTGTCTGTGTGCGCGTGTTTGTGCGTGTGTGTATGTAGTGTATGTGGTGCGTGTGGGTGTACGTGTGGGTGTGGGTGTGGGTGTGTGGGTGTTTATCTGTGTGTGTGTGTGCGTCTGTTTATATCTGTGTGTGTGCATCTGTTTATATCTGTGTGTGTGTGTGTGTGTGCGTCTGTTTATATCTGTGTGTGTGTGCGTCTGTTTATATTTGTGTGTGCGTATGTTTATCTTTGTGTGTGTATGTTTATCTGTGTGTGTGTATGTTTATCTCTGTGTGTCTGTGTGTGTGTTTGTGTGTATTTATGTGTTTGTGTGTATCTATGTGTGTGTGTGAGTGTGTGTGTGTGTGTGTGCGTGTGTGTGTGTCTGTCTGTGTGTGTGTCTATGTGTCTGTCTGTCTGTGTGTCTGTCTGTCTGTGTGTCTCTGTGTGCGTGTGTGTCTGTGTGTGTGTGTGTGCATGTGTGTGTGTTTGTGTGTCTGTGTCTGTGTGTGTGTGCGTGTGTCTGTGTGTGTGTGTGCGCGCGCATGTGTGTGTGCGCGCGCATGTGTGTGTGTTTGTGTGTGTGTGTGTGCGTGTGTGTGTGTGTCTGTGTGCGTGCGCGTGTGTGTGTCTGTGTGTGTGTGCGTGCGTGTGTGTGTGCGTGTGCGTGTGTGTGCGTGCGTGTGTTTCTCTCTGTGTGTGTTTCTCTCTGTGTTGTGTCTGTGTGTATGCGTGGGGGGTGTCTGTGTGTGTCTATATATATATATATATATATATATATATAAATATATGTTAGTGTGTGTGATGTAGGCAGAGTGGCCAAAATTGAATTTTGTGCGCGAAAAATCAAGCTCGTTGTTTTGAACTTTAAGAAATTCGTTAATTTCGCTCGGGTTGACCTCTAACATATTTTCGAGTCGAATCTTTAGCGAGACTAATACGGCCACAAGCAGATCTACAAGCAATAACTTTTGAAATAACGGTAACAAAAGTAATTGAACGTTCGGGGCAAACTTAAGATTATTTAGCAGAGCGCATAAAAATAAACTAATTAATTGGAGCAAGGATACCCAAAGGATACGGCCGAAGGAAGTAGATCCAGTCCAACTCTGTCAAGCAAAAGATACTTAGTCTTGAATAGCAGCCGAACTTCAGTCGATCGAGACAGGGAGGAAGAATGTCAGAATGGGGCCGACAGTCGACGGCACCCTACACGGGACTGGCAATCCGGTGTTCGATTGTTGGCGAGGTTGCGGGGCGTCGAGCAGTTTCCGTCCGTCGAGTCCGTCATTTGACGCGTTGCAGCAGGGATCGCGACTTTGGCGGCTTCGATCAGTCGAGAAAACTAGGGCGGAGAGGTGTTACCGATATTACAGAAGGATCGTGATATCGATCTCGTGTTCACCCGCTCTGCTTCTTTGCAGGATGCCTTGGGTTTTAACATAAGGGTTTTGGGCTTTGGCTTGTTATGGCCTTCCAAAAATTACAATATTTGCAATTAATGTTTTTTCCAAAAGTTTTCTCTCCAAATATTTAATACATGTTCATTTGAATTATTTTAGATGTATGTCTCCTTAAATAACTTAAAATTGTCCTTTTCGTCCTAACTAACTAAATTACCTGACATTTTTATTCAAGAGTCTCATCGGACGGTCAACCCGATAAGCCGCAAAAAATAAAGACAAGTGCGTGAAAGAAATACATGAAATGAAATAAGCAAATGCATAGTAAAGAAGCTATGATGCGTCGCAGGATGCATCAATTCGAAGCTAATCCAAGAGCTGTCTGTAACGTCTCGTCCTCACCATGAAACCAAGTAGCGTTGGTACGTCACGTGGCGAGTGCGAAACTCTCATACATCAAGGACCTAATCAATCTCCTCAGTAGTAGGCGTCAACATTGGTGATAAGTCGGGTGATATCTCTGGAGCTACAGCAGGTGGACTAGGGCTGGAACTAGGCGGATCTCCATATAATGGTGTCAGATCAGCCACGTTAAATATCGGCGAAGTGCCGAATTCAACGGGCAAATCAAGGAGTTAGACATTCTCACTTGTGTGTTTCCGATCTTGAAAAGGACCAAACTTCCTCTGATGTAACTAATGATATGTACCCGGAGTGAATCTCTGCTTCCTAAAATAAGCAAACATCCAATCTCCTTCTGAAAAGAATAACTCCCGGCGATGACGATTGGCTATGGATTTATATTTTTCAGAAGTTACTAGTACTTTGTTAGCGATATTTTTATGTAATTCTTTAAAATAATCAATATGAGCTTGTACATCGAAGGAAATACGTTCATGCGATGGGAGTGAGTGGCGGTCAAGTATGTGGGGTATAGAGAACCCATAAACAATCTCGAAAGGAGATTTATTAGTAGAGCGATTAGTAGAGTTATTAAATGCGAATTCAGCTTGTGTCATTATGATATCTCATTGCTTCGGATTTTCCCCAGTTAAACACCTAAGAAGGTCCCTCAAACTTCTATTAACGACATCAGTCTGTCCATCAGTATGAAGATGATAGGCAATATTAAACTCGAGTTTGGTTCCCAGTCGGACCCACAGTTTCCAAAAGTACCCCATAAACGGGTGTCTCTAGCAGAGGTGGTCGATCTAAGAATGTCGTGTAACCTAACAATTTCTTTAAAAAAAAAGTTCAGCGACGTGTACAGCACTATAGGTTTTCCTACACGGTATAAAATGCGTCATTTTTGAAAAACAATCCACGACTACAAAAATATAATCGACTTTCCTCTGAGTGCAAGGAAGTCTTACTACGAAATCCATCGAAATGTCATCCCACGGCCTCTCAGGTATCGGTAAGGGGGTGTATAATCCAGTCTTTTGTATGTGCCCTTTATACAGTTGACACGGCATACAATGCCTAACAAACTCGATGACATCGTGCTTCATCTTGGGTCAATAATATCGAGCACTAGCGAGATCTAACAACTTAGATTGGCCTACGTGCCCACCTAACCAGGATGAGTGCAGTTCCCTAAGTAGTGTCTCGTGGAGAGCTCCTTCGCAAATGCAAAGATTTGTGCCCTTAAATAAATATCCCTCACTCACTGCATACTGTGTAGTAGGATCAGTCCAACTATGCTGACACGAGATCCAAATGTCATAAAAGAATGGATCAGTGGCGTATAAGTCACGCTGTGAATCTAAATCAGTAATGCAAGGATGCAGGGTGACTAGCAAATGTGTGCGGCTATTAAGTGCGTCGGCTACTCGATTCGTGACACCAGGTTTGTGTTTCAAATGAAGGGTGAACTCCTGAAGTTAGGGAGCCCACTTGGCATGACGTTTAATCTCTCTCTGGGAATTTAGATGCTTCAGTGCTTCGTGATCTGTATTCAGCACAAACTCACGCTGGATTAGGAAATGCCTCTAGTGGTAGAGAGTCTGAACGATAGCATAGAACTCTATATCGTACGTGGAATACCTAGTCTTAGCTTCGTTCAACTTCTCACTAAAACATGCTACAGGTCGACCTTCCTGACTCAAAACTGCGTCAATGCATATAATGGAAGCATCATAGTCAACCTCAAAAATTTTACCAAAATCAGGCAGCGCGCTAATACAGGTGCACTAATGAGTTTCTCTTTAACTAATAAAAATGCGCGTTTGGCTTCCTCAGTCTAAATAAATAATCCCTTCTTTAAACAATCGGTAACAGGAGCAATCAGCGTGCTAAAATTTCGTACGAAACGCCGATAAAAAGATGATAGCCCATGAATACCTCGAGCTTCAGCAATCGTCCTAGGGCTAGGTCATGATTCTATCGTCTTGACCTTCTCTCTATCAACCTTAATGCCCTCAGATAAAATGATGTAGCCTAGGAAGGTCAGTTTGTCAGTCATAAAAGTGCACTTCTTCAAATTGACATATAATTTATTCGTGCGCAAGATTTATAACACTTGCCTAAGATGAGTCAGGTGATGATCAGGATCAAGACTAGAAATCAGGATATCGTCAAAATATACCACTACGCAGACTCCTATGAGTGGTTTAAACATGATTCGTCACTCGCATAAAGGTGATGGGAGCATTAGAGAGACCAAAAGGCATCAGCAGTCACTCATATAAATGCTCTCTAGTCTTAAATGCAGTCTTCCACTCATACCCGGATCGGATCCGGATCTGGTGGTATCCACTCTTCAGGTCAATCTTTGAAAATACATGTGACCTACTAAGCATCTCGAGCATGTCATCCACGGGGAATCGGAAAGCGATATTTGATGGTGATTTTATTGATCGATCAACTGTCAACACACATGTGCCAAGTCTCGTCTTTCTTGGGAACTAATTATGCGGGGGCGGTGCATGGGATCATACTCTCCCTAACATGACCCTTTGATATTAGATCGGTTACCTGCCTATGGAGCTCCTCATGTTCTTTCAAACTCATACGATAATTGGGTAAATGAGGTAAGCTAACTCCTGGCATAAGGTCAATGCACTGTTGAATATCTCTCATCGGGGGAAGCTGACCGGACAACTCCGGCATAATCTCAAAGAACTCATCAATGAGAGGTCACACTGTGTTAGGGATGTCTAATGTGGTGGGAGTGGAATCGATACCGGATAACATATAAACTACATCACTATCCTTCATCTCCTATTGAAATTGTGGTCATGTCAGTAACATGGTGGCGGAGGGGAAGGATATCGCGGAGACAATGGTAGGTGGGTGTGAAGGCCTCTCTGGGGCTCTAGGGACAAGACAATTCTTCTGGGAAAGAAGAACAATCTTGCGCCCATTGCGCTCAAAGAAATGAGAGTTATTTACGCTGTCATGAATGATGTGTCTATCGTACTGTCAATGTCATCCTAATAAGATATGAAAAACCTCGATAGTAGCTACATGACACCAAACTGTGTCCTGAACTACCTATGAAAAACTCTACGAGACACTGATGTGTGATGGGAATCGTAGTGCTACTAGTGACTCAAGCTAGATTGTAGGGTTTTACTAATGGTTGCGTCTTCAGTTTTAATTTTTCGACCATGCGCTGAGAAACAAAGTTCTCCATACTTCCGCTAACAATGATAATGGAATAAAATTGTCCATGTATGCAGGCAAGAAGGTTGTGGTGGAGGACACACACTAGCTGCTCAGGTTGTTCTCCTTCTACCTCTAACTCCGTACTCAGGTTCCTGCCCGTTTCAAATCAATAATGGCGAAGAAGTGACGCCGCGGGCATTCAGACGAGTTATGGCCCGGCTCCATACACTTAAAGCATCTAAAGGTACCAGGTTGTGGTCTAGTGCCTGCAATCTCCTAGCTTTTAGTGGGTGCGGCAGGAAATGCAGGGGTGCTCGGGGGTATGGCTGGACGAGAGGATCCGACAGACCTAACCACAGGAGCGGAGGTGTGAGTGAACGGAGGCCTATCAGTAGACCTAAGTCCGGATTTATCGCCTATCAGTAGACCCTCGAGTGAGCCATCGTTTATGAGCGAAGAGGTGTCGGCGACCCTCACCCGTAATTTAAGTTTTCTTTCACACATGCTTAGTTAAGTAAACAACCCTCCAATCAACGTAACTCCGACTCCACCTTTATTCCTAAATCTTCACAACAATAAATCCACCCAACTCCCTATTCCTTGAGATCGATACTCAGGGATCATACTCTGTTTGAATTATTACTTCGACCGGTACACTGTCGACGCCCTCTCCACGTGAGAGTGGTGGTCGCGTGGCAGTCAGGGTCTTGGCCCATTTTACGATGTCTTTGAAGTTACTATTCATCGCATAATTATAGGCTTGGGGGACTCTGCCCGTGGGCAGCCTCCAAAAATATAGGACGTCAGCTTACAAGGTGCGGTAAAACATGTCAAGTACAAAAAACTGTGTGGTCCGCGAGACCTATGGAATGGTCGGTGAGTACTCTGAAATGGTCGGCTAGTACTCTTCTGGAGTTATGCGAGTACACCTTAACTGAGGAATCGAGTCTGCGAGATCGTCAATCTTGTCTGGGGAGCAAGTTGTATCATCTCGGTTGTCGACAGAGAGTATTGCTATATTTGGGCAAATAGAATCCCCGCATTTTTTCAAATCTCAGGCAAGAGATTTCGAAAAAATAATGTCTGTGAGACCTATTACGCCATAAATACTCAATGTGCCTATAAATATAAATCAACTTTCTAGAAAGACTCATCACTGACGACAGTTTGATTTTCACCCATTACAGTGCAGGTACTCATGAAAGATATGGCGGTAAACAAATTCTCTTCCTTGGCTCAACTTCACGCCCGCCACCTGGCGAAAAAGGTGAAGAAATAGCTTGCCTTCCTAATGATAGGCGAATCAGGGAACGAGAGTATCCTTAAGGTTGTGGTTGCGACTTCCCCCCTGATCGACGTCAACGGATTTGTTGCCTCTGGAGTAAAAACCCCTTTCGATTACGAGATCGCGGCACTACCTGCGATTTCTTCTAGCATTTCAGATAGCGCATTCGTTAATCGTTTTATTGACTGTACTCCTCCGTAGGGGGGCTTCTCCGGCCCCTTCAGCGATGAGAGTGGAGGGGCAGCAGCGATTCCTGGGTCAGAAACAACGGTAAAGCTGGCGGTTTTTTAGGATGACCTCAAAAGGACAATCTCACTGGATGACCTCGTTAGGATGGAAGAGCTCACCTAGCACAAGAGCTTGGGAAGAAAAAAACTCATGGTGTTAAGTCGCCTCTGAAATCTACCAAGAAAATCGACAACGAGGGAGGCGATCCCTCCAGATCCGCGGAAGAGGAGACAAGGTTGCGGGCAAAGGCGGTGGTTGCTCGTCTTGCTAGGGCTAAGGCTGATGAAGAAGAGAGGAGGGCCATGGAGGATCTCGCGTACCTGATGAGAAAGAAGGCGAAAGGTGTCGCAAGAAGGCGGCAAAGACGAAGGAGGAGGAGGATGCAAGACAGGCGAGGATTGAGGAAGCTAAGAAGGACGCGGCGAAAAGGAAGAAGGATAAGGGAGATGTCAAGAGGGCGAAGAAGGCGGACGAGGAGAAGGAGAGGAAGTCGGTGAAAGTTGCGGAGGAAAAGGCGTGAAAGGTAGAGGAGGAGGAGGCAAGAGGGGTTGCGGAGGAGGTAGCACCTGCAGGAGGGCTTATACCTGGAGATAAAGTCTCAGAGGTCGTGATACAGTCCATGAGGAAGGAGGCAGATCTCGATGCCGTCATGGCCTGCCAAGGCCATGCAGGCGCACACGGAGAAAATTGGGATCTCCAGGAGCGAGTCCATCCTCATCCAGGAGGAAATCCAGGCGAGGGAGAAGAGGGTGGAAGCCTAGAGGGTGAGTGAGATCGAAACCAAGGTCGACCTAATCTTGCTTACCCAGGCCCAGAGAAGGCAGAAGACTCTGGCGCACAAGCCCAAGCCTCCGACGAAGAGGAGTAGCGTCTTCGTCGAGGAGGGCGAGATCGTGGTTGCAGAGGACTTGAAGCAGTGTCGTCTCGATAAGGAGACTACTGAAAAGATGAAACTCGCAGTCGTTGATCCTGCTCTGCGGAAGTCTGCTCCTCCCGCGGAACAGTCAAAGGCTGGGAAGGACGTTCCCCCGAAGAGTACTCGTAATTCGGTGAGTACCTCTGGTAAATGTAACTTCACTCTGACTACACAGGTTCTGCGATTACTCGATCTGATCTCAATTTGTCATGCAGCTATGAGCCTTTATTTAGAGGCGCTTCCCAGGGTAGCCGCACAGAGGAGTTCTGGAGAGTTCTCCTTGACAACGATTAGTTATGGAGGAGGATTCAAACCATGGAAAAGGAGCAGAGACTTCAAGTCGAAGAGCTCTCGTGTTTATCCAATGGATTGAATTATCTGATGGAGAAGCAATCTCATGCTCCTCCTCATGCGACTTCAAGACCTCCTAGTGCGACGGCGAGTACTCGGCCGGTGAGGGATGCTAGCAAGATCCACGCCTTTATTGCACAATTCCACCACTACAGAGTGATGGGGATCAACCGCGCGATCGACACTGGGTTGCGGGCCACCACACGGAGGCCCGCATTTGTGTACTCGCGCAGAAGGCGTTGATCGGATCGCCAATCCGAGGACATGACCAGGTCTGGAGCGTCGTTTCTACAACTTTATGTATTCTGTTTTTTACTTTGGACATTATTTAGTGTAATTTGGACATCGTTAGTAGCGGCCAATCATAGTCGTTAACGTCGGGTGCCCTAGTCCCCCTTTCGCTATAAATAAGGGCGAGGGCTGCCAGTTTGAAGAATTGTTAGCCTAGTGAGAGGATTCAGAACCTATAATCACATTGTGATGCGACGACACGAAACCTCAGGGTGCGATGTCCCGGTTAATTTCAGTTCCCCCTACTATTCTCGTAAGCCCACGGTTATCCTCCCACGGTTCCCACTCAACCCAGTCATAACTACATGTCTTCTTCCAAAAACCACCCGACTCCTCTGCCCGATCATCCCTTTCGCTCGAGCCGCAGGAACTGTTGTCCTCTTCTACTCATCCCTGCTGCGATCGACGGTAAGTTTCCTTCTCCACAGTCGTTTCTATCACAAGTCGTGAGCCATTCCCGTCCCTGTCGCAAGCTGCAAGTCTTTCCACGTCCCTGTCGTGAGCCGCATACCGGATCTCAACTTTTCTACAACTCCACGCCACTCGATCCCTTCTCCTACAGACATCCAGCCTCCTTCCATTCATCCCCTACCTGCAAACCATTGACGCCCAACTCCTTCAGCATCAGCCTCCTGCCGCAAGCCCACTTCCCTTTTTGGCCTACAATACTTATTCCCCTCATTACCCCTATCGTTGGCCTCCTCCCTTCTAGCAGTACTACATTACCACTCCTTATTTTCAGTCGTCGGTCATTGTTTCCCCAATCCACGTGCAGTCCCGACGACGTCCACTGCTGCACCAACATCCGCCGCTATTGGACCCCTTTGTTTGTGAGTATTTTTGTACTTTGTTTTTTTCTACTTTATTGAATGGATTCTTGGGTCTGCCCTCTCTGATGTCTTTGGTTTTGATTTGAGGGTACGATTCCGCAACAAACGCGACGGTATAGGGGGCCACTATTTCAGTGGTACTCTGTGAGCAGCCACTTTGTGCATTTATTGTCAAAGGTTAGGTCTTTCTCCTCTGAGAGAAGCCACTTTGTGCATTGTGCCAAAGGTTAGGTCTGTCTCCGATCTTCCCCTGCCCATACCCCCAATGATTGGGGACTATGTGGGTTCTGTTGTTGTTGTTGTTGTTGTATTGAATATTGGTTGATTATTACATGTTTGAGATGTTGGCTTGTTAGTGCGATTGTTTCCCTTTCTTAGTTTTTCCTATAAAAATTTTCATTTTTGTTAATGTAGTTTTAAGCCCTTCGTGTGAAGGAAGAGATGTTTGCTTGTTTACTTGAAGTTGTTGTGGGTGTTGTGTTGTATTGTGAAGCCTATTTAATCTTACTGCTAGACTTAATTCTGGATCAAATTAAATCATGCACGCATCATATAGTTTAGGCTTGTCGGAATTCATTCCGCTCCACTCACATAGGCTTGCATTAGTGTCGGCACACCTTTCTAAGTCTATCTTGCGTCATATTTGGCAGCAGAGTCTCAAGTTAAGGCCACTTGCATGTTACATAACAGTAAGTCTTATCGTCAACCCATGTCCGACCCGAACATTACCGACGAGAGAACCACCAACTCCAACTCTGAAATGACACTTGTGGAATTTCAACGGTTGACGTTAGATCGGTTCGATCAAATGAATGCTCAATTTGACGACCTGCTTGCCCGCGTCAACATCCTTGAGGATCATAGAGAGCATGTCACTCCCCAGGGGAGGAAGGACCCACCCACTCCACCTGACGTTCACTTTGAGGAAGAACGAGACGCCCTCCCACCTCAAGATTGGGCTGTTAGGAATCAACCCCCATGAGAGCCCGCCCTACATCTGAGGTGACCCCTCGATCATATTCACGACCGTCGATTTGGACCTACCCCAGATAGGCATCTCCGCCCTCAGGAGGACTATCCACTTCGGCACCTAGCTCCTCTTGATCGAGTCCAGAGCCGCGTTGAGCAGCACACGCGGAGGATGACATCACTCATCGCATACGTATTGACGCTCCTACATTCGACGGTCACCTTGACCCGAAGGCCTTTAGTGATTGGCTTCAAGAAATAGACCACTATTTCGAGTGGTATGATATGACCGGCGAGGGACGCATTAGATTTGTGAGAATCAAGTTGGTTGGCCCAGACAAGATTTTATAGACCAGACTAGAGAGGTCACTTCATCGAGACGGATACCGTCCAATTATCCGCTAGGAGGACATGAAGTGACGATTGAAGGATAAATATCTTCTCGCCTCCTATCGGGACCAGTTACTAGATAAACTTTATGCATTGCACCAGGGCACGCTATCTGTGGCGGAGTAAATGTTTCGATTTGATGAGCTATCTTTGAGGAGTGATTTACGAGAGGAAACTAGTGTCACTGCTTCCCGATTTCACTCTGGCTTGAGATCTGAGTTACGTAGGGAGCTTATTCCCCATGGATGGAGATGGTAGAGCAAATTTATCAGATGACCCTCAAGTATGAGCAATCCCTACAACTAGCTAGTTCCCGTCAGGCTACTTACAGACCAAAAGGGCCCTCATTTAAGAGGCCACCACCGGCCACTACCAGTCTTGCAGGACCCTCTCGTGTTCTCATGGACACAAAGGGCAAGGTTGTCGCCACTGAACCTCCCGCGGCCACCAGGTCAGAGAACGCTCAATGTTACGTTGCTCTGGCCGCGGACATATGGTGGCCCAGTGCCCTACAAGAAATTTGTAAGTTAAAGAAGGCCATTGATGATGTTGGGGAGGTCGTTGAGGAGGAGATTGTTGCCACCGTCGAGGGCGGTTGGGAGAGCGATGTTGAGCGCACCCTAGAGGTAGGTGTTATACGACGTCTCATTTACACCCCGCATACTGATGAGGATTAGCGTCGTACGACGATCTTTTATACATTATTTTCCCTTATAGATTAATCATTCGCAAAGCGTGTCATTTACATTTTGAAGTCGAGCATAAGGAATATTGGGTCATACATTTCTAATTTTTAATATGCAAGATGCAGGGGACAACATGATATTGCAGATGAATGAGCTCGACGAGTTTCGCAACCAAGCGTACTAGAACACCAAAATCTACAAAGAACATACAAAGATGTGGCACGATGAGCACATAGCATGAAGAAAGTTTAAAGAAGGAGAATAGGTCCTACTATATAATTCAATATTGAAAATATTCCCGGGAAAAGTGAAGTCAAGGTGATATGGTTTGTTCACAATACCTCGTGTATTCCCTTATGGATCTATATAGAGATTTATGATGGTAAAAAAAGGACTTTCAAAATCAACGGACAAAGATTAAAGCACAATGAGGGTGGTAGCTGGATGGTCAATATACGTCTGCGTCAACACTTTTTTTATTGTGGGAGTGATAGTCAATATCGTACTTCCCTTCTTCTCTTACTTGGGCAAATCTATTACTTACTTTTACTATCTTTTCTCTAGAAAAAATTTTATGGCCTCTTTAGCAATAATGCAACTATGGTCAATGGAATGCCTTATTTGATGGGCTACTTTGGTGTTTCAGCTGAGCGAACAAGCGATAACATAAATCTTGGGTCACCTTCGATGATCCTTCTGGCTTATCTTATTGTTTCATGTCTCTCACAAGAACTTGTAAGTATTTATCCAACAGGAAGGTCATCCCATATTTCATCAGTTGACAAGAAAATGGCATTCAGTGCAGTATGGATACCGTTCATGAAGCTAAGGCCAGCAAAAATAAATTGGCAAATATTGAATGGAACCACCTAGCATAATGTCTCTTGTGAGGGAAAACTTAAGAAGAAAATGTTGATCGTTCTTAATGTTTAGACACTTCTGCAATCAACCTAAAGGATAAGGGTTATGATGAGGTATAGTGTCCGACCCAATTTTTTGCACCAAAACATGAAGTTAAAGGCATACTTTAGGCTGAAGACGAGGTATAGCAACTGAGTATGAAAGAAATATGTAATTTCAAAGTGTGGATGACGGGTGTTTCAAATTAAAAAGTGTAAAAGGAGCAGTGGTGTTTGAGTAAGCATAGAAGCGTTGACGGTTGATAAATTGTAAAACATTGAAGCATATCCCCATGGTGTAAATGAGCATGCTCAAAGATGCAAATTGATTTTTGCTGTATGCTCATTGAAAACAAGCAAGTCTAGGATCATCCATGTGGACGAAGGCGGTGCGAGTTTGTGATGATAATCAAAGAATTGGGTAAATTTAAAAATTCAGCTAAATGGGTCAGTATTGTCGAAGTGGGAGAAGTTCAGGATGAGAGATGCATGTCAATGAATGTGGATGAGCAATCGGGTGCTTTGAATGCCATCCGTCCAAAGTTAGTGGAGGGGACATTTGATGATGGCTAAAGGTGAGGATGATGGACAGTAAGTCAGAGATGGTTGTGGTTCTCTCAACATTATCGTTGTTCATGGAGGCCGGGTTGGAGATGGCTTTGTCGAGAAGTAGAAAATGGCGCCTTTAGCCATTGGGGTAAACTTCTTTGTCGAGGCTAGAGAAAGGATGAGCACCACCAGCAATACAGGAACGGTGAAAAAAATGACAATTTTCCTAACTACATTTGCATAGTTTAGTTCAAACCAACATGAAATAACTAATCTCAGCTTCTGTTTATTTCTGTAAACATACAGCTATAGAGTACACAGGTATAATGAGATCATTTTCTCACATTGCAGTCAAAATAGCTAAAAGAATCATTACTTCAGCCCACTCAATGGTAACATCAAGAGAACTATTCCAATTTCGACAACGAAGATTGAAATTCAACATGTTCTTTAAGATAAATATGGAGTTGAGAAGACCTGAACCGACCTTGGCAGCAGTAGAAGACGGATCCAAGTCGTGATCGGAGTCGTCCTCCGAGTAATCCTTATATGCGTGCCTAGAGTAGTGTGAGCTCTGCTGCCTGTAATAGGTAAAACCGTTGGGTTCCTGCCTCGAGAGCGGCTCATTTGAGCTGCGCCAATCGTACTCAGTGGAGCGCAGCGTTGTGACAGCGGCCCCATTCGAGGAGGCAATAACCGACCGTAGCCGCGGGATTGGCGGCACGTAAATCCCAGCCTTCATCGGAGTTGCTCCGGAAGTGGAAGATTTATTAGGGTTTCTACGGCTCCGGGAGGAAATAGACGGGGCGCAAAGTGTAGGGGAGGGAGCAAGAGTCATGGTCATCCGAGTGCGCATCCCGAGACAGACGCGTATGAAGGAAGCGCAGGGCATCTTCCTCCTCCCTCCCTAGCCCTTATCCACAGCTCCCCACAGCAGCCGCTCGTAGCCCATCCCGCTCCGTCCGCTCCAGTTTTCGTGCTGCCGGAGGGATCGTATTGAAGGAGAAGAAAATAATGGAGGAAAGTGAGCACGCTTTCTCTGTTTTACAGAGGGGAAGCTCGAGGGAGAGGAGAAAAGAAGGACGCGGACAGAGTTTTTGAGAACTATGGTTAGTGAAGCTGGCGGGTGCAGAGAGGAAGAATACAGTGTTTGGAAGGAAAAAATATATAGTAACTCATTTGCGGGGGGGAGATTTTTGTCCGTCCGATCTGCGATCAGATCTTCAGTCAAATTCCATAAGAAACATCGCGGTCACTGGATCGGACGGCTGGCAGCCAGTCCGCGCACCATGAGCATGGCACGCTCGCGTACCTAAATCGAGTTGTATGTAACTTGTTTTCAGTCCTGTTAATTTGTAAATCGCGTCAAATGAGCTACAGTGTTTGCCTATTTGTAAATCGAGTTGTATGCAACTTATTTTTAGTCATATTAATTTGTAACTTGTAACCTTCATTTGGAATTCAAGAGAAATATTTGTGTTCATCCTTGATGTTCTTGTCTCGGTGCTCAATTGGTGCCAAATATTTCACAAAAACACATCTTATTGCGCCTGAAAACGTATTATTATCTGGCGGTGATGTTAACTTCTTTTTCAAAAAGAAAAAATATATTATTAAAAGAGATTAAGACAGGCTATGCTATTAGATTTCAGAATCTCCATCATTCTCATTCATGCATCTTAATTACTTCATGCTTTAGGGTTTGAGAGTGCTATATATGTTTTTTGATGCTCGCGGGCTTCGGCCTCTCTATCATATAAATCTCCACGGAAGATGAATTCCTTAAGATCACAACTTTTTTGATGTTTTTTTTATTCTCTTCTTCTTTTTTCCTCATATATAATGCTTTAGGGTTTGAGAGTGCTATATATGTTTTTTGATGCTCGCCGGCTTCGGCCTCTTTATCATATAAATCTCCACAGAAGATGAATTCCTTAAGATCACAACTTTTTTGATGTTTTTTTTATTCTTTTCTTCTTTTTTCCTCATATATAATGCTTTAGGGTTTGAGAGTGCTATATATGTTTTTTGATGCTCGTCGGCTTCGGCCTCTCTATCATATAAATCTCCACAGAAGATGAATTCCTTAAGATCACAACTTTTTTGATGTTTTTTTATTCTCTTCTTCTTTTTTCCTCATATATAATGTTTTAGGGTTTGAGAGTGCTATATATGTTTTTTGATGCTCGCCGGCTTCGGCCTCTCTATCATATAAATCTCCACAGAAGATGAATTCCTTAAGATCACAACTTTTTTGATGTTTTTTTATTCTCTTCTTCTTTTTTCCTCATATATATAGGCATTTGCTCCGTTTGCTCCCGCCGAATAGCAGCCTTTCCAACCGCAGACTTCACCCGCCATCGTCGCTGGATCGGACGGCTGGCAGGCAGTCCGCGCACCATGAGCATGGCACGCTCGCGTACCTAAATATTTCTCGTTTGCAACAATGGAGTAGTATATGGGTGGTAAATTTGTAATTATATGTTCAGTCAAGTTAGATATTCAAGGTATAAATATAGCCTAATGTAGTTCTCTTGTCTATGTAGTCTTCACATTCTTCTCCTCCTCAAGCTTCGTCTCTCTCTCTCCACCGGCCTTCCTCCAATAGGCTGGCGAATTAGTAACAACATTTGATCGTTACAAATGGTGCTCTCATTAATGTTCTCGCTCCCGACTCGCCGTTCTTGAAGGCACGCCTTACCGTTCTACCCTCACCAGCAGAATTGGAATACATATTCTCATTGATGTTCTCCTTCCTCCGTCAGCGAACGTAAATATCAACAACAATTTGACGTTGTTGCTTCACTAAGGCCTCGTTTGGTAGGGCGGCGGCGGCTGGGAATCCAAGGTTGCGAGCGGAGGTGGGGAGGCTGAATTGGAGACAGAGTGGTGAGAGGGTTTTTGCGAAAAGACGCGGGAGCAAACGCTGTCGAGCGCCCTCGGGCGCCATTTATTTTTTCCGGCTTGCGATGGCGTCTGCTCCGGCATCGGCGCTCAGACGCCGCCCCAAACGAAGCCCTAAGTATTTTCAGCTTCAAGAACGTCTCCAGACCCAAGATTCAGCCTCGGGATAAAAAACAAACAAACAAATGCAAGTTCTGTAGTAATTTCTTATTTTACCATCTACATCTGCTCTCTCACCAGCCTAGCACAAGCGGGTCAGCTCTTCTCTTAAAAATTCAAGAATTTTGAGTGTTGCCATTGTTTGTTTTCATAAGCATTGGTTAGTTGGAGATCATATCATGGGAGTTCTTGAGTATCAACATTTGGAAACTAAGGCTTTGTTTGGCGCGGTGGTGGTCGTGAACGCGGTGGTCATGAACCGTCGCTCGTGAACTGTGAGAGGTTTGCTCGAAGCATCCGATTGTGGATCAAGGTGGAATCCACTAACCGTTGCCCCTAGCCGGGTTTATATAGGCAAACCCTAAAATAGAATGGGTAACGGATATCCTTGTATCCGTACTGGACACGTTATGCCTCTGAACTCGTTATTTACCCAAATATAAACTTACAGTCTCCTCCTATATTTGAGATAAATAACGTATACATTTCAGAGTGCAAGAAAGCAGTAACTACCAAATTTCAGACTTAACACATTCCTCAGAGAGAAAACACACTTTATAACATAACAGGAGTTTTGTTCATACAGAAAACAAACATAAACATAAGTGCAGTATTATGGATAAAAGTCTGAAAACATAGTAGTAATGGATAAAACATATAACAATTCTACTCATCTAGCAGGTCATCAGCATCCATATCAAAGACTATTTTCTTTCCTTCAACTCCATCATAGCCTGCAAAGAATTTTATGAGTTAGAACTCTATGAATTCATAAAACATATGCAGTAACGTTTAAAGTAAAATAGCTTTACCCGAATGAGCTTAGTACTTGTAGCAATAGTGGAGTAACATTGTCAGCATCTCTATCTGGTCTAGCAGGAACCAGTCTAGTATTAATTTTGTAAATCAACCGTTGTTATTTTACTCATTAGTGATCATTATGTACTTCATCATCAAATGTGGAATGATTTGGCACAACAAACATTTGCAACATTATCAGGTGTGAAATAATGTGCTATGATCATTAATGTTAGATTAACCGATTACAACGACTTTCTATTCCCAGTTGAATAATTTTCGAATCAACTTACAATGAGAAAGATGCTTAGTTATCAAATATGGAATAACAGTCATCTAACCATCTTGGGTTTTCATCAAGAAATTATTTGGGGGTTTTAGTCTGTTATTAGATGTTTGAATGTTGTGACTATATAAGTCCTCACTATTAAAACATAAACAACGGAGGACAGTTTCATATTTCTATGAACTTTAGTCTCATCTCCCCCAATATTTTTATTGTGAGGGCTCTATTCAGGCTTTTGGTTAAGGCATCTGCAACATTGTCTTTTGATCTCACATCAATCAGGGTCATAATCCCTTGACTTGTGAGTGAGGTCAACCAGGATTGTTTCTACCTTAGGTGCCTTCTTTTGTCATTGAACAAAGTGTTCGTAGCAATCGTTTTAGTAGTCTGATTGTCACAGTAAACTGCAACAGAACTCATTTTCAGGCTCGTCAGTGGAATGTCCATCACCAAATCTCTTAGCCACTCTGCTTCTTCTCCTGCTGATACTAGAGCGTAGAGTTCAGATTCCATAGAAGAGAGAGCAATACAGGATTGCCTCTTGGACTTCCAGGCTATAGCTGCTCCTCCTAATGTGAATACAAACTCACTAGTGGACTTGCTGTCATTTAATTTTGAGCATCATGATGCATCAGAATATCCTTCAAGAACCGAAGGATGACCAGTGTAACTTAAAGCATACTTTTTGGTGTGTTTTAGGTACCTCATTAGCCTATCTAAGGCATTCCAATGTTCTTGGTCAGGATTACTAGTGAATCTGCATAATATATCGACCGTAAAGGCTATGTCAGGTCTAGTGCGGACCATAACATACATGAGACTACCAACCAGTTTAGAGTAATCTAACTGTCTAACCATAGCTCCTTCATTAGGCTTTAGACGGTTAGTGTAGTCGTATGGAGTCTCAAATGCTCTATTGTCACTGTCCCCACGTGTCCAACATGGACTTTATGTAGTGGCTTTGACTTGGGGAGATGTCATTCTTCTCAAAGCTCACTTGCATGCCTAGTATAGTGTTAGCTACACCTACATCTTTAATGCTAAATTCTTTTATTAGATCTGACTTAACGTCATCCACTTCGGATTAATCAGACCCTAGAATGAGCATATCATCTACATACAAGCAAATTATGTCGACTTTATCTAATTTATTACGTATGTAAAGACATTTATCTGAGAGACTCGATATGAATCTCATGTTCTTTACACTATAGTCAAATTTCTCATGTCATAGTTTAGGTGCTTGTTTTAGTCCGTATAAAGATTTAAGTAATTTTTAAACTTTTGTTTCGTGATCTTCTACAATGAAACCTTCAGGTTGACTCATGTAGATCTCTTCGGTCAGATCTCCGTTCAAGAACGCAGTCTTAACATCCATTTGATAAACAATAAAGTTCTCAATAGATGCAATAGCAAGGAGGACCCTAATGGTTGTTAAGTGACACACGGTGAGTAGACAACAAAGTAATCTACTCCGCTTACTTGTGTGAAACCTTTAGCCATCAGGCGTGCTTTATACTTAGCTACGCTACCATCAGGATTCAGTTTCTTCTTCAGAATCCACTTACACCCTACGGTTTTAGCCCCTTTTGGCTTATCAACTAACGTCCATGTGTTATTCTGGAGTAGAGAATTCATCTCTTCATCAATTGCTTCTTTCCAGAGTAGGGAATCCCTGGATCTCATCGCTTCCTTATAGGTGGATGGATCAGCCTCAACGTGGCAAGTGACAAAGTCACTATCGAAGGTTCTGGGAGTTCTCTTTCTTACAAAAGTTCTCCTAGACTCTAGGCCAGAGTTGTCTACAGGAATGGAATAGGAAGTGATCGGTACTGAGCCAGGATCTTCTTCAGTAATAGTTACTTGCAAATCTGGGATAGACAGGTTCTTATCCTTGAGGAACTTATCTTCAAAAAACATTGCGTCCCTAGATTCTATAATGATATTATTAGAAATATCTAAGAATCTATCTGCAGCACTATCTTAAGCACAACCTAGGTAGACACATGTATTGGTCCTAGGTCAAATCTTAGACCATCTAGGGTCAGGAACCCTGACATAGGCTATACAGCCCCAGGTCTTGAGTCTTGTAAAAGAAGGGGGTCTCTTAAACCAAAGCTCATAGGGTGAAACCTCTAACTTAGCATGAAGAACATAATTTAGAATGTGGTTTGCAGTTAAGACTGCTTCTCCCCAAAAAGCGGAAGGCATTCCTGCAGTCAAGAGCATAGAGTTTAACATTTATGTCAACGCCCAATTTTTACGCTCAGTTATGCCATTAGATTGGGGTGAGTAAGGGGCAGTGGTTTCTGCTATGATTCCATGTTGGGCAAGGAAACACTTGAACTCACTGGACATATATTTTCCTCCTCTATCACTTCTAAACCATTTTATTTTCATGTCTAGTTGGTTTTCTACCCTAGTTTTGAAAATACAGAATTTTTCAAACGCTTCGTCTTTAGTTTTAAGGAGATATATGTGACAAAACCTAGAACAGTCATCTATAAAGGTGATCAAATACTTCCCGCCTCCTCTAGTGACAAAACTTTTGAAGTCACAGATGTCGGTGTTTATTAGTTCTAAGGGTGTTGTGCTCCTAGTAACCGCACTAAAAAGTTTCCTAGTGATCTTAGTCTGAGCACACACTTCACATTTATCAGGTTTTTCTGTAGTGTCTAATGCAATCTGGTGATTTCTAGTAATTTGGAACATTTTCCTATAGTTTACGTGTCCTAGTCTCTCATGTTGAGTCTTAGTGTTAACTAAGTTTGTTTGACCTATTTCGTTTGCTAGACTTAGTCTGTACATCCTATTTTGGACGTAGGCACATCCAAAGTAGTGTGAGTTAACTGACAGTGGTACTCTACCTCTACAAAAATTAAAAGACATAACAACATCACAAAATAAGCTAATAGACACTAAATTAGCAGCTAGTGAAGGAATAAACTTAACATTCTTTAAAGTTAAGGTTTTACCTGAAGAGAGCAGTAATGTTGCATTCCCCACCTTCAGAACATCTGCAGTCTCACCGTTTACAACGGTCACCGATTCTCTCGCATCAGTGAGACCTGTCATCAAATTAGAATTGTTGCAAACGTGGCACGTTGCCCCCTCGAGTCAAGGTACCACTCTGTACTGGTCGTCTCGTTTCAAACCATGGCGACAAAGTTGGATGGCTCAGTGAAGCTAACCATATTAGCTTGGTTGTCTTCTTGTGGTGCTTTGCCCCTTTCCTTGCGAGGAAGCCTGCAATCAGATGCACTGTGTTCCCACTTGTTGCAGTTAAAGCACTTGCCCTTACACTTTTTGATGTGTTTACTAGGGCCTGCAACCTGGGAGCTACTAGGGTTGGGTTTGGATTTTCTAGGGTTCGACATGCATTTAGAGTTTGTAATCATGTTAGCAGCAGCCTTCTGCTTGCTAACAACTTCTAAGGCGTGTCGAATCTTGTTTTCGTCCTCAATGCATATAAAACGCTTTAGTTCGTTTAGACCCACTTGCATCTTCTTGCGGTACATTTCAGTTTTGAAATTATACCACGTGGAAGACAGACGAGATCAGGTCACCAAACAGAGGAAAAATGGACCCTGTCGCTAGCACCAGCGGTAGCCTGGGCGGTAGCAAGTTCAGCCACTAGCGCCAGGCGCTAACTGATATCGTTGGCGGTAGCGCTTAGGGCTGCACTTCATGATCGTGGAAGATGGCGGCGGTGGCGGCGGGAGACTGACTGCGACGGCTGTGAGGGATCTGGACTGAGAGGGATCGGCGGAGGCGGCGGCGCATTGCTGAAAGTGGCGGTTCGCAGATCGCGGCGGCGACGCGGATTCCAGGAGGTCGATGTGGCTTCGTCTTCGTGCGAACAGGGAGAAGGTTGCGAGTTATGGCAGCAGTGACAGAGGCGGGCCTGGCGGCAGCGATGGAGGACGAAGCCCGGAGGAGGCGCACACAGGAAGAGAACCGTCGGCTTCGGCAAGGACGTGCAGCAACGGCTGCGAGAAGGCCGAGCGGCACACGATCCGGCGATAGCGACAGTTACGAGGACTCGCGACGGCGGTTATGAGAAAAACCAAGTGGTGACTTCCCTTGGCAGCGTCAACTGGCCCTTCGGAGGCGACAGTGACCGGAGACTGGGAAGAAGAGCAGCTCACGGGAGCGTTCAGGCGGAGGCGTACGCGGGGGAGTTAACCGGCGGCGGGAGAGCAGTGTCCGGGCGGTTACGAGAAAACTCCTCTTGGCGTGCGTACGTGAGTGGGGGAGCAAAATCCTCTTAGGGCTTAACTTCGAGATTGTGAGAGGTTTGCTCGAAGCATCCGATTGCGGATCAAGGTGGAATCCACTAACCGTTATCCTTAGCCAGGTTTATATAGGCAAACCCTAAAATAGAACGGGTAACAAATATCCCTGTATCCGTACTGGACCCGTTATGCCCCTGAACCCGTTATTTACCTAAATATACACTTACATGAACGTCCGACCTCGCCTAACAAAATTCATGCATTTTAAGCTCAAAACTAGTTTGTTTTCTTGGCAGCGGTCAAGATTGTCTTGCCAAACATACAATCTATGATAACATCGCTTTTGACCCAACTCACCGGAGCAAATAAGCCGCGCCAAACAAAGCCTAGATTACAGTTTTTCAGCCATTCAACCATTGTTCTGCTCTTTTGAAACCCATCGATTGATCAGCCACTGCACATCGAGGCTCCGTTTGGCACGACTTATTTGGTCCGGTGAGTTAAGACAAAAATGCCACCATCATAGAATGTATGTTTAGCATGATAGTGGTTATGACCGCCACCGAGAAAAAATAACAACTTTTAAACATAAAAGTGGATGAAGCTCTTTAGGTGAGGTCAGGCGTTCACGAATGATGGTCTATAACCACCGTGTTCATGACCGTCACCGCAGCGCCAAACGGAGCCCAAATGCCTTGGAGATCGTAAGATACTCGGCACATTGTACATCAGTCACTTTCCTGCCGCTGGACGCGCTGTGAGAAACCGACGACACCAGCAACTTACGCCGGAAAGCAGGGTACACGCGATCTCCTTCACATTCCAGCTAGTTTCTTCTATATTCACATTGATAAAAAGCCTCCAAATAGAAAACAAAAGCAAACAGAGGAAACTGACATTGAGGGCAGGAATTGCAATTTCCAACATTCCTCCTCAATTAGTGGACGATGCCGTCCACGACATTGAGGGCTTCTCTCAGAGCCAGGAACCTTGATCGTCCTAGAGCTTTAGTTAGGATGTCGGTGAGCTGACGATCGGTAGGGCAAAAACAAACATCAATCATCTTCTTCTCTACCATTTCACAGACGAAATGGTATTTAAGCTCGATATGCTTGCTTTTACTGTAAAAGACGGGGTTTTTTTAGAGTGAAATGACAGACTGATTATCGCAGTAGATATAGGGATAGTTCTTTCTTACCCTTCTTAACCTTCGCATGAAGCAGAGCAGAGAGTCATGTACTCTGCTTCCGTTGAAGAGAGAGTCGCGGTTTCCTGCTTCCTAGAGGACCAAGAGACAGGTTTGCTATCAAAATATTGGTTTCCATATGGCTTCAGATACATGCGAAGAAAACTATTGTTTTCCAAGCAAAGAAAATCAAAATATCATTTTGGTGTTTATTTATCAATTTGGCATGAAAATAAAATTCTATGATCTGCACGTAACAATGGTGCGCACAAACCCAAAAATACATGTTCCCTATACAAAGCACATGTTCCTTAATTTGTGCAATCCAAAAGATTAAGGGCGTTGATATCCGCATTGCAGTTTTGGCTATCCGCACTCTATTTGTATGAGTTATTATGCGTCTTTTGGAAATATGCCTTGTACATGCATTTTTAGGAAAAATGTTCAACACAAAAGTTGTAGATGCATGTACATGGCGTAATTCCAAAAATTCGTTATAGTTACGCTCATATTTCAATAAGGGCGACAATACGTCTTGTGCGTGCATTTTTAGAAAAAGTATTCAACACGAAAGATTTTTGAGTGCTGCCTGTTGCGGAACGCTTAGGGCTCGTGGTAGACCGGTTCACTTGAACCACCTTAGCTCGTGAGCGAACTAAGCGCGCAAACAGTCAATTAGAGATTTGCTGAGTACACAGGGAGTTTTTAACGTGGAAAACCCGGAAAGGGTAAAAAACCACGCGGCCGGAGCTGTGCCGACCAAACTTCACTATCTTCTGGGGGTTACAACTTGGAAACTAGAACTTGAGCGCGACAGGCCGCTGCTCGTTACAATGTTTGGAGAGAGAGAGAGAGAGCGAGCTCCGAGGGTGACAGGCCACCTCTCGGAAAAACTAAGTCTTTTTCTCTTCTGAGAATGCTAGTCGCCTTTCGGAAGTGAGATGGCTAGTCGCCTTTTTCTTCTGAGAATGCTGGTCGCCTTTCGGAAGTGAGAAGGCTAGTCGTCTTTTCCTTCTGAGAATGCTAGTCGCCTTTCGGAAGTGAGAAGGCTAGTCGCATTTTTCTTCTGAGAATGCTGGTCGCCTTTCGGAAGTGAGAAGGCTAGTCGCCTTTTCCTTCTGAGAATGCTTGTCGCCTTTCGGAAGTGAGAAGGCTAGTCGCCTTTTCCTTCTGAGAATGTTGGTCGCCTTTCGGAAGTGAGTAGGCTAGTCGTCTTTCGGGATGATGAAGATCTTCAAGTCCACGAAGGAGATCTTCAAGCGCCGAAAGAGAATTCCGCAAAAGTCTGCAAGGAGCTCTCCCGGGTTCAGAAGTCCCGGTCCCTTCAAATGAAGCCCCAGGCCCCTTTTTATAGCTTTGGCCGGGGGTAGTCCGGTAATCTTGTCGTGGGCAGTTTCCATAAATGCTCGGTGGACGAATCATATTTTCCGGTTTGGGGCACACGGATCGCCATTTTTCGTAAATGACCACCTTGCCCTTCAGGCAGCTTGGGCGGCTCGGGCAGTTCGGGTAGTTCTGTTGGAGGCGAAAAAGGCGACTGGCCGTTCCTGAAAAGTGAGATGCCTGAAAGACAAAATGTGAGACGCCTGAAAGACAAAATGTGAGAAGTCAGGAAGACAGAAAGTGAGAAGTCAGAAAGACAGAAAGTGAGAAGTGCGCGCTCAGAAGCGTTCTGAGCGCGCAACGAGCGAGGGAGCGCTCTGAGCGTGCAATGAGCACGTGAGCGTTCTGAGCGAACGGAGAGGCGATTGGTCGCGATCCGAGAAGGAAAACGGGGTCCGTCGTTCCTGGCGAGGAGCTCGCCCGAAAAGGCGCCCCGTGAGTCCCCCTGTCAGAAAGGGGGGAAGGAGGGGGAGGAAACAGTCACCCTCCCCCGCAGAGAGGAAAGCGGACGGGACGCGCTCCCGGGAGACGCGGCCAGGCCGCACAAAAGGGGGGGGGGGTGCGGGCAGGCCGTACCCTACCCGAGGGGGGTGCGACCGGGCCGCACCCCTCCCAAGGGGGGTGCGGCAAGCCGCACCCAAGGTGGGGGGGGGGGGGGTGCGGCCAGGCCGCACCCTACCCGAGGGGGGTGCGGCCGGGCCGCACCCCTCCCAAGGGGGGTGCGGCAAGGCCGCACCCCGCCCCAAGGGAGGTGCGGCAAGGCCGCACCCCGGGTTTGGCCGCACCCCGGGTTTGGCCGCACCCCGGGTTTGGCCGCACCCCGGGTTTGGCCGCACCCCTTGCGGGTGTGCGGCTCGGCCGCGCCCCGTGAGGTGGCGCGGTTGCGCGGGTCGGCTTCAAGATGGGAGGCGGTCCCGTTGCCATTCTTGGCGTGGCTCCGGATGGCAACTCTGGCTTTATTTCCCTGGATTCCCTGCCAAACTGGTGGGGGAAGCGCTTTTGGAAATATCTGCTGCCACTGCGGCTTATAAATAAGAGTCCGTTATACGAGCCCCTATCATAAGCCCCCCAAAACCGCCGGAGTACAGAACTTGTGAAGGAGTGCGAGGGTTTTTGAATCTTTGCGTGGCGTAACGGACGATGTCGGAGGTAAGTTTTTATTTTTGAAAAATTTAATTGGAGGGAAAAAAGGGAGGCTGGGCTTGAGCGGCCGGCGCCCGGCGGCACCCGCGCGCGTGCTTGCGCGCGGCCGGGGCCGGTGGAGGGGCGTGCGTGCCCGCGTGAGGGGCGGAGGGTGCGGCCGCGGGGGGGGGGGGGGGGGCGCGGGCGGCCAGCGCTGCTGCGCCCCTACGTGCGGTCGGCGCGCGGGAGCCCGCGCTCGGCCTCGCGCGGCAGGGGGCGCGGGTGGCCGGTGCCGTTGTGCCCCCGCGCGGTCGGTGCCCGCGTGCGGAGGTGCTTCCGCGCGCGGGCCAGCTGTGCGCGGCCGGTGCGCGCTTCCCCGCGCGCGGCTGCGCGCGGCGGGCGCGCACGGCTACGCGCCGCGGGGGGTGCGGACGGTCGGCGCTGCTGCGCCCCTACATGCGGTCGGCGCGCGGGAGCCCGCGCTCGGCCGCGCGCGGCAGGGGGCGCGGGTGGCTGGTGCCGTTGCGCCCGCGCGCGGCCGGTGCCCGCGCGCGGAGGTGCTTCCGCGCGCGGGCCAGCCGTGCGTGGCCGGCGCGCGCTTCCCCGCGCGCGGCGGGCGCGCGCTTCCCCACGCGCGGCTGTGCGCGGCGGGGGGTGCGGACGGCCGGGGCCGCTGTGTCCCTGTGCGCGTCCGGTGCGCGCGGTCGGTGCCGTTGCGGGGCTTGGCGGTGCGGTCCGCACCATTTTGGTCATTTATCTATTTATTTTAGTGCCCGCGATTATGTGTTTCTTTTTTCAGGCTTCGAAACGGGGCGGTCAGTCGAGGTCGATGCGCCTGAGCTCTTCTCTTGACGGTGCGCGAATTGAGATATGGCGCAAACGGTTTGGACTGCCGCCTAATACTGATGTGAAGATTCCGGGAGCGGAGGAGCGCGCCCAGAATCCGCCTACTGGCTTTATGACCCTTTCCGAGAGCTGCTTGAAGTCTGGGTTCCGCATTCCTCCATCCGAGGAGGTTCTTGAGATACTTCGGTTCTGCGGCGTCCCGATTACACAGTTTACGCCTGCTGGGATGGCGAACATCATGGGGCTGGTTGTATTCTTCCGGGAGCACAGCGCGCGCTTTTCGCTCGAGCTTTTCAAAGACTGGTGCGAGGTTTCCACCGACTCGGGTGGTCGTATCGAGGTCCGCAGCAACAAGACCTGGTTCCGCTTTGGCGAGAAGGCAGATTACCGTCACGGAAACACCCTCTATGGGTATGTCCGTAATCGCTGGGAGCTGCCAGAGCTTTGGAGAGCGCTCCCTGGTCGTTGCCATCGGCTGACCGGGCGGGAAGACGAGTTCCTTCCCATTCCCGGTTTCCCTGGTCGGGAGGGCCTGTCGAAGGCTCTGTTCTGTATTTACAGCTGCATGGAGGAGAGCCGACTACTCTCGGCGGGGCTTTCTTGGGATGCCGAGCGGGAGGCCGCTGTTCCTTTAGAGCGTGGAAGGAAGAGAAAGATTGTTTTCAAGAATGGAACTCTTGGTTCGTGTTCTGCTCCGCCAAAGCCCAGGAGCCATGATCACGAGGCCGGTCCGAGCCGCCGTCGGGGGGAGCCGATTGCTTCCGACCCGGAGGTCGAGATTCTGGCCTCCCCTACTGCTGAGCAGGTTGCGCAGGGAGACCTGCCACCGCCTCCCCCCTTTCCGCCGTCGAGACGAGCTTCTTCTTCTCTTCAGGCGATGACCTCCGCGGTAAGTGAAGCTTTTCTTCTCCGGATCCCTGGTTTATCTTTGCTGGTGTTTCTCATATTTTCTGACCGCTTCCTTTGTGTTTGCAGGCGAATGCCCTGACCAATGTTGCTCTTACATGGAACGATTATTATGTGGGTCTCAAGGATAGCTATATCTCTCTTCAGGAGGAGCTGCGCGTGGTGAGGAGTGACATGTCGATCCTGCGGAGGAAGAGGGATCGCGATCTGTCTCATATCAAGCAGCTGGAGGCCGACATCTCCTCTTCCCGATCTGAGGTTGAGAGGCTGCGGGAGGAGTTCGACGGAGATAAGGCGCTAGCCGCAGACGCGCTTCGCCAGCTGTCCGAAGCTCAGGGGGAGATGTTCCGCCAAGAGGGTGAGCTGGGCTTTTTGAGGAGCGAGGTGGAGCGGTTGTCGTCTGTCGAGCGCAGCCTTGAAGATGCCAAGGCGGCCGGAGTGGCCGAATTCCGAGATTCTCTCGCTTTTGTCGAGGAGCGGTTCCAGATGGCGGAGGAGATCCGTGCCGAGGTCATGACGAAGGAGGTCGAGACCCTGTTGGAGGATGAGCGTGAAGTTGCCTTCCAGCGTGGTATTCAGAAGACTCTTCGCCTGGTGGTGAGGAAGTTCGGGCGTGACACCGCCGGTCTTGGAGCGGGAGACCTTTCGGAGGATGAGCGTTCGGACGCAGCCGAGGATTGACGTTGATCGTCTTCTGTTTCCTTGCTCTCCATACCATTGTCTGCTTGTGTGTCGTTCTGAGTTGGTTTGTTTGTATTTTGCTTTTCCGCTTTCCGTATTGTTGCCTGATTTGTGCGCAGCGTTGTGCTGACGCGGTTGTACCCTCCTATTGTGTTCATCGTATTTACTTCTTTGTGCGATCCTGTTAATCTGGTTGTTGGCACCTGCATAGTTTGTTTGTTTTCAAAATGAGTTTCGCACGAGACGGAGCCCGCGACTTGCAGATGTATATATATATAGAGAGAGAGAGTTAGTTTGCGCAAGTCTGTGCCTGCGGCTTTCTTGCACGAGTCTGTGCTCGCGGCTTTGGTGCACGAGTCTGTGCTCGCGGCTTTGGTGCACGAGTCTGTGCTCGCGGCTTTAGTGCACGAGCCTTTGCTCGCGACTTTTTTGCACGGTTCTGTGCCCGCGGCTTTGGTGCACGAGCCTTTGCTCGCGACTTTTTTGCGCGGTTCTGTGCCCGCGGCTTTGGTGCACGAGTCTGTGCTCGCGGCTTTGGCCGGTGAATAGCGGGTGTATTCAAACCGAGGGTGAACGCAGGGGGGGCAGGACCCCACGACACCGGGACTCGACGGCGGAGGAGAAGGGCGAACCTTCAATCGACGGCGGTGCAGAGTCCCCGGGGCAGGGCCCCGAAGCGGTACCTGCAGCAGAATGGATTGGAGCAAGTAGAATTTTATTAGAAAATGAATACTGATACATGCGCAAGTGTAATCTTTCGATCCCGGGGTTAACAAGTTTCTGAGACAGGCTTTATTGAGAGAGAAGATAGCGTTGAGCTTCGTTTGCGTTGCGCTTGCTCGAGTCTTTTCGGCCGTTCAGCTTGGGAGGCGACAGTGGCCTGGCGGTTGACCTTCGTTGGCCTTTTCCTGTGTCTCTTCGCGGAAGGCCTCCAGGTATCCTAATTGGACAAGGCGTTCGATTTCATCTTTCAGTCGGGCACATTGCTCCGTTCGGTGCCCTCGACCTTTGTGGAAGTGGCAAAACTGGGATTGATCTCCCCTGTGCAAGGAGAGCTTTCTGGGCCAGTGGATGATCTTGCTATTACAGATTACGGACAGTATGTGCTCACGTGATGTATTCAGCGGGGTGAAGCTCCGGGAGCCTTGACTTGCTGGCTCTCGGGGGCGGTCTGCTTGGTTTTGAGCGGGCAGTTCGGCTTCCTCGAGCCGCTGCTGCCCCTTTCTCTTGCGGCTTGTATCGAAGGGCGGCGAGCCTGTTAGTGTCTGAAGTTTGTCTTTTTTAACTTATGCAGGAGTCGCTTGGCCTTTCCATGCACCTTGCTTCTCGGACTTCGATTTCGGCGACGGGTTGCTATTGATCCAGGGGAGCATGGAGGCGGGTGTGTCGAAACCATGCATCGCGCTCCTAAGGATATTTCCTTTGCTGGCCATGCGTCCGGACATGAAAACGTCGTGGTCCATGGCGTCCAGTAGGAGGCTCCCGAATATTGCGTCGTAGGGGGAGTCTGCTTCGGCGACGACGAACTGTACATCGTACTGGACTGGTTCTGCGTGTGCCCCTACTTGGACGGGGAGGGTGATGATTCCTATGGTGGGTACCGTAGTTCCATCAGGGAACTCTGCTTCGCTGGCCCTAAGCTTGAGGTTCCCGCTTAGGAGCTTGAGCCGAACTATTGCTGCTAGGAATAGAACGTTGAATGAGATGCGGTGAGTTATCAATGCTTTCCTCAGCTCACAGGGGGGACTCCCTATGCTTGCGTCCAAGATGAAGTCCATCCATGCGCAGGGGCGCTCTTGGTGTAAATTTGTGCCGATTTTCTCCGATTGCTCGTTCCGCTCTTCCTCCCCTAGGAGGGGTGGTTCGCTTGCTCCGGGCTTTTCTTCTTCTTGGATCTTTGCCGAGTGTGTCTCGTGCTGCTCGACGAATAGTTGGGACAACTCGGTGAAGTTGTGTATCGCTCCGCTTGGCAGGGCTTGATACCAGCGGAGGGCGTCTCCGCGCAGTGTCTTGGTGAAGATCTTGCATCTGATCTGATCGGGAAGTCCGTGTATCCGCATCGTTACCAAGAAATGGTTAATGTGCTCGTAGGGGTCTTCTACTCCGTGGAACTCCTTATAGTGCAGGAACTTTAGCCATGGCGGAACCGGGTATGCCAAAATTGTCTTTGACAGTGGAGATCGCTTTTGTTGATATTTGTCATTGTTCGGATCCTGCCTTCCTGCGGGAGGGGTCGGTTTTGCCAGTCGATCCAGTCCTAGGGGGCCGGATGGGCGCAGCGATGAGCGCTCCTTTCACCGGGCTCTCTGGAATTGAGGATCTGTATGCGTCTGATAGTTCAGGGGAGGTGTCCACTCTTGCTGGTTCCGAGAATTCCGGCGAAGCGGGTATTGCGCTCGGAAATTCTTTGCTTAGAATTTGGGAATCCATTCCCACAGACGGCGCCAAACTGTTGCGGAACGCTTAGGGCTCGTGGTAGACCGGTTCACTTGAACCACCTTAGCTCGTGAGCGAACTAAGCGCGCAAACAGTCAATTAGAGATTTGCTGAGTACACAGGGAGTTTTTAACGTGGAAAACCCGGAAAGGGTAAAAAACCACGCGACCGGAGCTGTGCCGACCAAACTTCACTATCTTCTGGGGGTTACAACTTGGAAACTAGAACTTGAGCGCGACAGGCCGCTGCTCGTTACAATGTTTGGAGAGAGAGAGAGAGAGCGAGCTCCGAGGGTGACAGGCCACCTCTCGGAAAAACTAAGTCTTTTTCTCTTCTGAGAATGCTAGTCGCCTTTCGGAAGTGAGATGGCTAGTCGCCTTTTTCTTCTGAGAATGCTGGTCGCCTTTCGGAAGTGAGAAGGCTAGTCGCCTTTTCCTTCTGAGAATGCTAGTCGCCTTTCGGAAGTGAGAAGGCTAGTCGCCTTTTTCTTCTGAGAATGCTGGTCGCCTTTCGGAAGTGAGAAGGCTAGTCGCCTTTTCCTTCTGAGAATGCTTGTCGCCTTTAGGAAGTGAGAAGGCTAGTCGCCTTTTCCTTCTGAGAATGCTGGTCGCCTTTCGGAAGTGAGTAAGCTAGTCGCCTTTCGGGATGATGAAGATCTTCAAGTCCACGAAGGAGATCTTCAAGCGCCGAAAGAGAATTCCGCAAAAGTCTGCAAGGAGCTCTCCCGGGTCCAGAAGTCCCGGTCCCTTCAAATGAAGCCCCAGGCCCCTTTTTATAGCTTTGGCCGGGGGTAGTCCGGTAATCTTGTCGTTGGTAGTTTCCATAAATGCTCGGTGGACGAATCATATTTTCCGGTTTGGG
Organism: Dactylorhiza incarnata; assembly: GCA_033032865.1. Classification (NCBI taxonomy): domain Eukaryota; kingdom Viridiplantae; phylum Streptophyta; class Magnoliopsida; order Asparagales; family Orchidaceae; genus Dactylorhiza; species Dactylorhiza incarnata. The sequence goes on from JAWHQI010000135.1 coordinate 5,954,490, forward strand.
GCACACGGATCGCCATTTTTCGTAAATGACCACCTTGCCCTTCGGGCAGCTTGGGCGGCTCGGGCAGTTCGGGTAGTTCTGTTGGAGGCGAAAAAGGCGACTGGCCGTTCCTGAAAAGTGAGACGCCTGAAAGACAAAATGTGAGACGCCTGAAAGACAAAATGTGAGAAGTCAGGAAGACAGAAAGTGAGAAGTCAGAAAGGCAGAAAGTGAGAAGTGCGCGCTCAGAAGCGTTCTGAGCGCGCAACGAGCGAGGGAGCGCTCTGAGCGTGCAATGAGCACGTGAGCGTTCTGAGCGAACGGAGAGGCGATTGGTCGCGATCCGAGAAGGAAAACGGGGTCCGTCGTTCCTGGCGAGGAGCTCGCCCGAAAAGGCGCCCCGTGAGTCCCCCTGTCAGAAAGGGGGGAAGGAGGGGGAGGAAACGGACACCCTCCCCCGCAGAGAGGAAAGTGGATGGGACGTGCTCCCGGGAGACGCGGCCAGGCCGCACAAAAGGGGGGGGGGGGTGCGGGCAGGCCGCACCCTACCCGAGGGGGGTGCGGCCGGGCCGCACCCCTCCCAAGGGGGGTGCGGCAAGCCGCACCCAAGGGGGGGGGGGTGCGGCCAGGCCGCACACTACCCGAGGGGGGGTGCGGCCGGGCCGCACCCCTCCTAAGGGGGGTGCGGCAAGGCCGCACCCCGCCCGAAGGGGGTGCGGCAAGGCCGCACCCCGCCCCAAGGGAGGTGCGGCATGGCCGCACCCCGCCCCAAGGGAGGTGCGGCAAGGCCGTACCCACCCTAAGGGGGTGCGGCGGCAAGGCCGCACCCCGGGTTTGGCCGCACCCCTTGCGGGTGTGCGGCTCGGTAGCGCCCCGTGAGGTGGCGCGGTTGCGCGGGTCGGCTTCAAGATGGGAGGCGGTCCCGTTGTCATTCTTGGCGTGGCTCCGGATGGCAACTCTGGCTTTATTTCCCTGGATTCCCTGCCAAACTGGTGGGGGAAGCGCTTTTGGAAAGATCTGCTGCCACTGCGGCTTATAAATAAGAGTCCGTTATACGAGCCCCTATCACTGCCATTGTTTTTTTTTCTTCTTTTTTTGCAAACATTTGTCCACATTTCCCTCACATGCATGGCATAAGCATTAATTAGTTGGAAATCATATCATGGGGAGTTCTTGAACATCAACATTTGGAAACTAGATTGCAGTTCTACAGCCATTCAACCATTGCTCCGCTCTTCTGAAACCCATCGATTGATCAGCCGCTGCACATTGAGGCTCCGTTTGGCACAATTTATTTGCTCTTGGGAGTTTGGACAAAAACGACACCATCATAGAATGCATGTTTGGCATGATAATGGTTATGACCACCACCCAAAGTTCAACTACGAGCATTTTAACTGCAACACCTTAAATATACGCTATTGGAGCTGGAATTACCGTGGCTGTTGGCATCAGACTTGCCCTCCAATGGATCCTCGTTAACGAATTTAGATTGTACTCATTCCAATTACCATACTCAAAGAACCCAGTATTATTTTTATTGTCACTACCTCCCCGTGTCTGAATTGGATAATTTGCGCGTCTGCTGCCTTCCTTGAATGTGGTAGCCGTCTCTCAGGCTCCCTATCCGAAATCGAACCCTAATTCTTCCTTGGCATGATAGTGGTTATGACCGTCAAACGGAGCATGAATGCCTGGAGATCGTAAGATACTCGGCACATTGTACATCAGTCACTTTCCTGCCGCTGGACGCGCTATGAGAAACCGACGACACCAGCAACTACTTACGCCGGAAAGCAGGGCACACGCAATCTTCTTCCCATTCCAGCTGGTTTTTGTGAGCAAAGGAATCAATTCACAGCTTTCCAGCAGGCCACAACACAAAATTGTTGTGATTTCATTTAAAAGGATAATGGTGACTCATTCAACACAACAACTTCTATATTCACATTGATAAAAAGCAAATAGAGGAAACTGACATTGAGGGCAGGAATCGCAATTTTCAACATTCCTCCTCAATTCGTGGACGATGCCGTCCACGATATTGAGGGCTTCTCTCAGAGCCAGGAACCTCGATCGTTCTAGAGCTTTAGTTAGGATGTCGGTGAGCTGGCGATCGGTAGGGCAAAAACGAACCTCAATCATCTTCTTCTCTACCATTTCCCGGACGAAATGGTATTTAAGCTCGATATGCTTGCTTTTACTGTAAAAGACGGGGTTCTTTGAGAGTGAAATGGCAGCCTGGTTATCGCAGTAGATATAGGGATAGTTCTTTCTTACCCTTCTTAACCATATGGCTTCGCATGAAGCAGAGCAGAGAGTCATGTACTCTGCTTCCGTTGAGGAGATAGTCACGATTTCTACTTCCTAGAGGACCAAGAGACAGGTTTGCTATCAAAATATTGTTTTCCATATGGCTTTATATACATGTGAAGAAAACTATTGTTTTCGAAGCAAAGAAAATCAAAATATCATTTTGGTGTTTATTTATCAATTTGGCATGCAAATAAAATTCTATGATCCGCACGTAACAATGGTGTGCACAAATCCAAAAATACATGTTCCCTATACAAAGCACATGTTCCTTAATTTGTGCAATCCAAAAGATTAAGGGCGTTGATATCCGCATTGCAATTTTGGCTATCCGCACTCTATTTGTATGAGTTATTACGCGTCTTTTGGAAATATGTCTTGTACATGCATTTTTCGAAAAAATGTTCAGCACAAAAGCTGTAGATGCATGTACAAGGCGTATTTCCAAAAATTCGCTATAGTTACGCTCATATTTCAATAAGGGCGACAATACGTCTTGTGCGTGCATTTTTATGAAAAGTGTTCAACACGAAAGTTGTAGATCTCGACGCGTTGAACACTTTTCCTAAAAATGCATGTACAAGACGTATTTCCGAAAGACGCGTAATAACTCATACAAATAGAGTGTGGATAGCCAAAACTGCAGTGCGGATATCAACGCCCAAGATTAAAAACGAAAAAACAATAAGGCGAAAACAGGGAGGATGCGAAGAATCTCTTAGAAACAAGGAAAATTTAACCAATTGCGGAGATTTATCGGGCGATAATCCTCATAAAAATGTACTGCCATCATCTTCTTCCCCGGTTACAGCCGGTGGGTGGATTCAAAAATCGCTCTAGAAACAATAGCCAGGAATAATGTTTCTGCCTCCCAATAACTCACAAAAGATACCAGCAAAAGAGGAATTGTATTAAAGTTTGAGCACACAAAAACTAAAGTTCACCCTCTTCGTAATTATACATAATGTGAGGAGCAGGGGAATAATGAAGGGGGACATTAAAAAGGGGGCGGTAAGAGTAGAATATAAAGAACCGGGTGACTGGATCGGATCTCTATCCGCCGGGTTGCTTATCAACCGCCACCGCCGGAATTGCCACCGCCAGGGCGGGGGTAACTGAGGTTCATCCTCTCAAAGTAGCCGATGGAAAGCAGCGAGAGCGAGAGCTGGACCTCGTCCTTACCCCAGCGTGCCGGAAGGCCTGAAGGGCGGCGCGGCGCGGAGAGAACGGCGAGAGGCAGCGCTGGGCGGGATCTGCCGGCGGAAGAGGACGGTCGAAGGAGCGGGAGGAGGTACAGCGAGTGGAGACGACGGAATCCCCCAAGCGCAAGAACTACAGAGCGCAGCTGCTGGTTTCCGCAGCCGATGTTTGCCCACTGACGCGTGCAGACCGCCTCCCAGAGACGCTCATCCTCCGCCAATAGCCGCCAGCGCAGGCTAACGCACGCTGACGCCGCAAGCGTCCTAGCGTCCGCCCTTTTCAGGATCTCGAACACCAGATCTTCGCCCAGCTCCGGTGCCGCCGCCGCCGCCGCCTTGTATTCCTCCGATGACAAAGTAATCGTTCCCACTTCCTTCTGCCCGGATCCACCGGTCTTTGCCCTCTTCTCCTCGATCTCTGGCGGATCTTCTCCTTCCGATCCGGCAATCGACGGGCGCTTCATTGACCGGCGCAGAATATAATCTCTTTATTCTTTCTCACCCTCTCGCTGCTTCTTCTCGGCCAGTTAGCTTTAAAGCGAGAAAACGCTGTTTCTTAGTGATTCCGAAAAAGACCAGTCCAGAAAGTTAAATTACGGAAATGGCATGGTTTTTGGCATTTCCTGGGGACAACGGAAGGGCTAAATTAGGAAGATGAATGCAGTGGGCATTCGCTTCGCCGTTCGTTCTTTTATGGGCTGAAATTACGATGGAGCCCTCGCATTTCCGACCTTGCGGTCATCTGCGCGGCACGTGACGGGTACACTGTGATTATTGCATCCGGTTTCCAGGAAGCTCCGCTTGGCTAGCACATAAGTCTAACGCCATACACCAAACATGACTAAATTTTTCGCGCGTTACTCGCATGGCACTGTTCAAAATTTGTGCAGATGATTGATGTGTAATTAGAGCGAAACTTTTGAATCCGACGAGCTGACTCCGATTTGCTTTTTGCTCGAATATGTGAACGGGTTCACCAATCCTGATGTTTTTTTAGATTTAATCGCCTCCTTTCCATCTTGCACGCGACACGCGGACAGTGATCTCGAGCTGGATTTTTAGCCGCACGTTAACAGTATTGTGCGAGCAACGTACCTAAATATCTCTCGGCGAAAGATATATCACACCTACACCTGGTTTAAACTGGTCACTGTCACAGTATGCCAGCTTCGGACGTAATAATTTTGTCAAAGTTTAGGCTATTGTTAATCATGGCTTAAATTAGCTAGCTTAAATTAGCTAGCCGCCTAGCCACAACTCTTTATTAACCTTAATGTGGAGGTTTTTTTTTAAATTATTCGTAAATAAATTTGTTAATCACAACCTAATTTTTATATAAATCTTATCTTTCAACAATTTTAATCACTATTTTTCCTTTCAACTGTTCTGAAAAACGTATATATCGGCAAACAAATTTTGCTAATTGTTGCGGGTAGCTCGACGCTTTTGTACACCGATCGAATTTAATTGTCTCAGCTCGAGAGTGAGTTGACTGCGCAAGTAATCACAGAGAAGACTAACAGTTTAGCAAGAAGACATTTTAATGTGAAAAAACACTGGGCCGGAACGATGCCGACCAAATTACACTATTTTACTAAGTGGCACAAGCAGTTGAATGCACGAGGGTGATAGGTCACCGCTTGTTGCAGGGGGTACAAAGAAGAATGAGAAAATAAGAATCTCAGAGAGGAACGAGATTTTCAAAGGTCAAAGAGAGATCTTCAAGTCGCCTTCGAAGGAGATCTTCGAATGTCGATGGAACCCTCGCATTTTCGACTGCGGTCATCTGTGCGGCACGTGATAGGTACAATGTGCTTATTGCATCTGTGAAACTTTTAGCCACCAGACGTGCTTTATACTTAGTTACGTTACCATCATGATTTAATTTCATTTTCAGAACTCACTTACACCCTATGGTTTTAGCATTTTTTAGCTTATCAACTAACGTCCAGTTGTTCTGAAATAGAGAGTTCATCTTTTCATCAATAGCTTCTTTCTAGAGAAGTGGGTCTCTTGATCTCATCACTTCCTAATAGGTGGATGAATTTGCCTCAACGTGGTAAGCGACAAAATCATTGTTGAAGGTTCTGTGTTGGAACCTTAGTTTTGATTTGAGTTAGGATCTACCTTTAGTGTCTAAGTTTATATCATAATATATCATATAACTTAGATAAAATATCATTAAGAAAGAAAGTTAAAATATACATATATTTTATAAGGCAGAAAATAATAAGAGAAATTAAATTTACATATAGTTCACTGGCGTTCGACGAACGTCGAACGGCGCTCAGCATTCGTCGGACGACACCCGACGAACAGAATATTTTCTATAGCATCGCTTGACATATTACAGCAGGGAAGCAGCGGTCGACGAAATCCGAACAGAGGTCGACGAATGACGAACAGCGTTCGGCGAAAGTTCTCTGCAGTTAATCAATATCATTTGGCGAGCTCAGCCCGACGAATGACGAGCTGAGGTCGACGAATTTCAGCAGATGTTCAGAAACAGTAAACTTAATAATGAGGTCGACGAATCAAATGTTTGAGCTCGACGAAAGTGGAGCTCAGCTCGACGAAATTTATGCAGAATTAGATTTCTTATTCTAATATGCTGTCACTTTATTAAAGCAATATTTCTTTATTATATTTTATATATTACTATATATATATTGATTTAACAATCCAGCGGTTGCAACATTAATTAATATAGTCGTTTGGCAAAAACATTAATTAATATAGCCGTTGCAGCAAGTCAAACACGACAAGTTATCTGCTCAAGGTTCTGGGAAATGAAAGATATATTTATTATATTCCTCCTTGGTCGGCAAGGATTCAAACAGCTATACACGACAGCAGAATATATTACAGCAGAATATATATCAGAATATATACAGCTCTTTTCTCTCAACATATATATATATATATAGAATATATATTGCTGTACAGATCTAACATAGATAGACAAAATACATTAACACTTGCTGTACAGGAAAAGGAAGAAGAAGAGAAACAGAGGAGCAAAAAGAAGATTAGATCAAATATATTATTATATCTTCTTTTTGCCTAACTTCTTTCTTGCAGATCATCTTCATCCTGAGACACCAAACACTATTACTTGCTCAGGATCATAACTATAAAAAGAAGAACATATGATTTGCTTTCTAGAGAAGAAGCTCCATACTCAAAGCTGTCATCTAAACTAAATCAGACAGGGGGAGTCTTCTTCAACATCATCATCATCAAGATCGAACTCAACTACCAATCAGGATCTTCATCAAGAGTCTTCTCAGCACAACGAGAAGAACAATAAATCTTTTCCCTTTCTCCTTCCCCATCTTGTACAGGGTTAAAACTCCCTTCAAAAGTTTACCTGTTGGTGGCAAGACACCTGAACAAAAAATCTAGTTGGTTTATAAGCACCTGGTCAAAAGCTTATAGGTGAATTGGGCACCTGATCAAACCTCCATTGGTGTGTGGACACCTGATCAAAAACACCTTGGTGTGAGAGCACCTGATCAACTCTCCTAGTGGATTCCTATCAGTGGGTAGAAGAGTAGATGTACCCGGGTTTTGGGGAACTGCTATATATCTTGTGTCGTCTGGATGTGTGCTTTGTTTTATTGTTTTATTTGTGATGTTTATTACTTTGCACTTTCACTGTTTGTGTTTATTACTCAATCATCAAACACACTTATATATTTATATATATCATTTATTTTAAAACAAAGTTAAACAAGAGTTTTAATAATAAGAATAAGAACTAAAACTCTCCTATTAATTGGTATCAAAGCAGGTTGATTTTATCAATCACCCTCATCAGAGGATATCAATTGTCCCTTTCAATTGATATCAGAGGAAGTTGATTTTTCACACAGGCTAACACCTGAAATCCCAAAGATCACTTAGTTCTTATTTTGTTTTGTTGTAAAAAGGTTTTTCAAAAATTAAATGGCACTATCAGATTTTTCTATTTCAGATCCACCTTTTTGTAATTTGGATAGTTTTGATTTATGGCAAATTATAATTAAATTATTTATGAATGCCATAGATGAAGATATATACAAATCTGTTTTGACAGAAACTTCACCTTCAACTTCTTCATCTGATGATCAAGAAAAGTTGATCAGTGCTGATGCCATAGCCATGGAGATATTGGCTAAATCAATGTCTGATGACATTCTTCAAAAAGTGGCTGATTGCACTTCAGCAAAGAGCATCTGACACTCCCTCTCTAGGATGGTAAATGAACCATCTTCTTCCTCTTCCACTAACATTATTTTTGATGTAGAACCATCAGTTACTCTAACTGAAGAAGAAGACAAGGAAGAACAAAAAGTCAGAAAATTTTGCATGATGGCAATTTATGATTCAGATTACATATCAGATGCAAAATATGAACAAGAAAAGGTAAAAGAGGTAACATCATTTCCTAATTTTACCTCTGAAAATTTCAGATCTGTTTTCACATCACCTTGTGCAGGTATAAAAATTTCTGAAAATAGAATCAGTAAAAAGCTAATAATAAACAAAGTAATTTCTGATAAAATTAAAGAAAATTTGAAAACATCAGAAAAACAAATTATCTGTTTAGAAAACAAGTTAATTATAGTTGATAAGTTTAAACAGAATTTTAAAGAAAAAGAAATTTCTTATGTTCAGCAAAATAAAAATAAACTTTCAAATTTGTACTTTAATGAGATAAAAGGGCCAAAATATTTATCTATAAGGCAAAATTTTAAACTTTTAATATTTTTACTTAAATTAAATTAAACAGCAGTTTTAATGATTCTTTGGAATTTTTCTATTTTAAAAGCAATGTCAGATAACTTCACTCTCTTACAGATTTTTCTCTCCAAAATCAGTTTGAGCATTCTACTCAAGTAGCATGGATAAGAAATGATCAGAGCTCTGAGTGTGAGTCTCTTCTGATTAAGGGGATTCTATAGAAAGAAGCTATCAGACTTTGTCTTTTTGATTTTTAAATTCCTAGAATCTAATAACAGCTAGTAATTCACATATTAAAAATCTTATTTAAATCAAAATCTAGGAAATCAGAGTTGCTTAAATATATTTTAAAAGAAAAGAAAATAATATAATGATCTCTGACCTATAAGCCTTAAGTTAATTCAAGACTTTTTATGCTTAGGTATCCTAAACCAAATAGGGGGAGATTGTTAGAACCTAGTCTTAATTTGGATTAGGATCCCAACTCAAATAGGGGGAGATTGTTGGAACCTTAGTTTTGATTTGAGTTAGGATCCACCTTTAGTGTCTAAGTTTATATCATAATATATCCTATAACTTAGATTAAATATCATTAAGAAAGAAAGCTAAAATATACATATATTTTATAAGACAGAAAATAAGAAGAGAAATTAAATTTACATATAGTTCACCGGCGTTCGACGAACGTCGAACGACGCTCAGCATTCGTCGGACGGCGCCCGACGAACAAAATATTTTCTATAGCAGCGCTCGACAGATTACAGCAGGGAAGCAACGGTCGACGAAATCCGAACAGAGGTCGACGAATGACGAACAACGTTCGACGAAAGTTCTCTGCAGTTAATCAATATCATTTGGCGAGCTCAGCCTGACGAATGACGAGCTGAGGTCGACGAATTTCAGCAGATGTTCAGAAACAGTAAACTTAATAATGAGGTCGACGAATCAAATGTTTGAGCTCGACGAAAGTGGAGCTCAGCTCGACAAAATTTATGCAGAATTAGATTTCTTATTCTAATATGCTGTCAGACTTTATTAAAGCAATATTTCTTTATTCTATTTTATATGTTGCTATATATATATATTGATTTAACAATCCAGCCGTTTGGCAAAAGCATTAATTAATATAGTCGTTGCAGCAAGTCAAACACGGCAAGTTATCTGCTCAAGGTTCTGGGAAATGAAAGATATATTTATTATATTCCTCCTTGGTCGGCAATGATTCAAACAGCTATACGCGACAGCAGAATATATTACAGTAGAATATATATCAGAATATATACAGCTGTTCTCTCTCAACATATATATATATATATACAGAATATATATTGCTGTACAGATCTAACATAGATAGACAAAATACATTAACACTTGCTGTACTGGAAAAGGAAGAAGAAGAGAAATAGAGGAGCAAAAAGAAAATCAGATCAAATATATTATTATATCTTCTTTTTGCCTAACTTCTTTCTTGCAGATCATCTTTATCCTGAGACACCAAACACTATTACTTGCTCAGGATCATAACTGCAAAAAGAAGAACAGAGGATTTGCTTTCTAGAGAAGAAGCTCCATACTCAAAACTGTCATCTAAACTAAATCAGACAGGGAGAGTCTTCTTCAACATCATCATCATCAAGATCCAACTCAACTACCAATCAGGATCTTCATCAAGAGTCTTCTCAGCACAACGAGAAGAACAATAAATCTTTTTCCTTTCTCCTTCCCCATCTTGTACAGGGTTAAAATTCCCTTCAAAAGTTTACCTGTTGGTGGCAAGACACCCGAACAAAAAATCTAGTTGGTTTATAAGCACCTGGTCAAAAGCTTATAGGTGAATTAGGCACCTGATCAAACCTCCATTGGTGTGTGGACACCTAATCAAAAACACCTTGGTGTGAGGGCACCTGATCAACTCTCCTAGTGGATTCCTACCAGTGGGTAGAAGAGTAGATTGTTGGAGCCTATGTTCCGCATCTCTTGGTTTGAGAATAACAAATACCGTGTTGTATTTGATCTAGTCTTTTGTGTGTTTATAGTGTCCAGGTTGTACAGGTTCAATGAGGAGACAAGTCCTCGTTCATGGGCATGATCCAAGAGTGTGTACACATTAGAAAAAGCAAAAGGATGAGTTTTGTGTGCTGATCTTAAAATGACCATAACTTTCAATCCGGGAAGAGTTACAGAACGGTCCACCCCATTTCGGAGATGAGAACGACTCCATCTACAGTCTGGAGAAGTTTCGGACGATAAAAATGAAGAGGAGCTATCGGAATTCCGATAGCAATGTCGCCCAGGCGACAACACAGAAGTTACATCAACTGCCCGCACTACAGCACGTCGAGCGGACAAACGACAGTTTGGCGCTGTCGAAATTCCGACAGCGATGTCGCCCAGGCGATAGTGAAAATCTATAAAGTGGTTCGTTTTGTTCGTGCATTCCAGAGTTTTGGAGATTCTAAGTCCTTTCCTGAGTGCATACGAACCAGAGAGCTCCAGAACCTCATCAACTCCCATTTGTGCTGAGAAGGTTTGAAATTGAAGATGAGATCGGACGCGCTTCTACATCAACGATCATCTCGAGGCTTCCACCTTCCTTTCAGAGATCTGAATTTCTAGGGAGTTCTTCATTTGATTTTGTATTTTCATTTATATACATTTCACTTTGTATTGGTAGGGAAATCGTCTCCTTGTGCGTGACGTCTAAGTCCTTGCGTGGCTTAGGGGAAAATCGCTTCCTTGTGCGGAGCGTCCAAGTCCTTGCGTGGCTTGGTAGGAAATCGTGGCCTTGTGTGCTACGTCTAGATCTTGGGAAGATCTAGAGGATAGGCTTGGGCTTGGTCTAGGGAGAGACAAGAGATAGCCTTCCGATCCTTGGGAGAAGGATTGGTAAACACAAATTGTTAAAAGTTTATTTTTATTATAGCCTTGATTTTAAGCTTTATTAAGATCGACAATCCTTTGTATTCATCACTTGTGGAAATAAATTTGATTTCCAATTTCTTATGATTTTCTAAGTGTTTATTTGGGTTGTTTAAAAATCTACTTGTTTATCCGTTAAAATTATCATAATATATTAAAAAAATCAAAGTAAATTTTAGCCCTTATTCACCCCCCTCTAAGGGCGCTGCAAGATCCAACACTTGGTATCAGAGGTAGGTTATTCCAATACGGCTTCACAACCGGGAATAATGGCGTTTCATGATCTCGCATCTTCTAGAGGGAATAATTTTTATGAAAATGAAAAATCATTATGTCCACCATTATTTATGAGTGAAAATTATAATGGGTGGAGAATACTTATGGAAAAATTTCTTAAATCCTTGAATATTGAAGTTTGGAATATTACAATTAAAATGCCCCCAAATATTTTAAATAAAAATGAAATGTTTTTAAATGCCAAATCAATGAATAGTCTATATTGTGCATTAGATCAAAATATTTTCAAACTTATTTATACACTTCCTAATGCTTATGAAGTTTGGAAATTTCTTGAGAATTCTTATAGTATTCCTTCCGCAGATGATGTCTGTGAGTAATTCCTTATGGATCCAAGAGAAGAAGACAACGTCACAATATTGGACTCAGTTGATGGCAAAACATCAAGCAAAAGAGAAGACGGAAACTATAGCAAGGTAAGAAAATCTAAATCTTCTCTTTTAGTAACTAATTCTATTTCTACATTTCGTGTGCTTAAATTTGCTAAACATAAAATTTCAAAGTTGAAACATGCTAATTCCAAATTACGTTTAGAAAATAAAACTTTAAAAGCAAACGCTAAAGTAGAATCTTATATTGATGTTTCAAATTCTTGTTCATGCTCTTTAATTGAAAATGCTAAACCTTGTTTTGATTATAATACATTTAAAGAAGAACTCAAGGTTTTGGAAAAAGGTATTTTAACTTCAAAAGAGCATAATGAAAAATTGTTAAAAGAAAATGATAATTTAAAGGATAAATTAGAATCATTAAAAATGTTTATTCAAAACTTTTCATATAATAAAACATCTTTTATTTCTAGTTTATCAAATTATCAAAAGTCTAAAAGCTTAACTTCATATTATAAGAGTACGTCTATAAGAAAGAGTGAAAATGAAAATCATCAAAATAAGAACCAATCATTTAAAACATATTGTAACCCACTTTTCAACATTCAATTCTTAAGAAAGACCATCACTCTTATAAACTCTCAAAGAATCAATATAATAAAATTCATTGTTATTATCAACATCAATGTATTTTGAAAAATAATTTGAATAAACATAAATCCCAAATGAATTATTTTTCAAACAACTATCATTCCAAAAAGATGTCAAATAATCATAATATGAATTTAAAAGAGAAACAACCAAAGTATGAATGGAGGCCCAAAATTAAAAACGTAACACTAACTCCACTTGTAAAGGCCCATTCATCACTATCTCTCCAAAAGTCTACACGATGTATTTGGGTACCCAAAGGAACCATCACACTTGGTCCCCTTTGGATACCTAAGTCTCTCATTCACTAGGAATCATTATATTGCATAAAGTAGAAATTAATTAAAAATGAAATATCAGTACTCTACTTCATGATATGCTTAAATGTTTTTTCTTTTGTTTGTTTTCTTATTTTTGAGCCAACACGCTAAGGTCACTTAGATATATTATGAAATATGACTTTTACATTTTAAGCCTAATGTTTATCAAATCAAAATTGAATTAAATTGAACATAAAATCATAATTTTTAAGTGATCTATCTTTTCTTTTTGTTTTATCCTTTTTAAATCCTTAATTGCCTATAAATATCTTATATTATCATTATAAATTGAATGCTAAATTTTCTAAATGATATTATTAAGACTAATGAAATTACTTTCAAAATTGGATTTAAATGAATTTTTAGGGGTCTTAGGCTAAAATGTTAAATGCGCAACTAATTGCATATTTGTCTATTTTTCGTTGCTGCATATAATAGCCCCTATATTGAAAATCATAATCGAGAAAAATCAGAATCAGATAATATAAAAAACAATGTGTTTTAAATCAAATATAGTAACTCTGTTGCTAACGCCAGGCGTTATCACTAACGCTGGCGGTAGCATATTTTCCTAAAAATTCTGATTTTCTCTGAAAAATTATTTTTACTATCATTATTGTCAAATACCTTGTATTTGTTTTGTCTAATTTCTAAAAATTAAAATCAAAAAGAAAATTGACAAAAATGATGAATATGATTTCACAATCACCACCATGATCAATTAATATCCTATGCTAAAATTCACTATAATCATATATCATAATTCATGATCCATCAAGACCTATCTTAAATCAACTAATTCTATCAACCTTAGGAATTATGAAATATATGATTGCAATTGGTATTATAGTTTCATATCTTGTTTTGTGTGTGTGATGTGCATCTTTATTGTTTGCATGAATCTCATTATCTTTAGACCTATAAATTAACTTAATATCAACAAGATGAAATCAAATAGAATTGTCACTTCTTTCTAGGTCTATGAATATTCAAAACTTTATGTTTGAATACATGCAACTCAATCTTATATTTGTCCATCTTTACTTAGCTTTACACCATGTTGTCCTAATTCATCACACTAGCATTATCACGTACCATAGATAGAAATCAATGCTCATGCTAGTTATATCTTGCAATGTTAAAGTAAATTATATCATTAAAATATGAAAATCTTATTTTCCTTTATTGTTATTTGCATGAATAAAACTTTTCTAAATGGATTTAAAATCAACAATCTTCGATAAAATTGTAAATCCAAAACTAATCATGAAATTATAACACAGTTAATATATTTAAGGCTTACACGCTTAGTATGTCCATAATAAATAAACCTATGACATGTGTCTCACAATAGCGAGGGCGTAGGATTGTGTGCATTAGAGACCTAACCTCTAAGTCATGTCTTGTCCTTAACCCGGGAGGGTTCCAGTTGGGCCTTGAGAGGCACTGGGGGGAAAGAGTGCTAGGTTGAGCGTCGTCTTTTGTATGCATATGAGATTAACACCCAAACCTACGGCATGTGTGCAGCTCCTCATGCCCATCCGTCACTTAGTACGGGGCTAGAGTGTAGTCATGTAGTTAAGGTATCTTGATCTTAGATATACTTATATTATATTCATTGCATGAACATTATCTCACTCTTTATACATAAATCATGCATATTTGTTTTTTTTATTCTAACATTGCATCATGTGTTTGCATATATTAATATTTCGAGCTTTAATGATTTTACCAAACACAAGTATTTGAAAAATCACCAAATACATGCTAAAAGAGCTTTCAAATCTAATCAATATACTCTGAAATTTCAACTAAAGGAAGGTCTCTTTATAATACAAATGAATTGAGAAAAATATTTTTCAAAACATCAAGAAATGCAGTTCTGTTTTGGCGTTAAGAAGTTAATGCCTGGTGTTAGCTCCTTTGCTCCAAAATATTTTTTTTTGTTTTGAATTATTTCTGGTATTATTTTAATATTTTGTGTGTTTGTAAAAAGTTTTCTATCTTTTTATTCCTTTTAAAACAAAATTTTATTTCTTTTAAAAAATATATATGTATTTTCTCATACATTATTTTTGTTTATTTCTCTGGCATAGAATATCATTTACTGAAAGGGCTATTAAAGACTTCTATGATTTCCAAAGAATATATATAAAAAAAACAAATACAAAATTACAAAACAATTTCAAAGAACAAAAATATATTTTTCTTTATGTGTGTTCATTGTTTTGTGCATATATAAAAAAAATTCAAAAATTTATAAAAAAAAACTGATTGTTATTCATTGCCATTGTCAAGGATGGATGATTAATTATATCAATTAAAGATTAAATAAAATGTTTAATTTAACTTTCAAATTTCTTAAAAATATTGTTTTGTATTTGACATGCCTTGAAAATTATCTTGTTATGTGCAATGAAATTGATTGTAGATAAACATGTGTAGAAATGTTTAGCATGCCTCTAAGTATGAGTAATGTATTATGTTTGATAATGATTCATTCACTCACTTATTTTGATAACCTACATGTGCTTACAATCTTATTCTTACATGATTGTGTAGTGTAATAACATAAATAATTAAAATGCCTAAATAGATTACCTACACAACATTGAATTGGTTATTACAATTCTTTGTCTTTCATGCACTTATTCTTTAGAGAAATGTGGTTTAAAATGCTATGTTTGCAAAATAAGTGAATTCAGAGTCCTTAGTCACTAAACTAAAAAGCAAATAATAAATGACAAGGAAAACTCCACCAAGCACTACTCACCCTCCTGATAAGTCTTAATGAGCATTGTGAGGATGAGCACCTTGGCTAAAAATTGTAAAGTGTCTTGTAGCAAACAATTTATACATCACTTCTCTTTAGTACACCGGATCACAAAATTTTTGAAAATAAAGCTAAAAAGTATAAAAGTGATCCCCCAAGCACTACTTTGCACCCTGATAAGTCTTAATAAGCATTGTGTGTGCAGAGCACCTTGATAGTTGTACCATTTATTCATGTGCATTGAAATAGTGTGGAAGTAATATTATTTGTGTATTTTAATGTTGTGTTATTTCATTATATATGTCATGTGTTTTTGATTGATTCACTTGTATACTTTATCAAAACACTACTTTGTACACATCATTATCCTTCATAAAACTTCTACTCATGAGAATTGGATCCTAATGCTCATCTACTCAAATCTCTACAAACTTAAGTAAATGCACTAGATAGCAAAGCATGACCACTACAATGTTTATGTTTACTTGAAATGCAAATTTTATTACATTGTAGTTTGTGTATCTTTTCTTGATATTACGAAATCATGCTTGCAAATTTTTTTTAATCTTAATGGAATAGCATCTCTTCAATCTTTAACTCAAACATCAACTTTTTAAATTTAAAACTCGTTATCCTTTATATGGTTTTATCTTCTAAAATGATGTTTATGTTTAAGAGTGCTTATTATTTTTAACACCGTATTTTCCTTTAAGCAAGTGGTATCTTAAAATAGAATGCTTACTTTATCATGTTAGCTATGTTGCATCATGCTTATATTTTTCTCAACAAGTAGTATTTAACAAGCTTTTGATTGCATCCTATTTTTCTTCTCGACATAAAATATATTACTCCTTATTATACGTACTCACTCCTAAACCCTCTTTTGATTCTACCAAAAGGGGAGATTAAATTGCATAAATCTAATATTTAGGGGGAGTGCATTATAATGATATTAAACTCAAAAAATGGGTATATTTGTAGGGGGAGTAATCATATAGGAGGTGCATACACTATCATATGCTCGATCATGAAAATCCTTCAATAAGTGGTTCCTTACCTATCTTAAAAGATATACACTCATCCCTACCCACTTTTGTTAATAACAAAGGGGGAGAAGAAATTGAGAAATCTAGTAAAATAGATATTTAGGGGGAGTAGTTTATAAGAGAACACTAATGTAGGGGGAGGACTTGATATAGAAAGAGTAGGCATTATCGCTTTCAATTCTATCACGCTCTTAATATGTTGTTCATGCATATCTTATTACCGCACTTATCTATAAACACAAATTATCTTAATCTCACTAATTTCTCATACGGGTATTTGTTATTATCAAAAGAGGGAGATTGTTGGAGCCTATGTTCCGCATCTCTTGGTTTGAGAATAACAAATACCGTGTTGTATTTGATCTAGTCTTTTGTGTGTTTATAATGTCCAGGTTGTACAGGTTCAATGAGGAGACAAGTCCTCGTTCATGGGCATGATCCAAGAGTGTGTACACATTAGAAAAAGCAAAAGGATGAGTTTTGTGTGCTGATCTTAAAATGGCCATAACTTTCAATCCAGGAAGAGTTACAGAACGGACCACCCCATTTCGGAGATGAGAACGACTCCATCTACAGTCTGGAGAAGTTTTGGACGGAAAAAATGAAGAGGATCTGTCGAAATTCCGACAGCGATGTCGCCCAGGCGACAGCACAGAAGTTACAGCAACTGCCCGCACTACAGCACGTCGAGCGGACGAACGACAGTTTGGCGCTGTCGAAATTCCGACAGCGATGTGGCCCAGGCGACAGTGAAAATCTATAAAGTGTTTCGTTTTGTTCGTGCATTCCAGAGTTTTGGAGATTCTAAGTCCTTTCCTGAGTGCATACGAACCAGAGAGCTCCAGAACCTCATCAACTCCCATTTGTGCTGAGAAGGTTTGAAATTGAAGACGAGATCAGACGCGCTTCTACATCAACGATCATCTCGAGGCTTCAACCTTCCTTTCAGAGATCTGAATTTATAGGGAGTTCTTCATTTGATTTTGTATTTTCATTTATATACATTTCACTTTGTATTGGTAGGGAAATCGTCTCCTTGTGCGTGACGTCTAAGTCCTTGCTTGGCTTAGGGGAAAATCACTTCCTTGTGCGGAGCGTCCAAGTCCTTGCGTGGCTTGGTAGGAAATCGTGGCCTTGTGTGCTACGTCTAGATCTTGGGAAGATCTAGAGGATACGCTTGGGCTTGGTCTAGGGAGAGACAAGTGATAGCCTTCCGATCCTTGGGAGAAGGATTGGTAAACACAAATTGTTAAAAGTTTATTTTTATTATAGCCTTGATTTTAAGCTTTATTAAGATCGACAATCCTTTGTATTCATCACTTGTGGAAATAAATTTGATTTCCAATTTCTTATGATTTTCTAAGTGTTTATTTGGGTTGTCTAAAAATCTACTTGTTTATCCGTTAAAATTATCATAATATATTAAAAAAAAATTCAAAGTAAATTTTAGCCCTTATTCACCCCCCCTCTAAGGGCGCTGCAAGATCCAACATAGATGTACCCGGGTTTTGGGGAACTACTATATATCTTGTGTCGTCTGGATGTGTGCTTTGTTTTATTATTTTATTTGTGCTGTTTATTACTTTGCACTTTCACTGTTTGTGTTTATTACTCAATCAGCAAACACACGTATATATTTATATATATCATTTATTTTAAAACAAAGTTAAACAAGAGTTTTAATAATAAGAATATGAACTAAAACTCTCCTTTCATTCTGGGAGTTCACTCTCTTACAAAAGTTCTCCTAGACTCTAGGCCAAAGTTGTCTACAAGAACTGAGTAGGAGGTGCTCGGTACTGATTCAGGATCTTCGTCAATAATAACTACTTGCATGTCTGATTGACAAGTGAAAATCTGTAAGGAATTTCTCTTCAAAGAACACAACATCCATAGATTCTATAATGACATTATTGGAAATATCTAAGTGTTGAAACCGAGATTCGGCCCAACGAGGAGTTCGAACCCCTAAGAGGGGGCAGCTAGCGCTTACTGATCCCGTAGAGGAACCTGACCGAAGACTTAGAACTAAATATCCACCTTTGGCTGCAGCGTGGAGGTCTCAGCACACATCCGGAAGATCTTAGAACGCTTCCCCTCCTAAGCCAAACCTGAAGTCGGGCATCTTAGAGAGCCTGAGGAGTTAACGAAAGATGTCATAAGGAGGAAGAAGCCAAAGATCTGGATCCTCTCCAAAGGTGCCCTTCAGGGTATATATATAGTTTTTCTCTTCTAGTATGCTAATAGCGTGGCTCCGCCATTTAGTTTTACTAATCGTACCCCAAACTAGTCTGCTAACAGTCAAACTCCATTGTTCTGAAGGGTTATTGGCAGACCACCAAGGGTATCTAGGTAAATTCACCTCTAGACCCCACTGGGCGAGTGACCCGTGAAGGCGCTGCTCGCCAGCCTTCCTGCGAGCCGGGTTCGCGAGATCTCACTATGCGAGTGGCCTGTGAAGGCACCACTCGCTAGCCCTCTGGCCTCTCGGGCGAATGGAGTTTCACCCCTCCTTCGCCTGGCGGCCCGCGCATCCAGAAGCCTGGGCGGGTGAGTGCTTGATGAAGAATGCGCTTACCCCCCTTCTACTAGCCTGAGTCGCTTACGCGAGGCGGCGAGCCCTCGCTCGCCTCGCTATTGCTAAGTGTACCCCAAAGCTGCGATCATACACTAGCCTCGCCCTCACACTACACTCCTCGTAAGGAGGCGAGTCTGGCTCGCCTCGCCCTCGCACTACACTCCTCACAAGGAGGTTAGTTTGGCTCGCCTCGCCCTCGCGACCCGCTCGTCACGAGGCGGCGAGCCCTTACTTACTTCGTCTACGCCCAATTCTCAAATTTACCCTTCGGTGAACACGGGGTTGTACACAATCCACGCTCTTTGCGAGATTATCCTAAGCTCGCAAAGAAATGTCCATCCCCTGGTGTTCGCCGACGGTTGCTGACCTGGCAGGAATCTTTTGGTGGGCCTCATCCCCAGCGCTATAAATACCACCAATCATGGGTGATGGGTAACCCTTTCATCCTTCGTCTTCCTTTGCCATCTGCTACTGTAGCTGCCGAAATGCCTCTTTCGAAAGAAGCCCAAGCTCGCTTGGACGCATCGCGGGCGAGCGGACAGTCATTCACCGTCGAATTCGCGCATTGGCTCGCCCGACGGGCCCCTGCGGATTTTCCCAAGATAAAGAAGGCAAAAACGGTCCGGCTACACCCAGGGGAAGACGGGTCCTTGCTCCCGGATCCGTCACCCGACACTGGCTCACCCAGTTGATAGGTCTTGAACTCCCATGAAAATAGGCTAACATCATTCTCTTACTCGCAGAACGTGCTTCATAAGGGAGTCACCACGGGCGAGGTTCTGACGGGCGCTCGCCTTCCAACTCCTGGCAGGGCCGGTTTGGTGGCCATGGACGTCGTCGACCTGCTCGACTCCTCGTCGCGACCTGGTGAGTTGTCTGCCTTCATCCCCGCTAACTGGATTCCCTCGTCCATTGACTTTCCAATGTTGTCGCCTCTTGATGAGACCCTCCTCGCGACCCTTGGGAAGTGCACCACTCCAGCGGGCTCGCCGGCTCCACCGGGCAAGACCATCTCCACCCCGGTATTGGGTCTCTTGGTCCAAAAGAGCCATGGCGGCTCGATACCCGTCATCATCCGGATCGCCAACAACGCGGCGAACCCCCTGGCCTGGGGAACTCTGTCACGTTGACCTACACTGAGGCCTTCCAGGGACAGTCAAGTTCCTCCCGTCAGCGACCCGGTAAAGCTATCATGACCTCGCCAGGTTGGTCTCGAGGATGATTACGCGTGGCTCCTTGCCGAGCTGTGGTTGGATGCTCACGGCAAGGTCACTTCCCCGGCGGTGCACCTCTCGCGAGCGGAGTACCAGGTGCACCTGCTGCAACTTGAGCTCTGTGTCGTCCGCGCCCACTATTATCCTAGGGTGCCGCCGAGCTTGGGGGTGCGAGGCCGAGGTCGATGGAGGTGGATTCAGTATTGATCCCGCACGCACCCACTCGGCGAACCCTGTATTGTAACCTTTATTTATTTCAAACAATCTGCATACTCTATTACTATGATTAGCTTGGTACTTCTCTCCCGCCATTGAGCTTTCTTTTATTTGCTCGCGCTATGATATTACTGCTTGTGTCGCGTTCGCTAGTTTTTACTTTTATTTCTTTATGTTCTTGCACACGACTTATATTGTGCTCGCCTCACCTGCCGCGAGCTGGCCTTGCTTGCCAGCGTGCTCGCTGTTGAAACCAAAAAATTGGTCTCTATGGAGTTCGGGCCCTCAACAAGTTGGGGGTGACCTCACACTTACTTCTTCCAAGGGAGAGCGCTAGGCTAAGAGACTAAGGAACTAGGAATGAGACCAAGGACTTAGCGAGGAGGTCTCACCACACACCCGGAAGATCTTAGAGTGTTTCCCCTCCCAAGCCAATGCTAAGCTTGGGCACCTTTGGAGGCTCTCTCTACCCACCAAAGAAGCATGGGGAGAGAGTGGCCCAAAAGAGAAGTTCCTCCAAATGGTGCCCCCTTGGTCCTATTTATAGATTTCTGGACTTGGTCTGCCAATAGTCATATTCTGGCCTATGAGATTACGAAAATGCCCCCAAGTTTGGCCTACCAATAGCCAAATTCCGCCATTCTGAGGCGCTAAACGAAGACCCCCCTCTCCTAGGGGCTGGGTGAGAGGGGGCAGGACGCCTCCCTTGCTCGCCTCCCCTTACTGGGGCAGGGCGAGCCCGGTAGGTCGGCCACCTCTGGCTCGCCCCCTAGCAGGGGCGGGGGCGAGACCGCAAGGTCGGCCACCTCAGCTCGCCCCTTACTGGGGCGGGGGCGAGACCGCGAGGTCGGCCACCTCGGCTCTCCACCTGCTGGGGAGGGGGCGAGACCGCGAGGTCGGCCACCTCGGCTCGCCCCCCTGCTGGGGCAGGGGCGAGGCCGAGAGGCAGACCGCCTCGGCTCGCCCCCCTGCTGGGGCGGGGGCGAGACCGTGAGGCAGGTCACCTCAGCTCGCCCCCCTGCTGGGGCGGAGGCGAGACCGCGAGGCAAGTCGCCTCGGCTCGCCCCCCTGCGGGGGAGAGACCGCGAGGCAGGCCGCCTCGGCTCGCCCCCTACTGGTGCGGGGGAGAGAGGGGGCTGGCCGCCCCTCCTCCTCTCCCCCCCTGCGGGGAGAGACCGCGAAGCAGGCCGCCTCGGCTCGCCCCCCTGCTGGGGCAGGGGCGAGACCGCAAGGCAGGTCTCCTCGGCTCGCCCCCCTGCTGCGGCGGGGGCGAGACTGCGAGGCAGGCTGCCTCAGCTCGCCCCCCTACGGGGGAGAGACCGTGAGGCAGTCCGCCTCGGCTCGCCCCCCTGCTGGGGCGGGGGCGAGAGGGGGGCTGGCCGCCCCTCCTCCTCTCGCCCCCCTGCGGGGGAGAGACCGCGAGGCAGGCCGCCTCGGCTCGCCCCCTTGCTGGGGCGGGTGAGAGAGGGGGGCTGATCGCCCCTCCTCCTCTCGCCCCCCTTGTTGGGGCGGGGGAGAGACCGGGAGGCGGCCCCTCTCCGGCTCGCCCCCTAGCTGGGGCGGGGCGAGAGCGGGAGGCGCCCCTCTCCGGCTCGCCCCCTAGCTGGGGCGGGGCGAGACCGGGAGGCGGCCCCTCTCTGGCTCGCCCCTAGCTGTACCGGGGCGAGACTGGGAGGCGACCCCTCTCCAGCTCGCCCCCTAGCTGGGGCGGGGCGAGACCGGGAGGCGGCCCCTCTCCGGCTCGCCCCCTAACTGGGGCGGGGCGAGATGGGGAGGCGGCCCCTCTCCGACTCGCCCCCTTGCTGGGGCGGGGCGAGACCGGGAGGCGGACCCTCTCCGGCTCGCCCCCTAGCTGGGGCGGGGCGAGACCAGGAGGCGGACCCTCTCCGGCTCGCCCCCTAGATGGGGCGGGGCGAGACTGGGAGGCGGCCCCTCGCCGGCTCACCCCCTTGCTGGGACGGGGCAAGACCGGGAGGCGGCCCCTCGCCGGCTCGCCCCCTTGCTGGGGCGGGGCGAGACCGGGAGGCGGCCCCTCTTCGGCTCGCCCCCATAGCTGGGGCGGGGCGAGACCAGGAGGTAGCCCCTCTCCGGCTCGCCCCTTCTGCCCTCCTTGGGCTGGGCGAGCCCGGGGGGCCTCCCCTCTCCCATGCTCGCCCCCTCTTCGGGATAATTTGGGGTTGCGCCCCTCGGTCCCGAGCCCTTCTGACGGCTTACCCGCCCCTCTTACCTGGGGCAGGGCCTCTTAAACGAAGTTGAGCCTAATGACACCTTGGGCCCCGGCGATCCACTCGGCGAATACAGGGTTGTACACAATCCTCGCTCTTTTCGAGCGGGACTCATGCTCGGAAAGAAAAGTCCAACCCCGCCTATTCGGCGAGTGCCTTCCTGAGAGCCCGGCTAGCGGAGCTACCTTGGGGGAAAAACACTTAGCCTCCCCGAGAGGCCTCTCCGCCTCGCCAGCTAGCAAGAGCCCGGCTAGCGGAGCCACCTCGGGGGAAAACACTTAGCCTCCCCGAGAGGCTTCCCCACCTTGCCGGCTAACGAAACCACCTCGGGGGAAAAACACTTAGCCTCCCCGAGAGGCCTCCCCACCTTGCCGGCTAGCGAGAGCCTGGATAGCAGAGCCACCTCAGGGGAAAAACACTTAGCCTCCCTGAGAGGCCTTCCTACCCTGCCGGCTAGCGAGAGCCCGACTAGCAAAGCCACCTCGGGGGAAAAACACTTAGCCTCCCCGAGATGCCTCCCCACCTTGCCGGCTAGCGAGAGCCTGGCTAGCGGAGCCACCTTAGAGGAAAAACACTTAGCCTCCCCGAGAGACCTTCCGACCCTGCCGGCTAGCGAGAGCCCGACTAGCGAAGCCACCTCAGGGGAAAAACACTTAGCCTCCCCGAGAGGCCTCCCCACCTTGTCGGCTAGCGAGAGCCCGGCCAGCGGAGCCACCTCAGGGGAAAAACACTTAGCCTCCCCAAGAGGCCTTCCGACCCTGCTGGCTAGCGAGAGTCCGGCTAGCGGAGCCACCTCAGGGAAAAACACTTAGCCTCCCCCGAGAGGCCTCCCCACCTTGCCGGCTAGCGAGAGCCCGACTAGCGGAGTCGATCTGGGGCACTCCAGCATAAAGAACTTGCCACCTTGCTAGCCTCTCCAGAGATCAACCTGACCCTCCGTCTATGAGAGCCCGACAGCGGAATCGATCTGGGGCACTCCAGCATAAAGAACTTGCGACCTTGCAAGCCTCTCTAGAGATCAACCTGACTCACCGTCTATGAGAGCCCGACAGCGGAATCGATCTGGGGCACTCCAGCATAAAGAACGTGCCACCTTGCCAGCCTCTCCAGAGATCAACCTGACCCACCGTCTATGAGAGCCCGACAGCGGAATCGATCTGGGGCACTCCAGCATAAAGAACTTGCTACCTTGCCAGCCTCTCCAGAGATCAACGTGACCCACCGTCTATGAGAGCCCGACAGCGGAATCAATCTGGGGCACTCCAGCATAAAAACTTGCCACCTTGCCAGTCTCTCCAGAGATCAACCTGACCCACCGTCTAAGAGAGCCCGACAGCGGAATCGATCTGGGGCACTCCAGCATAAAGAACTTGCTACCTTGCCAGCCTCTCTAGAGATCAACCTGACCCACCGTCTATGAGAGCATGACAGTGGAATCGATCTGGGGCACTCCAGCATAAAGAACTTGCTACCTTGTCAGCCTCTCTAGAGATCAACCTGACCCACCGTATATGAGAGCCCGACAACGGAATCGATCTGGGTAATTCCAGCATAAAGAATTTGCCAGCCTCTCCAGAGATCAACCTGACCCACCGTCTATGAGAGCCCGGCAGCGGAATCGATCTGGGGCACTCCAGCATAAAAAATTTACGACCTTGCCAGCGTCTCCAGAAATCAACCTGACACACCGTCTGTGAGAGCCTGGTCAGCGGGTCTGCTCGGGGCTAACTGCCTCTGAAACCTGCCACCGAGTGAGCCTACGGCCCTGCCAGCTAGGTGAGAGCCTGGTCAGCGGGTCTGCTCATGGCTAGCTGCCTATAAAACCTGCCACCGAGTGAGCCTTCGGCCCTGCCAGCAAAGTGAGAGCCTGGTCAGCGGGTCTACTCGGGGCTAACTGCCTCTGAAACCTGCCACCGAGTGAGCCTACGACCCTGCCAGCTAGGTGAGAGCCTGGTCAGCGAGTCTGCTCGGGGCTATTCTGCCTCTGAAACCTGCCACCAAGTGAGCCTACAGTCCTGCCAGCTAGGTGAGAGCCTGGTTAGCGGGTCTGCTCGGGGCTATTCTTTTTCACATTCTAAGCATCATCATCTTATAAGTTGACACCAACTTTTCATAAAAGAAAAACAAAGTTCAAAAATAAACCTGAGCAAAGCAGCCTTGCATCTCACAAAAAGGAATTCCCTCTCCCATTCCGCGAGTGGCATGATCTCGTGGAGTAAGCTCGCAGGCCTCTGCGCTCGCCGGGCTACTGGATAGCTGCCATCCGAGGAGGTCTCGCCCGCTCACCTCCGCTGGACCCCCCTTGGGGCGGGGCGAGTGGGGGCCAGATGCCTCCCCGCTTGCCCCTCTATAGGGCTGGGCGAGTGGGGGCAGGCCGCCTTCCCACTCGCCCTCTCTTTGGGGCTGGGCGAGTGGGGAAAGCCTCCTCCCCACTCGCCCCCTCTGGCACCTTTTTCCTGGATCGCTGGTCGGGGGTGCCCTCGCCCATCCGCTGGGGCGGGACCTCCGGACCGCCTACTCTATTGCCTTCTCCCCTCATGATGAAAGCTAGTTGCAAGGTCTGCAGGACCTCCCGCTTGAAGTCTTCAAACATTTCCATCGTCACCACAACCACCAGCGAATCCGAGTGGCCTGGGTCGGATCCTCCTCCACCTCCAGCCATGGAGCTCAGCTTGAGATTTTCTTGTGCTGGTCACTCTCCACGCTCATCGCACCATAATGTTGAAACCAATAACTTGGTCTCTATGGAGTTCGGGCCCTCAACAAGTTGGGGGGTGACCTCACACTTACTTCTCCCAAGGGAGAGCTCTAGGCTAAGAGGCTAAGGAACTAGGAATGAGACTAAGGGCTTAGCGAGGAGGTCCCACCACACACCCGGAAGATCTTAGAGCGCTTCCCCTCCCAAGCCAATGCTAAGCTTGGGCACCCTTGGAGGCTCTCCTCACCCACTAAAGAGACTTGGGGAGAGAGATAGCCAAAAACTGAAGTCCTCCCAAATGGTGCCCCCTTGGTCCTATTTATAGATTTCTGGACTTGGTTTGCCAATAACCACTTTCTGGCCTGCGAGATTACGAAAATGCCCTTAAGCTTGGCCTGCCAATAGCCAAATCCCGTCATTCCGAGGCGCTAAACGCAGATTGCCACCTCTCCTTGGTGCTGGGGCGAGAGGGGGCATGTCGCCCCTCATCATCTCGCCCTTTTGCTGGGGTGGGGCGAGAGGGGGGCAGGCTGCCGCTCACCATCTCGCCCCTCTGCTAGGGTGGGGGTGAGAGGGGGGCAGGCCGCCCCTCACCATCTCGCCCTTCTGCTAGGGTGGGGGCGAGAGGGGGGCAGGCTGCCCCTCACCATCTCGCCCCCCTGCTGGGGCGGGGGCGAGACCGCGAGGTCACCTGCCTCGGCTCGCCCCTCTTACGAGGCTGGGCGAGCGGGAGGCCGCCCGCCTCCACCGATCACCTTCCTCTTACCGGGTACGCCCAGAAAACTCTCCTGCCCCCTCCTCCTCTTTGCCTGGGGCAGTGCTAAAAACACCCTGGGCCCCGGGGACCTACTCGGCGAATACAGGGTTGTACATTCTCGATCTTCTTTTTTAGTAAGTTCATAATTATCTTATTTGTCGCATCCACCTGCTCATTGCTCCTAGGGTGGTGGACCGACGCAAAGCGAAGATCTATGCCCAGCTGGCCGTAGAAGCCGACGAACTCATTGCTGGCGAACTTCGGCTCATTGATTGTGACGATGGCTAATGGGAGCCCATGTCGACAGATTATTTCCCCCAAACAAAGTTTTTTACAACTTGATATGTTACCTTAGCCAGCGCCTTCACCTCCAGCCACTTGGAGAAGTAATCAATTATCACCAGCAGGAACTTCTTTTGGCTACTAGCTTGGAGAAAAGGGCACACCAAGTCCAGCCCTTATATTGCAAACGGTCATGGAGTTGTGATGGTCCGAAGCCTCTGGGATGGTAGGAGTTGGAGGGGAGCATACATCTTACACTTGGAACACTTCTTCGTGAACTCTGCCGCATCCTTGCTGAGGGTAGGCCAGAAGTAACCTTGCTTCAACACCCTTCCCTCCAGGGTTCTGCTCCCAGAGTGGCTGCCACATTCCCCTGAGTGGATCTCCTCCAGGACTCTCGGGGCCTCCTCTTCCGACACGCAATGGGCTAGGAGCCCCGAGAGGGTCTTTCGGTATAACCCTCCTCCATGCAAAGAATAGTATGCCGATTTGTACCAGAATCACCGCTTATCTATATCCCCTCCTGGGAACTGCCCCGACGTCAGGAAGGTGATGAAGGGGTCCATCCATGACGCTCGCTGGTCTACCTCCATCAACTCTCCTTCCTCAATGGATGGTCGAAAGAGTTCTGACACCGTCCCCCCTGCCTGAGGACCGAACTTGGCCAGGATGTCCGTCGTGGAGCTCTCCTCCCTCGGCACGTGCCAAATTGAGAAAGTGCGGAACTGTCCGCTGAGTCCTTTGACCTTCTCCAAGTATCGCTGGAGAGTCAGCTCCTTTGCCTCAAACTCTCCCTTGACTTGGCAAGCCACCACCATGGAGTCCGTTGAGACCTCCACGACTTGCACCCTCAGCTCCCTGGCCAGGCGGAGCCCTGCGAGCATGACCTCATACTCGGCCTGGTTGTTGGTGAGTGGGAAATGTATGTTGATTGCATGTTCGATCTTCGTTCCCTAGGGGCTCACCAGGATCACTCCTCCTCCAAAGGAATGCTTACTCGACGCCCCGTTGACCAACATCTTCCATGTCATCGAGTGGGGCGGTGGCTCAGGCTCTTCCACCTCGGTCACATTGTCAGCCAAGAAATCTGCCACTGTCTACGCCTTTATTGATAGCCTAGGAACAAACGAGATGTCAAACTCGCTTAGCTCCACCCACCACTTGGCCAACCTTCCTGAGTGCTCCACCCCCTCCATGATGTTGCGAAGGGGATGGTCGGTCACCACTTTAATCGAGTGTGCTTGAAAGTAAGGTCGGAGCTTTCGGGTCGACACCACCAGGGCGAAGACCAGTTTCTCCAGGATGGGATACCTGAGCTCTGCCTTTCTCAGCACCATACTGACGTAGTAGATTGGGAGTTGCTTTTTCCCTTCCTCCCAGACCAAAACAAAACTCACTGCCTCGACCCCTACCCCTAGGTATAGGGATAGGTCCTCCCCCTGCCTTGGTCCCTAGAGAAGCAGGGTCTGGGTTAATTGTTCCTTTAGTGCTCGGAATGCCCCCTCGTACTCAGGGGTCCATTCAAATTTTTGGTTCCCTCGTAGCACCTTGAAGAAGGATGAGCATTTCTTCCCTGCCCTGGAGAGAAATCTGCTTAGCCCGATCAGCTTCCCAGTGAGGCGATGGACCTCCTTTGCGTTTCTTAGCGACCTTAGCTCCATAATTGCTCTCACCTTGTCGGGGTTAGGTTCAACCCGACAGGGGTGGGCAGATGGCCCAAGTACTTTCCTCTGCTGGCCCTAAAAACACACTTCTGGGAGTTGAGCCTCATTTTGAATTTTCTCAAGGTGTCGAAGATCTCTTCAAGGTCCCGGAGGTAGGACTCGAGGTCCCGGCTCTTGATCATGAGGTTATCCACGTAAACCTCCAGGTTCCTCCCCTTCTGCTCACGGAAGACTCTATCCATCATCAGTTGGTATGTTGCTCCTGCATTTTTCAGCCCAAAGGGCATCATCTTGTAGCAATAACATTCGTCCGAGTGATGAATGAGATGACTTTAACGTTAGGGGAGGGGGAACATGTGAATCTGATGATAACCCAAAAATGCATCTAGAAAACTAATTAGAGAAAAAACGACGGCTAAATCAACCAGCGCGTCGATTCGAGGTAAGGGATAGCAATACGACAACGCCTCTCGCCCTCCTGATCTCCAAGAACTCTGGGCAGGTGGTCGTTGCGTGACCTTCCTCCTGATGGAAGTCATAATACGACAACGCCATCCCCCTCCCTCAGCCTCCGCCGCACAGTTTTTCCTCCTTGCTCCCGCTCCTCCTCCTCCTGCTCCTACTCTTCTTCCCCTTCCTTGACGAATCGCCATGGCCTGCTGAGGCGGGGGAGGGAGTGGCCTCGGGCCCTGTCTCCACCCTGGGTGGTTGGGTCTTCCTTTACCTCCCTAGAAGTTGCCCCCTCTTTGGGTGACTCTTCCCGGGCCCTGCACCCCCCTCCCTGCTGTCTCCACCCCAACTCTGGGATCCTCGACTCATCTCTTCTCCTTACCTCCTGCTGCCTGACCTCCAGCTCGCTTAACTTCGCCAACCTTTTTGTGAACTCCGGGTTGGCCGCTTCCCCTTCGATTTCCTCGCCGCCCTTTCCATCAGCTCTTCGAAAGATAGGGGCTTCTGCTTCAGGTTCATCTTGTAGAACCCCTCCCACAGCCCCACCATGAAGGCAAGCTGGAGGGTGAACTTGGGCACCTCCTGGATGAGCAGGACCTCCTCTTGGAATCGGTCCACGTAGTGGGCCAGCGACTCCACCGGTCCCTGCTTGATCTTGAAGAGCGCTTCAACATCCTTCTTCCTCTTCTTCGAGGTCGAGAAGCATAGCTGAAAGCTACGACGCAGATCCTCGAATGCATAAATCGACCCCACTGGGAGCTGGTGAAACCCGTCCCGCGCCTTCTCCTTCAAGGAGATGGCAAAAAGTCGACATTTGAAAGTGTACAACCCGTATTCGCCGAGTGGGCCCCTCAAGCCAAGTGGCGAGGCCTGGGTCAGCCCGATCATTCGCCCCGGCTAGGAGGTGGAAGTACCCCCGGTTTGGTGGGGGGTAAGGTGCAAAAGAGAAGGAGCTAGGCGAGTGGTGCTCTCACGGACCACTCGCCCGGAAGCGTGGGCACTCGCCCAGCTAGGCGGGTGCCCAGCGAGTGGTGCCCTCACGGACCACTCGCCCAGGATGATTTGAGGGGGAAATGACCCTAATACCCCTGGTGGGCTGCAAATAGCCCTTCGGAACAGCGGAGTTAGGCTGTTAGCAGACCAATTTGGGGTGCTGTTAGTAAAATTAAAAGGCGGATTCATGTTATTTGCAGACCAGCCTAGAAAAATCTATAAATAGACCCTTAAGGGCACCTTGGAGGAGATCCGATTTCAGAGAATCCTCTCCTCCAGGCTAGTTTTTGGTCGGCTGCTAGTGCCCTCCAAGGTGCCCGGTTGAGCTCTGGTTTGGGAGGGGAAGCTCTCTAAGATCTTCCGGGTGTGTGGCGGGACCTCCTCGCTTCAGCCTTGGGTCTATTCATATTCTCACATCCACCGTCAAGAGAGTCTAGTGAGGGAGAAGTAAGCATCGGCTACACCCCCAGTGGGTCCGAACTCAAGAGACTTGTTGCAGGTTTCAACATTTTTGGTGTGGTGAGCGTGGACCGTAGCCGGTGAAGGAAAATCTTGAATTAGGTTCGATGACAGGAGATGGCGGGAATGGTTCTGACTCAGGTCACTCGCAGCCACCCGCGACAGGAGAGTGGCTGGAGATGTTTGAGAAGTTCAAGCGAGAGGTCCTGCAGACAGTTCTCGCAGCAAGGAGCGAGTGCGAGACCCCGGCGGTCCCCGTGGTTCCGCCCCAGCAGATCGGCGAGAACGCACCGGGGCAGCGGCCGGGGAAGGAGGTGCCAGCAGAAGGAAGTGCGCGAGATCTCCCGGGACGGCAGCTGTTCGGCAGTCCGGCGAGTGCTGAGGTGTGCGAGTTGGGTCCACGCGAGAAGACCATTCGCCGAGCAGGGGAAGGGAGCCCCTTTTGCGAGATGATCCTCTCGGCCCCAGTGCCAGAGGGGTTTCGTGGGCCAGAGATGTCTTACTACACCGGCAAGGAGGATCCAGTCGTGCACCTGCAGTGGTTTGAGGACATGACATCGATCCTTCCCATGTCGGATGCTTTTCAATGCCGACTCTTCGCAACCACCCTGAAGGAGAAAGCAAGGGACTGGTTCCACCAGCTTTCCGCGGGTTCCATCTACACGTTTGATGATCTGCGCCGAGGCTTTCGGCTGCGCTTCTCGACGTCAAAAAAGAGGAAGAAGGATGCGGAGGCTCTCTTCAAGATCAGGCAGAGGGAGGGAGAGTCCCTGGCACATTACGTGGATAGGTTCCAGGAGGAGATACACCTCGTGCAGGAGGTGTCGGGATTCGCCCTCCAGATGGCGTTCATCGTAGGGTTACGAGACGGGTTCTTCAAGATGGACCTGAAAAGAAGACCTCCTTCGTCCTTTGAAGAATTGATGGAGCGAGCAACAGAGGAGATTGAAGGGGAGGCGGCCAACCCGGAATTCTACAGGAGGTTGGCAAAGATGAGCGAGCCTGAGGTGAGGCAGCAAGAAGGAAGAAGACGAGATGATCCCAGGGGTCAGGGGTTCGAAAGACCGCCTCGGAATTGGAGGAATCAGGAGCCCAACAATAGGTTGGGATGGAGGCACCAGGAAGGACCGGCGAGAGGTCAGGAAGAAGGATACCAAGGAAGAGAAGCGGGAGGAATGAATCCGGGGTGGAGGCAGGGTCCCAGACCCCCTCACCCCCAAGGGAGCAAGCTATGGCAGTAGGCCGAGGAAGAGGAGGCAGAGGAGCAAGAGGAGGAAGAGGAAGAGAAGGGAGAGGGGGCAGGGTGGCGTTGCCTTATTGTGACTTTCATCAGGAAGAAGGTCACGCGACCGCCACCTGCCCAGAATTCTTGGAGATGAGAGAGAGAGGTCAGCCACGGCGGCAGCAGGCCAGGATCGAGGAAATGCTCCCGGAGGCGGAAGAAGACAGATGCGAGGACAGGGCGGATACAGGAACCAGGGGGGAATCGGGGTGATTCATGGAGGGGTTGGGATAGAGGCCTCTCGCAAGAGGAGCTTCCAGGCGATGTTCCGAAGGGACGTCGCGTCGACTTCCCAGACCCCACCCCTCTCGGAGAAGCTCACCTTCTCCTCGGAAGACATGCCAGATTATGAGGATCCATTCTACGACGCCCTGGTGATTCAGACGGCGATTGAAAATTTCACGGTCTCCCGGATCCTGGTAGATAACGGGAGCTCAGTGAACGTGATCTTCAAGAAGGCCTTCGACGCAATGGAGGTGGAAAAGAAGAGGGTGCAGGCCTCCGACGGACCGCTGTTTGGTTTCTCAGGAGAGCGGAAGGAGGTCGAGGGAGGTGTTGGTCTCCAGGTGACGCTAGGAGGAGTCCCAAGAAACTGCCGGTTCGTCATTGTGGACGCTCCGAGCAGCTATAACGCCATTTTCGGACGACCCCTCATCAGCGCCTTTCGGTGCGTACCCTCATCGTACCATCAGTGCTTAAAGCTCCATAGTGGAGGAGTCCAGGTCCGCGTCTGAGGAGATGCTAAGGTGGCGAGGCAGTGCTATGTGACTGCCATCAACACCATTTCTTGGATGGCGGATGCCGAGAAGATGGATGAGGAGATGGCGAGGCCGGATAGGCCAGGAGAAGAAGTGGAGAAGAGAGAAGTAGGTGGAGAGGGCGATGCCCGAGAGGAGTTGATGGAGGTCGCTCGTGAGGAGCAGGAAGTCGAGCCAGTGGAGGCGGAAGGAGTCGCAGAGGAAGAGGCCCGGATAGAAGGGCGAAAAGCAAAGGGCCAATGGGAAGAGCCAGCCCGGCTCGAGGCGGCAGAAGAGGTGGTGGAGATGGAGGTCCTCACCCAGGAGGGAAGGGTGAAAGAGGTGCGGATCAGCGGGGGTCTCGGCCCGGAGGACAGGATGAAGATGATGGAGTGCATCCAGAAGAACGTGGATGTATTCGCATGGAGCGCAGCTGATATGCCAGGCATCGAGGCGGACGTGGCTTGCCATCGTCTCAACCTCGATCCGGAGGCCCGTCCCATCCGGCAGAAGAGGAGGACCTTCGCCAGCAAGCTCGAAGGACCCATCCGCGAGGAGGTGGCAAAACTCCTCGAAGCAGGTTTTGTATCGGAGATCCAGTACCCAGGCTGGGTCTCCAACGTCGTAATGGTAAAAAAGGCCGATGGCCGCTGGCGTATGTGTGTGGATTTTTCATTATTAAACAAGGCCTGCCCTAAGGATTGTTATCCCCTGCCTCGGATCGACGCGGTGGTTGACTCGCCGTCGGTTTCTCTGTGATGAGTTTTTTGGATGTTTTTTCAGGTTATCACCAGATCAGGATGCACCCCCCAGACGTCAAAGACGTCTTGTTCATCACCAGGGAGGGATGCTACTGCTATAAGATGATGCCCTTCGGGTTGAAAAACGCAGGAGCAACCTACCAGAAGATGATGGACCGGGTATTTAGGGAGCAAAGGGGAAGGAACCTGGAGGTCTACGTGGATGACCTTATGGTGAAGAGCAAGTGCGTGAACTCTCACATCCAGGACCTCGAGGAGACCTTCGCCACCCTACGCAAGTATAAGATGCGCCTGAACCCCCTGAAATGTGTGTTCGGGGCCAGTAAGGGGAAATTCCTGGGGCATCTTCTCACCCCTTGGGGGGTAGAACCTAACCCGGACAAGGTTAAGGCCATAATGGAGCTGGGGTCACCGCGGAACGCCAAGGAAGTTCAGCGCTTGACCGGAAGACTCGCAGGGCTGAGCAGGTTTCTCTCCCGAGCCGGGGAGAAATGCTCCCCCTTCTTCAAAACATTACGAGGTAACCAGAAGTTTGAGTGGACAAAAGAATGCGAAGAGGCCTTCCAGGCCTTGAAGAGCCAACTCACCAAGGCTCCACTGCTCCAAGGTCCCAAAGAGGGGGAGGATCTATACTTATATCTCGGGGTCGGGACAGAGGCCGTAAGCTCCGTCCTGGTTCGGGAGGAAGGCAAGAAGCAGCTGCCCATCTACTATGTGAGCAGGGTCCTGAGGGAAGCAGAGCTCAGATACCCAATTTTGGAGAAGTTGGCCTTTGCTCTGGTCGTCGCAGCAAGGAAGCTCAGGCCATACTTCCAGGCCCATTCAATTCAAGTGGTGACGGACCACCCGCTCCGCCAGATCTTCGAAGGAGTGGAACACTCGAGAAGGCTCGCAAAATGGTCAATAGAGCTAAGTGAATTCAACATTGTCTTCGTCCCTCGACTATCCATGAAGGCACAGGTGGTGGCTGATTTCATGGCAGATTATGTGGCCGAGATGAAGGAAGATGGAGCCCCTCGTCACGTTCCGTGGAAGCTGCTGGTGGACGGGGCTTCGGGCAAGAATTCACTTGGAGGAGGGGTGGTGCTGGAGAGTCCCCAAGGGGTAAAGATCGAGCAGACACTAGTGATACACTTCCCAATCACCAAAAACCAGGCGGAGTATGAGGCGGTGATCGCCGGTCTACGGTTGGCCCAGGAGCTCGGTGTCCATGACGTGGAGGTCCTCACCGACTCAATGGTAATAGCCTCTCAGATCAAGGGAGAGTTCGAGACGAGGGAGCCTGTGCTCATAAGGTACTTGGCCAAAGTGAGAGGTCTCGTGGGAACGTTCAAAACTTTCTCCATCCGGCACGTCCCGCGGGAGGAGAGCACCCCGGCGGATCGGTTGGCCAAATCCGGTCCTCGGGCCGGGGGAACCCTGACGGATCTATTCCGCCCTTCGATTGAAGAGGGAGAACTCATGGAAGTAGAGCAACGGCCCTCCTGGAAGGATCCCTTCGTCACCTTCCTTGCAACAGGAAAGTTTCCAGAGGAGGTCCCGGACCAGAGGCGCTTCCGATATAAGTCCGCCTACTACGTGCTCCACGAGGGGGACTTGTATCGGAAGACCCTCTCGGGCCTCCTGGCCCAATGCATTTCAGAGGAGGAGGTCCCAAAGATCTTGGAAGAAGTCCACTCCGGCGAGTGCGGCAGCCACTCGAGGAGCAGGATGTTGGAGGCAAGAATAGTGAGGCAGGGGTACTTCTGGCCAACCCTAAGTAAAGACGCGGCAGCCTTCGCCAAGAGGTGCCAGAAGTGCCAAATGTTCGCCCCGCTTCAGCTCATGCCAGCTCAGAGGCTAAAGAGTATCACGGCGCCCTGGCCATTCGCCATATGGGGAATGGATCTGGTAGGACCCTTCCCCCAGGCTAGTGGGTAGAGGAGGTTTCTCCTAGTAATGATTGACTACTTCTCAAAATGGTTAGAGGTCAATGCGTTAGCTAAGGTCACCTCCCAGGTAATCCGCAACTTCGTATGGGGGGAGATCATTTGTCGACATGGGCTTCCACAGGCCATAGTCACGGATAATGGTCCGCAGTTCGCAAGCGAGGAATTCATCAGCTTCTGTGGCCAGCTGAGGATAGACCTCAGGTTTGCATCCGTTCATCATCCCAGGAGCAACGGGCAGGTGGAGGCGGCAAACAAGGTCATCGTGAACCTGCTCAAGAAAAAGGTGGAAAATCTGAAGGGCAATTGGGTAGAACAGCTTCCATCGGTCTTGTGGGCCCTAAGAACTACCCCCAACACCGCCACAGGAGAGACCCCTTTCAAGCTCTCTCACGGCTGCGAGGCTGTCATCCCCATAGAGTTCGAAGTTATGACACCACGGGTAAAGGCCGCCGCAAGCAGAGAGGAAAGTTGGAGAGCCGAAAATGAGATGGAGTTGCGGCTCTCCCTCGACCTCATCGAAGAAGCTCGGGACCTGGCAGCCATTCGCCAAGAAGAGGTCAAGCGGCGGATGGCCAGGTATTTCGACAAGCACGTCAGGGTCAAGCAGTTCGAGAAGGGAGATCTGGTGCTCAAGAAGGTCGACGCGGCTGGAAGGTCCGCCGCAGTGGGAAAACTTAACCCCAACTGGGAAGGCCCCTATGTCGTGGAAGAGGCACTAAGGTCTGGGGGGTATCGCCTTCAGAATGTGGAGGGCCAACCTCTCAGCCACACATGGAGTGGTGACGATCTTAAACGTTTCTATCCCTGAAACTATGTAATGAAAATGTTTTGAAATAAGAATATTTTGTTTAACATATGTGTTTGAGATTGATACTGCAGCTTGTAGGAAAAACTCCGAAAGCTCCAAAAATGGCCCCGAGCAGACCCGCTGTCCAGGCTCTCATCTAGCTGGCAGGTCCGAAGGCTCACTCGGAGGCAGGTTCTATGTGAAAGAAAAGAAGGCCCCGAGCAGACCCGCTGTCCAGGCTCTCATCTAGCTGGCAGGTCCAAAGGCTCACTCGGAGGCAGGTTCTATGTGAAAGAAAAGAAGGCCCCGAGCAGACCCGCTGTCCAGGCTCTCATCTAGCTGGCAGGTCCGAAGGCTCACTCGGAGGCAGGTTCTATGTGAAAGAAAAGAAGGCCCCGAGCAGACCCGCTATCCAGGCTCTCATCTAGCTGGCAGGTCCGAAGGCTCACTCAGAGGCAGGTTCTATGTGAAAGAAAAGAAGGCCCCGAGCAGACTCGCTGTCCAGGCTCTCATCTAGCTGGCAGGTCCGAAGGCTCACTCAGAGGCAGGTTCTATGTGAAAGAAAAGAAGGCCCCGAGCAGACCCGCTGTCCAGGCTCTTATCTAGCTGGCAGGTCCGAAGGCTCACTCGGAGGCAGGTTCTATGAGAAAGAAAAGAAGGCCCCGAGCAGACCCGCTGTCCAGGCTCTCATCTAGCTGGCAGATCCGAAGGCTCACTCGGAGGCAGGTTCTATGTGAAAGAAAAGAAGGCCCCGAGCAGACCCGCTGTCCAGGCTCTCATCTAGCTGGCAGGTCCGAAGGCTCACTCGGAGGCAGGTTCTATGTGAAAGAAAAGAAGGCCCGAGCAGACCCGCTGTCCAGGCTCTCATCTAGCTGGCAGGTCCGAAGGCTCACTCGGAGGCAGGTTCTATGTGAAAGAAAAGAAGGCCCCGAGCAGACCCGCTGTCCAGGCTCTCATCTAGCTGGCAGGTCCGAAGGCTCACTCGGAGGCAGGTTCTATGTGAAAGAAAAGAAGGCCCCGAGCAGACCCGCTGTCCAGGCTCTCATCTAGCTGGCAGGTCCGAAGGCTCACTCGGAGGCAGGTTCTATGAGAAAGAAAAGAAGGCCCCGAGCAGACCCGCTGTCCAGGCTCTCATCTAGCTGGCAGGTCCGAAGGCTCACTCGGAGGCAGGTTCTATGTGAAAGAAAAGAAGGCCCCGAGCAGACCCGCTGTCCAGGCTCTCATCTAGCTGGCAGGTCCGAAGGCTCACTCGGAGGCAGGTTCAATGTGAAAGAAAAGAAGGCCCCGAGCAGACCCGCTGTCCAGGCTCTCATCTAGCTGGCAGGTCCGAAGGCTCACTCGGAGGCAGGTTCTATGTAAAAGAAAAGAAGGCCCCGAGCAGACCCGCTGTCCAGGCTCTCATCTAGCTGGCAGGTCCGAAGGCTCACTCGGAGGCAGGTTCTATGTGAAAGAAAAGAAGGCCCCGAGCAGACCCGCTGTCCAGGCTCTCATCTAGCTGGCAGGTCCGAAGGCTCACTCGAGGCAGGTTCTATGTGAAAGAAAAGGAAGGCCCCGAGCAGACCCGCTGTCCAGGCTCTCATCTAGCTGGCAGGTCCGAAGGCTCGCTCGGTGGCAGGTTCAAAATTCTCAAAGGGTGACCTCAAGAGCACTCGCATTGACCACGCGC
The DNA here is from genome assembly GCA_033032865.1 of Dactylorhiza incarnata. Classification (NCBI taxonomy): domain Eukaryota; kingdom Viridiplantae; phylum Streptophyta; class Magnoliopsida; order Asparagales; family Orchidaceae; genus Dactylorhiza; species Dactylorhiza incarnata. Next base: position 5,991,741 of record JAWHQI010000135.1, read on the forward strand.
GGGAGAAACGACCTCACTTCACTTTCATGACTACCTAAGCGAAACCCTGGTTTGGGCGAATGGTAAGGAAGTGCGAGTGGGGGAGGCAGCGGGAAGCGAAGGGGAGAGACACGCCCAGGTCACCCTCGAGCATTCGCTAGGTGGCCGGGACAGTTGCACTACAGTTTAAACGTCCTAATGAGCCTAGCGAGATATAGCGGCGAATGAGAAAGAATTATCGTCCTAGCGAGCCTAGCGAGACATAACAGCAAATGAGAAAAAAGTGGAGATAGCACAAAAATGGAGAGCACAAAAATCGTGATCAATATACATATCTTTCAAGGGCACTCGTCCCGTTCATGATTACATTCAAAAGATTTTAAGTAAAAGATGGCAAAAAACACGGTCCATCTCAGGGGTCGGCAGGCTTCTCGCCAGAAGATCTATCGCTCTCGCCTGAATCTGGTAGGAGGGCATCTTCTCGTGGTTCGCCATCCTCATCTTCCGGGAAGGGGATTAGGATGAAGAGCTCGGGGATGACCTGTCGAGCAGAGAGGCATTCGGCCTCTTCCTTCAGGTACCCAGCCTGCCGCAACACCTGCAGCGCATGCTTCACGGCGCTCTGGGCATTCTCCTGCATCAATTGCTCCAGCTCGTGGTGGGGGTAGAAGTGCCCCCGCTCCCCAAGGCGAGTGCCGAGACCTTGGCTTCTCGCGACCGCTGGGCCTCGGCCTTGGCCAGCCGGACTTCATCTTCAAGGCCAGCCACCCGAGCACGAAGCATCTCGGCAACCGTGGTGTCCTAAGAATAATAATAAAGGTGGTAAGAAGAAAGTACATCAATCGGCAACAGGACACTCGCGGGGAGGGAGAAAATATATACCTCCGCAACGGGGTGGCTGGCGAGAAGGGTTTCCGCAGCTGCCAGCTTCGTCCTGAGTTCCTGCGCCTCGGCAGAAACGACGGTCCTGGACTCCTCAACCTCCGCCAAGCTCCGCGCCAGTTTGATGCTCCGCGCGAAGACATATGCGCGAGCTCGAGCGCCCGCAGCATGGCCCTGGCGGTCTCATGGGCGAGGACCTGAGTCGTCTCGGCATCATAGACTTCAGCATCCTCCCGGCCGTAGAGGGCATACGCGATGGCGTAGGCCTCACCACTCGCGAGGTCGCTCTCTATCCACGATGGATGAAGGGTGGAGAGCGAGACCCTGTTGGCGTTCCTGTCCCACTTTACCAGGGGAGCCCCTGAGGGGTCCACGTACTTCTCGCCGCTGGGGAAGTTCCGGTGGTCCCTGGGCAATGGAGGTGGCGGCAACGACGATCCCGCGCGAAGGGTGGTCTCGCCTGGCGCACCCACCCCCGGGGTTTGAGTCTGAGCACTCGCCCCTAGGGTCTCGTCCAAGACCCCCTTCCCCTTGGCGGAGGGGGGATTCTTTGATTTCTTGGAAGAAGAGGAGGTCAGCGCCCCAGGTTTCCGCTTCTTTCCGCTAGGCTTGGAGGAGGAGGGTTCCTCCCGACAGGCATCCGCTGCAGCCTGTGCAAAGGACACGGAAGCCCCAACAGGACGCGGTGGATGCAGGGGGAAGCTACGCACGCCTGCATAATATTGCGAATGAGTTAGCGAATGGTATAAGAGTCACAAGATCGAAACGAACGAAGTCCCAAAAACTTACCCTCGCCCTGCGGAATGAGCAGGAGCGAGTTGACGTTTCGCAGGAGATAGACGAGGTCCATCCCGTGCTCCAAGATGTATTGGTGGAGTTTGGCCTCGTGCCCCCCTAGGGTCGGGGGGCGGAAGGTTGACTCCTCCTGCACTGGGGTGAGAAGTGTATTTCCCAGGTTCCCGCTGACGAAGAGGAAGCGCCGAACCCAGTCGTGGTTCTTATTCGGGAGCCCGTAATGCTTGAGCGGGTTCAGACCCGAGAAGAATGAGATGCTGTTGGTGCAGCGAAAGGTGTAGAGCTTGCGGAAGACGGGGAGCGAGAACTCGATCCCCTTTTCTCGCAGATAGCTCGCGTACCCGACCAGCATGGCGATGGAGTTGGGGTTGAGCTGGCCGGGCACGACTCCATAATATCTGAAGGTCTGGCGGAGTTCTGGCCAGATGGGAAGGCGAAACCCCACCTCGAAGTGCTCTAGCGGGATCGCGAGAGCACAGAGCGAGATGGAGTTTAGGCGCTCGTCCGGCCTGGGCTTTCGCGCCTCGAACCCAGGCGGGATGTAATCCGTGACCGCAGTCAGGTAAGCCTCATCGGAGAGGTCGCATGAATCGAAGGTGTGGTTGACAAACGCGCTGGCGCACCTGGCTCTGCCTTCCGCATCACCACCCATGACGCGAATGACGAAGGATAAGAAAGCAGCGGAGAAGAGAGAAGCGTGAGTGCTAGCGCGAGGAAAGAGAAGGAGCGGATGGTAAGGTATTTAATACGGTGGTTGAAAGGCCTATTTATAGAAGGGCTAAACCGCGTTTGGGCTTTCGAGGTAACGGGTGTGCAGATAGTAGTCGCGCCTTCCCGACGCCTCGGAAGCCGGGCCGACCCCTCTCGCCCAGTAATGACAAGTGCCCTGTGGCCATTCGCTCATCGACTACGCGAAAGAGGTTAAGAAAGCATTCGGCAATAATAAAACATTCGGCAATACCCAAGCAAGATATAGGAAATAAAAGACAAAGAATAGAGCATTCACAAAACACAGGACATAAGATTATTACAAACAGAAATAAAAGTTCAGCATCCGCGCTACAGAAAGCAGAAAAATTACAAGAAGGGCGAATGAAGACTGGCTCAATACTCCTCCCAGACCCACCGACCTCGCTTTCGCGACCCAGCTTCCAGGGGCATTCGCGGGCGGTAATATGCGAGTATGTTGGTGATATCATGAGAAGCCAGTTGGAGTTGGTCCCGGGCTCGCGCGGCGTGTGTTTCGGGAGACAACTCCCCTCCTTCACCCCCCAGGCACTCCACCGTTGTGAGAATGCGCGAGTAGTCCTGATGGAGGTCCTTTAACTCATGCGCGACTCTCAGCCGCACGTCATCCACCTGGCCGGTGACGTTTCGCTGGATGTGGATGAGCTTCCCCAAGACCTCCGTGATCCGCTCCTTCAGGGTCGCGTGATCTGAGGAGTCGCCCAGAAAGTCAGCGAGATCCCCAGGGGAAGGGAGAGGCGAGAGCATCCCCTCTTCCCCCTCGTTGTAGGAATCAAAGGGGGAGGCTTCCCGATAGCCTGCGAAAGCACAACTAGGTCAGTAGCGGTAAAATATGCGAGTACAATAGGGGCAGGTGAGTGAACTGACCTGGGGTGGGGTCCTTATGACCTGAAGGACGAGACGAATGAGGGTGCGTTCCAAACAGCCAGGCGGGAGGTAAGACCTTTCCCTTTCCAGGATGGTAGGGCTGTGAGGTAGGAGCTGGAGCATCCGCAGGATCATCCGCGCAGCCCTGCTGACCGGATCCCTTCTGGGGGGACACCCTCGGCTCATCCGCAAGCACGGAGGGGTTCGGTCGAACAGGGGAACTCGGAGGAATAGAGTTCCGCAGCGAAAGGTTGGGGTCGAGGGCTACAAAAAACAGTGGTCAGCAGCGAGCAGCATGAAGGATGAATCTAAAAGGGGTTACAACTTACCGGACTGCAATGAGGTCTCGCCCGGAGGAGGTGGAGGAGCAAGGTCCCGATCTGGAGGCCTCTCGTCCAGGGGAGGTGGCACCGCGACACTGCTCGAGACGGCCCCGTGGCCAGTCTCGGGCATCGAAATCCCCTGCGAATGGTCAGAGCAGAGGCAAGGTAAGGGGAGGAACTAAACAGAGGGACGAGAGGAATCCTCGTACCTGCGTCCCGGGGTCCGGAGGATTCCTCGCCGGAAGAGTATCCGCCGGCGGAGTGTTCGCCGGTGGAGTACCCGCAGGAGATTCCGAGGCAATCTCGCCTCTCTGACGATTCAGGCGAATCGCCTTGGCTCGACGCGAGACGTAGGGGGCATTCGGATCCCGTTTAGACAAAAGCCAGGGAGCAAATTTGGCTGCCTTGGGGGCAGTTACAGCTTGGGCCGCGGCCAGACGCTCGATCATATCCAGCGAGAGGGGTCTCGCGGAAGGCTTGTGAGAAGACATTGATCTCGGTGAAGGGCTAAGGGAGGGAAGAAGCTCCGAATCGAGGGTTGTCAACGCTCCAGGAAGTTCTGACATGAAGAGATATATATAGGACAGCGGTGGGACCCACAGAATCTTGTGAGTCCAGTCAGCAAGCACTCACCGAATACAGGGTTGGACTGTTCTTTCCGAGCGTAGTAACCACTCGCAAAGAGCGGGGATTGTGTACAACCCGTATTCGCCGAGTGGGCCCCTCAAGCCAAGTGGCGAGGCCTGGGTCAGCCCGATCATTCGCCCCGGCTAGGAGGTGGAAGTACCCCCGGTTTGGTGGGGGGTAAGGTGCAAAAGAGAAGGAGCTAGGCGAGTGGTGCTCTCACGGACCACTCGCCCGGAAGCGTGGGCACTCGCCCAGCTAGGCGGGTGCCCAGCGAGTGGTGCCCTCACGGACCACTCGCCCAGGATGATTTGAGGGGGAAATGACCCTAATACCCCTTGTGGGCTGCAAATAGCCCTTCGGAACAGCGGAGTTAGGCTGTTAGCAGACCAATTTGGGGTGCTGTTAGTAAAATTAAAAGGCGGATTCATGTTATTTGCAGACCAGCCTAGAAAAATCTATAAATAGACCCTTAAGGGCACCTTGGAGGAGATCCGATTTCAGAGAATCCTCTCCTCCAGGCTAGTTTTTAGTCGGCTGCTAGTGCCCTCCAAGGTGCCCGGTTGAGCTCTGGTTTGGGAGGGGAAGCTCTCTAAGATCTTCCGGGTGTGTGGCGCGACCTCCTCGCTTCAGCCTTGGGTCTATTCATATTCTCACATCCACCGTCAAGAGAGTCTAGTGAGGGAGAAGTAAGCATCGGCTACACCCCCAGTGGGTCCGAACTCAAGAGACTTGTTGCAGGTTTCAACAGAAAGCATCTGACATAGGCCGGATGGATACCGTGTCCTCAAACCATTGCAGGTGATGGACGGGGTCATCCTTGCCGGTGTAGTAGACTATATCCAGCTCTCTGAATCCTTCTGAAATGGGCGCTGAAAGCACCAACTCGCAGAACGGGCTTCCCCCGCTCATCGTCCTCGCCTGCCCCACGAGTTCACCCACCGGGCTCGCACTCGCCGGGCTGGGGAATAACTCTCGCCCTGCTAGATCTCTCCCCGGCGCCTCACCGACGTGCACCTTGTCGGGCCTCTGCCTCGGGGCATTCTCTCCTACCCCCGACAGTGGGAAGACCTGGGTTGCTGGGGTTGCGAACTCGCCTTGCACCGTAGTGAAGGCGAGGTTAATCGTCTTGAGCACCTCCCTTTGAAAATCTATCAACATCCCTACCGTTGTTGGCGAGCCAGATGGTGGCGAACCTCCACAACCGACATCTCGCTCATCCTATCCAGCCATTTTGTCTCCTCGGGAATTTCTTGTACTAGCTGTGGTACACGCTCACCGCACCAAAAATGTTGGAACTGAGATTTAGCCCAATAAGGAGTTCAGACCCCTAAGAGTGGACAACTAACACTTACTGATCCCGTAGAGAAACCTGACCGAAGACTTAGAACTAAATATCGACCCTTGGCTGCAACGTGGAGGTCCCACTACACACCCGAAAGATCTTAGAGCGTTTCCCCTCCTAAGCCAAAGCTGAAGTTGGGCACCTTGGAGAGCCTGAGGAGCTAACCAAAGATGTCCTAAGGAGGAAGAAGCCAAAGAACTGGATCCTCTCCAAAGGTGCTCTTCAGGGTCTATATATAGTTTTCTCTTCTGGTCTGCTAATAGCGTGGCTCCGCCTTTTAGTTTTACTAATCGCACCCCAAACTGGTCTGCTAATAGCCAAACTCCGTTGTTCTAAAGGGCTATTGGCAGGCCACCAAGGGTATCTAGGTAAATTCAATTCTAAACCCCACTAGGCGAGTGGCCCATGAAGGCACTGCTCGCCAGCCTTCCTGCGAGCCGGGTTCGTGAGATCTCACTATGTGAGTGGCCCGTGAAGGCACCACTCGCTAGCCCCGTGGCCTCCCGGGCGAATGGGGTTTCTCCCCTCCTTCGTCTGGCGGACCGCGCATCTAGAAGCCTGGTAGGGTGAGTGCTTGATGAAGAATGCACTCGTCCCCCCTTCTACCAGCCTGAGTCGCTTATGCGAGGCGGCGAGCCCTCACCCGCCTCACTGTTGCTAAGTGCACCCCAAAACGGCTAGCCTCGCCCTCACACTATACTCCTCGCAAGGAGGTGAGTCTGGCTCGCCTCACCCTCGCGACCCGCTCAATGCGAGGCGGCGAGCCCTTACTTGCTTCGCCTACGCCCGATTCTCAAATTTACCCTTCGGCGAATACGGGGTTGTACACTAAGAATCTATCTGCAGCACTATCTTCAGCACAACCCAGGTAGACACAAGTGTTGGTCCTAGATCTAATCTTAGAACTTCTAGGGTCAGGAACCCTAACATAGGCTATGCAGCCCCAAGTCTTAAGTCTAGTTATGTTTGGGGGTCTCTTAAACCAAAGCTCGTAGGGTGTAACCTCTAACTTAGCATGTGGAATTTTATTTAGGATGTGGTTTGCGATTAGGACTGCTTCTCCCCAATAGGCAGAGGCCATGCCTGTAGTCAAGAGCATAAAGTTTAACATTTCTGTTAACATTCTATTTTTTCGCTCAGCTATGTCATCTATAAAGGTGATCATATACTTCCTACCTCCCATGGTGACAAAACTTTTGAAGTCACAGATGTCGGAATGTATGCGATCTAGAGGTTTTGTGCTCCTAGTAACCACACTGAAAGATTTCCTAGTGATCTTGGTCTGAGTACACACTTCACATTTATCAATTTTGTTAGTAGTGTCTAAGGTGATCTGGTGAGTTATAGCAATTTGGAACATCTTCCTATAGTTCACATGTCCTATAGTTCATTCTATTTTGGACGTATATACACACAAAATAGTGTGAGTTAACTGACAGTGTTACTCTACTGCTACAGAAATTGAAAGACATACCAGTATCATATAATAAACTAATAGACTTTAAATTTGCAGCTAGTGAAGGAATAACTTTAACGTTCTTTAAAGTTAATGTTTTACCTGAGGAGAGCAACAAGGTTGCATTCCCCCACCTTCAGCACGTCAGCTATCTCGCCATTTGCAACTGTCACGGTCTCTTTTGTAGCAGTGAGATCTGTCATCAGATTAGCGTTGTTGCACACATGACATGTTGCCTCCAAATCCAGGTACCACTCGGTGTTGGCCTTTACGTAACCATGACAACAAAGTTGGAGAGCTCAGCAAGACTAACCATATTGGTCTGGTTGCCATCTTGTGGTACTTTGGTCCTTTCCTTTTGGGGAAGCCTGCAATCAGAGACATTGTGCCTCACTTGTTGTAGTTAAAACATTTGCCTTTGAATTGTTTGATTTTGTTGTTTGAGCCTGCAACCTGGGAGCTACTCTGAGAAGGTTTGGTCTTTTAGGGTTAGGCATGCGCTTAGAGCCAGAAATCATGTTAGCAACAACTTTCTGTTTACTAACGACTTCTAACGCATATCTAATCCTATTTTCGTCCTCAATGCGTATAAAATGCTAGAGGTCGTTCAGACCAACCTGCATCTTCTTGCGGTACATTTTAGTTTTAAAATTATACCACGTGGATGGAAATTTAAAAATAATAGTGCCAGCAACAAAACTATCTGGCAGAGAAATATTTTCGTTGTGCAGAGAATCAACCAAATTTTCAAATTCAGATACCTGAGGGAGAATCATTTTCTCCTCGTCGAACGTGAAAGAATGAAACTTATCCCCCAAGTGAGCTTTAGACAAATCCTCCTTCTGATTGAAATGCTCCTCCACGGCCTCCTAGATCTCCTTGGCAGTCTTCATCTTGAGGTAAGTCTTTGCCAGACTGGAGGAAAGGTAGTTCTGCAAATAGTCGCATCAGAAGTCCTCATCAGCGATGCACTGTGCCTCACCGTCAGTCCCAATGATATCGGCACGATCAGACTTTTCCAATTTTATCATCGGGACTTCATCCCAAATTAGGTGTTCAACTTCCAGTCGTTGAACTTCGTCGCCATGAACTATTTTGAATTTTATCATCGGAACAGGGGAGGAGAAATTATTCCCCTTCATCATTGTGCGGTGGCGACAACAGATCTGGAGAGACGGCGGCGCGCGCAAACGGGATCGTATATACAGCCGGTTATCCAGTGGTATAAACTATCGTATACACAGTCGTATAAACAACGACAGTTAATTATCCGATCGTATATACAACGAGATCTGTGACGAACAAAAAGGCTGCAGCGGCGACGCGAGATCCGGTACGGTGGCTTTGGCATGACGCAGATCTGGTATGGGAGCGACGACGGGCTGCAGCGGCGGGTTCAGGATCCGAGCAACGGTGGGCTGCAATGACAGAATCGGGGACGACAACATGGCACGGGATCCAGGAGACGACGGGATCGGGGATGACAACATGGGATCCAGGCGGGCGGTTGCTGCTTCGTGCATCGCTGACCGGGGATCTGCGGGGCGGGCGGTTGCTGCTTCGTGCGGTAGTGGTGGCAGATCTCCGGGGCGGGCGGCTGCTACTTCGTGCGGCAGCGGCGACGGATGCTAGACGCGAGATCGAGGCAGAGGAGGAGACAGAGACGCGGGATCTTAGTAGGAACGACGACGACGGCGCGGGATCCGGGCGGAATCCTCCTTGAGTGCGGGCGTCTGGGAGCAAGAGCGACTATGGTTTCTACTTCGAGATTGTTAGATTGCTCGAAGCATCCCGGGTGGTGGTCAAAGTGGAACTCCCTACTCGTTCCCCTAGCTTGGGTTTATAAGGCAAACCCTAGGTTTTGAACGGGTAATGGATATCCCGGCGTTGAAGCCAGGAAAATTCTGACTCCAAAATTTGAATCAATGCAACCGGAGGCTACTCGCCCAGCAGTACGACTAGATGGCTTGATTGACAACGTCGAAGAGGCTAAGACAGCAACTATAGGACCCCAGGTGCTGCGGCAGGGAGGTTCCATCACGTACCCGGAAGCTCAGAAGAGACTTCCCCTCCAAAACCAAAGGATGTCCGAGCTTGGTACTAGAAAGGCACTGACTTGGCAAGGATCTCGCCTATATGAGGGGGAGGGGGGTGAACTCTGACTTTTCCAGTGCCATTCCCGGTACCCCTGGGGGTCTATTTATAGACAAATTATTGGGGGAGGGGGCATAAGCGACCATACCTATCCCTTGAGAGATTGTCTAGCTGGACCTGAAGAACTGGCGAATAAGTAAGGGCCTCGACTACACCCGGCGAGTTGTAGTTGTTAGTTGTCAGCTCGGGAGATCTCGCCCACCTGGCGAATTGTCGTGGATAATCGCCACTTAGGAGGATCTCGCTCATGCCTGGCGAGATGATGTGGATGGTCGCCACGCAGGAGGATCTCGCCCATGCCTGGTGAGATGTTGTGGATGGTCGCCACCTAGAGGCGAGGAATCCTGATACTCGCATCTTACATTGAATGCCCTTGTAAATGATTGGTTGCCTTTGGCTAGACCCTTGACTTTGACTTTTGCTTACGTGGCCTGAATGAGTCATACCCTCGAAGAATATGGGTTGTACACCCGGTATCCGTACCGAACCATTTAAGCCTCCGATCCATTATATATCAAAATATACATCAACAGTAATCACAGAGAAGACTAACACTTAGCAAGAAGACAATTTAATGTGGAAAACCCGAAATGGTGAAAAAAACACTATGTCGGATCAGTGTCTACCAAATTGCACTATTTTACTAAGTGCTACAAGTAGTTGAATGCACGAGGGTGATAGGTCACCGCTCGTTGCAGGGGTACAAAGAATTAGAATGAGGAAAAGAGAATCTCAAAGTGGAAGGAGATTTTCAAAGATCAAAGAGAGATCTTCAAGTTGCCTTCGAAAGAGATCTTCAAAGGCTGATGAAGATCTTAAGTAATTCTCATTCTTCCCTGGTTACTTTTTTTTTTACAAAGAAGAGGGCATTCATTAGTTCAATATTTTTGTTGTATATGTAAATTTATAATGACAGGTAGAGGTTTTATCGCTCGGGTTGGCGTGTTAATAAACATTATTATATATCGGTTATTGCACCGGTCATGTAAGTAATAAAAGTAGCGAGAATGTATCATCTCCACATGAATTAATTGTGAATGACAATATAACTACTTATAACATATTTTATCTAGAGAATATATTAAATTGAGTTTGTTTACCACTAATAAATAAATAAATTAATTTAAAATAAATAATTAAAATATCAATTAAAATTCAGATTTGATATAATATGAGAAATAGAGTTATTGTGATTTGTTTAATAATGTGAAAATTAACTAGGATTAATCATGAGTGAAGTGATTGATTTTATAAAAAAAATGCATGATTGACAATGAGATTCTCTAAGCATGTTGTAATGTCTTGATCTGGGTGAATCGATTATAATTTCCTAGCAGATGACATATTGTAGACCAAACATGTCTAAAATGTTAGAGCAATACTAACGATGCGCTACTTTCACATCCGTATTAGCGATAGATTTGCATATATTTTAGGAAAGCACACATATCATTGTGGTATTGTAGTTCTTAATATATCAAAGTTCACATTTATAATTTCTCAGGGACCGTCTCTTACGCAACTTACTTCTTACGCAACTTACTTCTATTCTCTCTTATTATCTTACTTATTTTATATTTGAATTTTTTTAATAATAATAAGATACTAATACTAATATATGATAACTAGCACTCTTAATATTTGGGGTTATGTGGCTATGTTTCTACTACAAATAAAGGTCTTTTTAGAGTTTATGATTATGTTTAAATAAGTAATGTTTGATTCAAATCTACTTCGCGTGATTCCACACCACTTCGGTCTCAACCTCATATGAGTAGTCGGAGCTCTGATTTTAGAGAGACCTGCCTGAGATTTGTGTAACAACTAAGAAAAAAGATGATTTATTAAAGTAAAGTTTTTCTTGGATTACAAGGGATACAAGGGAGCTTGGGATACTTGAAGACATGTTGCGATGTTACATTCTGGATTACAAGGAAGCTTGGGATGAGCACCTACCATTGGTTGAATTTGCCTACAATAATAACTATCAAGAGAGCCTAAAAATGACCCTCTTCGAAGCATTGTATGGGCGACATTTAGGACCCCTCTCTATTGGTCAGAAGTTGGTGAAAAGGTTGTTTTGGGACCTGAGTTGCTCCAAGAAATGGAAGAAGCCACAAAGAAGACTCGACTTCAGCTCAGTCATGTTATCGAGAGGTAGAGACAGTATGCAAACCTGCGCCGCCGTCCGTTAGAATTTGTTGTGGGTGATCAAGTGTTCCTGAAGGTTTCCCCTTCTCCCGGGGTGAAACGGTTTGGTCGCCATCACAAGCTTAGCCCGAGGTTCATGGGACCGTATTTTATCTCAGAGCGTGTTGGGGAATATACTTATCGCCTTGAGTTACCTGCTTCTTTTGTTGGTGTTCACAATGTCTTCCATGTCAACCAACTGCGGAAGTACATTCATGATCCTAACCGCATCATTGAAGAAATTCATGTGGTTCCTGAAGCCAATCTTTCGTATCCGGTCAAGCATGCTAAGATCGCGGAGTATCAAGAACGCAAGCTTCGAAAAAGAACCATTTCTATGGTAGAAGTGCTTTGGACGCATGTCAAGTTCGAGGAGTACACCTGGGAACTTGAATCTGACATGAGTTTCGGGACGAAACTTCTTAAGTGGGGAAGAATGTAACAACTCAAAAAAGAGAGGATTTATTAATGTAAGGCTTTTTTTATTTTGCTGGCCGTAGCCCCCCCCCCCCCCCCCCCCCCCCCCCCGATTAAATTCTCAATTCATGGCTTCCGATTTCCTGCAAGCCACCACTCCCGCTCCCATCCCCCGCACGCAACGTCGACGCGCACCTATTGCTCCACCTCCTCCTGCCGGCGCCGCCTCCTGCTCGTCCTCCTATCGGTGCCGCCTCCTGCTCCTTCTCCTCCCCCTTTGTTCATCAGCCCTCTTCCCCCTTCCAAGGGCCGACAATTGCTCTTTCCATCAAAGTGCCAACAACCTCTCCTCCAAGGGGCCGGTAACCTCCTCTCCATTTCTGGAGGCCGGCATCGGCTTATTCCCTCCCCTCAAGGCCGGCAGCCACAACCTCCTCCTTCGGCAGCCCTTCTAGTGTCCGTTTGCGCCGTTTTGCGAAGGGGACTCCTATGTTTTGCTCGAAATCTCCTTTACTCAGATTTTTGAGCCCGAAATTGGTCTCATTGGGCAAGAAACTCATCTTTTCCCCTTTATTCAGATTTCCCTATTTTTATCTTCGAAATTTTGCCTCCAATTTTGCGCTCAACTTGTGATTCAAGATTCTTGCCCTATTCTAATCGCCTAACCATGATTTGTTCTTGATTTCCGTTGCCGCTCCTCAATTCAATTGGTGGGATCACGCAAAGCTCTCTCTGATTTAGGGTTTCCCTAACCTAAGCGCCTCCAAATTCCTATTCCCGTGTGGTAGTCTCCTCTCCCCTCACTTTGGAGGGAGGTAATTGGCTAAACCATCCTTGTTTAAGTTTTTGTCATGTTAATTGCATGTGCTAGGGTCGAGATTTTTGTTTAGCATTGTCATTCATAATTGCGCTTGATCAGGTTTAAAATAAGGTTCTTGAAATTTTGCTTGCGCCGATTAGTCGTCACCGTCAGATTCAGCGTTTCTTAAGTCAAGTAGAAGAACCTCTCGCTTGCAAATCATTGATCTTATCTTGCCTCACATTCTCTTAGTTTCATAAATTGTATTTTTGGATACTTGAATCATCAAAAATGATAAATTGTCTTTTCACTTAATCATGAAATTATTTCATTAATAACACAAGTAAACAATTGAAAGGTAGGGTTTAATTGACGCAACTTCTTGACTTGGATTCTCTCTTAAATCCCTAGCGGGAACAAAGGACCGATCACACCAAGCGTGAACTCCCTAGCTCAAGGGCGAAGGTTCGCAAGAGCCTCCCCTCAGAGATCACAGGAAAAAAAATTCTAAATCTCTGATAAGTCTTGAATCTAAACTTGAATCTGTCTGAATCATGAATCATGTGCATCAAACAAAAACACATACACTTTCACTTGTTACAACTTATGTTATTACATGATCATCTATGTATGTTATACTCTGGAGTAGGGTAATAATTCAGTTTTGTTTCTACGTGACTCTTTTACTTGCTTGTCTTGTTAGTTATGCTATTTACTTTACTTTAATTAACTGTATCAATGTTCTGAGATTTTTTTCTTGTTGTTTTTGAATTTGCCTTAGCGTTCATGACTGCGCTGCCTGGTACCTGAGCTTGCTCTACACCCAATTCCTATGTTCCTGGAGGTCTATTTTAGTATTTGATGTATCAGGTTCTATGTTGTTTTTTCTTTTACTGTCAGTTAATGCTTATTATGTAATGATTATAATCAGACATTTTCTTTTGTATCAAGGACAACTGCCAGGCTATATTATGTACTGAAATTTCATATTATTGCATGTTCATCCTTTTGAGGTCTTCATTACATGAATCTGTATCAGTATTTTGAAATCTAGGTTTTAATATAAACACTTGTATTTTTCTTTTCACTGTTGTACTCTAAAGCTTATGCATATTTATAAAACATATTTTCTTCAAATTATTATTTTAAACCTAATAATACTAATTCAGCCTCCGCCTAACAGACATTGTGTTTCATCCCCTCATGTCTGTGACTTCACGATCCGACTGAAGTGCGCTCTGTCATTTGTTATTAGACGGGTCGTGAAAATTTGAACTATCGGCAGGTGACCCTAAAGATCGCTTAATGTTTTTTGAATCCAAGCACTAGGTTTTGTACACCATAGGCGGGAGAATTGTCTTTCTCTATTCTTTCAGGGAGCTATCAACTCTCTTTATACTATGGAGACACAAATATGGAGACACAAATATTCATGTTACTACCTAAAATTATATGGAGACACAAATATTATAAATCATGATGAAAATACACTAGCAATAATTCACAAAGTAAGAACGAGACATAGTATAAAAGAAGAAGAATCGCAACATTTAAAAATAGTAGTAAAATACTTCTTTAATCATGCAAAATAAACCATAGAAATTGTAGTGATCACATGAATACAAATTACATACACAAGGGAAAATGAGCGAGGAGTCTTTGGACTAGGAAGATATAAGAGGGTAATGAATAGACATGAATAGTTACCTCTTAGAATTCCTTCGCCCTCAAGCTTCCTTCCTTGCCCTAGAAGATCGGCCACAAAACTCCAAATTATAAGAATATTGTGTAAAGAAGTGGTTGGGGAACACTCTCGTTCCCTCGAGGATCTCTGAAATTCCCCCTAAGTCTTCATCCCTTCTTTCTCTGAACCCACAACTGTCTATTTATAGTTTCTGAAAAAAATGGATCCATACGCCTTGGCACACCGGCGTGTGCATTAACAGTCGCGTCTCCAGACTCCAGTCATGTCTGCCATCCTTATCCAATGATCAGTTGTGCACATGGGCGGGGCACATGAGTCTGTACCTGAATTGGCGCGTCTTCTCATCAGAAACCATCCTGGAACCGTCCTCCATAACTTCCACACAGCCAATCCACACAGGCGTGTGTCTTGGGGAGTGTGAAAAGTTGAATTCTGCCATTTTATTAGATTTCTCATCCTAATTACTTTTTCCTTTTGGATTAGTACCCAATTCTTACTCTTTTGTCCTGAAAACAAAGAAACAAATCAATAACACATGAAAAATTGTATCTTGATGGTGTGAAGTGATGATGAAAAGAGTATAAATTTAGCATAGTTATGTGTTCATCATACATCACATACTTAAGTTTTGTTATTCCAGAACAAAGAGAATAAATAAAGTGTAAATAATTTTTAATCCACTCTTATGTATGTGTCTTATCCGAAAAAGAGAAATAAAACAAACCAAGTAAAAGTATAGAAACATAAATTTTTACATCATCTCTACGGAGTTACATCATCTAAGTAAAACTAAGGTGAAATAAATATAGATTTTGTAACAACTAAAAAAAGAGGTTTTAATATTTTGCTAACCGCAACCCCCTCCCCTATTTTAAAAAACCTCGGTCCAGGGCTCCCGCAAGCCACAAGCCGTTCAGCTAGATCTCCCGATCCTGCCTCCCGCTCCCGTCTCCCGCACGCAGCGTCGCCGACGCCTCCTTCTCCTGTTCCTCCTGCCAGCGCCGCCTTCTGCTCCTCCTTCCGTCGGCGCCTCCTCCTGCCTCTCCTCCTCCGATCTTATCAAGGCCGACAACCCTCCTCCTCGCATCCTCATCTTCGTCCTTCTCTGTCCAACAACTTATCTTCCTCAAGCCGACAACAACCTCTCCTTCCTCCAAGGAGGCCATCTACCACATTCCCCTTCTCCTCCAAGGCCGACAACCCTATCCCCTCTTGTCAAGGGACGGCAGCCACCTCCTCCCCTCTTCCCCGTCGTTTTGGTTGGTGATTGCGAAGGGAACAACTAGGGTTTTCCTTCCCTCGCCTCCTTGAGGCCGGATTCGACTTCCTTGGGTAAGGATCTTATTTTCCCTACTCTTTTAGATTTTTGCTTAATTTATTTTGCTAATTTGTGTTCCAAGTTGCGTATAAATTATATTTCAGATTTGTACACATCTTATAATCGTCCAATCTCTATGTTTTCGTGCCCACAGCGCCATTTGTCACCCTAATTGGCTGGATCTCTCCAAAGCCCTCTATGATTTAGGGTTTCCCTAACCTAAGCGCCTATAAATCCCCATTTCCGCATGGCAATCTCCTCTCCCCTCACATTTGAGAGAGGTAATTCCTAAACTCTCTCATGCTTTAGATTTTGTAAAGTAATTGTCTGTGTTAGCGTAGTGAATTTCTTCAATATCACTTTAGTCGTTCTTGAACAGGTTCGAAATAAGGTTTTTTGTTTTTTGCTTGCGCCGCTTAGCCACCGTCGTCAGTTTCAGTCGCATCTTAAGGCAAGTAGATCTCTCTCTCTCTCTCTCTCTCTCTCTCTCTCTCTCTTGCAAACATTGAGTTTAATTATTTCGTCTGTTCTTATGATTCCATGACTTCACTTTTGAATACATGTTTCGTTCTATAAGCTTAGATCTTGAAT
This sequence comes from Dactylorhiza incarnata, assembly GCA_033032865.1. Taxonomy (NCBI): domain Eukaryota; kingdom Viridiplantae; phylum Streptophyta; class Magnoliopsida; order Asparagales; family Orchidaceae; genus Dactylorhiza; species Dactylorhiza incarnata. The sequence continues at coordinate 6,007,933 of JAWHQI010000135.1, forward strand.
GTCTAAATTAACTTGTTAGTAGTTTGAGCTTTCACGCGTTTGGAATAACATGAGTTGTGAATGTAAATAATGATTTTAATTGGATTTCCACTTAAATGAATTGTGTCTCATTTGATGGACAATTGGAAGACTAGTAGTTCTTTTTGAGCATGAACATTAATTAGTATAACGACTAATGTTAAGGTTTCTAGCTAGCGAATAAATGAATTGCGTTTTATGTAAAATATTCAAATCATACACATGTTTACTTAGAAGATAATCGTCTCTTGAAATGAATTAATCTAAATGAATACTTGATGTACTAGAAAATGATGCATAGTAATCTTATCACTCATGAACATTTGAACCCGCAAGTTCAAAACTCTCTATCTAGTTTCTTCTGTGTCATCGAATCTTGTTTCTTATGTCTGTCTGGCTCTAAGACTTGTGTAATTATTGTTTCATGACTTGAGTATAAATAAAATATACTTATATATATATTTATTTATATATAAGTAATATATACTTATATATATATAATTATAAGTATATATAAGTATATATACTTATATACTTATAAATTTACTTATATATACTTATATATATACCTATAAATATATCTATATACTTATATTTATATACTTATATAAATATATATATATATATACTTATAAGTATATTTATAAGTATAAGTATACTATATTTGTATTAGTATATATATAAATATACTTATATAAGTATACTTATAAGTATATATTTATAAATATATACTTATAAGTATATAAATACAAATATTTATATATACTTATAATACATATATAAGTATAAGTATATTATAAGTATACTTATATCTATAAATACTTATATACTTATATATACTTATATATACTTATATACTTTGATATAAGAAAATGAGTTACATATATACTTATGAGTATAAATAAACTATACTTATATATATATATATATCTTTATAATATTAAAAGGGAAAAGTTGCCTTTGGTTAAACATTCAAAAAACCCAAATATACCCTTAGTTTTTTAATACATTCAAAACTCTCAAATTTAAAATACAATGTCCAAAGAAGTAATTACACCATATTTTAATATAAAAGTAATGATGGAAATCCATATAATTCAAAAAGTTTTTTTATAGATCTCCTAAAGCTACTATAGTAAGCTCATAGGCTATCATTAAATAATATTAAAAGTATTGATCCTTTCTCTCTCCACTCTCTTTCCTCTCTCTCCACTCTCTCTCCTACCGTGTAGATATATATGTTTTTTATAAATCCGATATCCACTCTCTCTCCTTTCTCTCTCCACTCTCTCGACTCTCTCTCTCACTCCTACCAATATATGTTTTTTTTATAAATCCTTATATATATTTATATAAATCTTTATATATATGTTTTTTATGAGCCGCAGGAGCGCCACTCGCGTAGGGTTGGAGGCTCGTGTCGTTGCATTCACGTAGGGCCGGAGGCCCGTGCCGTTGCACTCACGTACTATCGCGCTTGGCCGTAGGGGCAGAGCCCCGTGTCGGCCACTCGTATATATGTATTTATATATAAGTAATATATACTTATATATATATATAATTATAAGTATGTATAAGTATATATACTTATACATACTTATAAATTTACTTATATATACTTATATATATACCTATAAATATATATATACTTATATTTATATACTTATATAAATATATATTTATAGATATACTTATAAGTATATATATTTATAAGTATATATATTTATAAGTATATATAAGTATAATTATAAGTATACTATATTTGTATTAGTATATATATAAATATACTTATAAGTATATATTTATAAATATATACTTATAAGTATATATATAAGTATAAGTATACTATAAGTATACTTATATCTATAAATACTTATATACTTATATATACTTTGATATAAGAAAATGTGTTACATGACTTGTGTAATTATTGTTCCTCGGAGCTGCGGCTAGTTGCAGTTGTTTATTTTCCCCTCACTGCTGTGAGGTAGTTGTTTTCTCTTGCATTATCTTAGACTTGTGGCTTATTTTCTATGGGTTCGTGTCAGTTGTTGACACTCATAATTTTAGTTTTCTGGTGTTAGATTGCTTGCTAGCTTTTTTGCTGTTACTTACTGGTTAAATCACATACTTGCTCTCTGGGAAGTTTTATGTTAGGATGAATGAGTTATTTTATTTATAGAAAAATGCATTCTCGCATATCATGATTTTTATTAAATGTCACATACTTTGAAGATCGTAGAAAATTCTTTCTTACTTATACGAAATTTAGAGATGTGCATATTATTGTTGGAATGTTTGATCTTCATGCTCATGTAGGATAAAATGAATCCATGTTTTCGCCGCGTATGTATAATTTTCTACTAGTGGACTAGTTGATCCACTGGACCGAGGGACACTATCTCAAGCTAAAAATGTAAATTCTATTTTGTTAACTCAAACATATTTATGTCTTTTATAAATATTCTTAAGGAGTGGTTTCCCGAGCGTCTGTAGTTGTCCTCTGCATGACGTGGCATCATGACACGCATTTCCCCTTGCTCTGATAATATTTATTAATTATTGGGAAAGTGCGGGATGTGACAACGACTATTCCCTTGTGTTGGGTTTTGAAGATGTGCAGGATATGACGAGAGCACTCTACTGTATCGACGTGTTTGTTGATGAGAAAAGACTACTCTTGACGGGTCTCTCTACTGGTGTTGAGAGGAGTTGTGTCGTGCCCCTGGAGTGGGGCAGGAAGCGGAAGCTAGTTTTTACTATGAGCCATGGGGGAGCAGGGTCGTCGTCCTCGCTTTTTGAGCCTGTCGCCGAGATAGAGGACAATGGTTTTGGTGTCTTAGAGGGGGGGGGGGGGGGGGTGCCCCGCCCCCAGACTCCAATGTGGCAAAAACTCTTGAGGCGCCAGTTCTCGAGCTACTTCCCCTTAGGAGGAAGTGCTTAGCTTCGACGACTACCAAGGGCAAGAAGAGCGCCTTCTCCTCCCTTCAGGTCGTCACATCGAGGGCAAGAAAATAGTTTTTACTGTCTTATGGTTATGTTATTTCTTGGCAGCGATTCTAATCTCGTGCTTGCACTTGTCCAATTAAGTGAGCCGTGTTCCATCACTTATACGTGGAACGATTATTATGTGGGCATGAAGGACGAGTTCAAGTACATGGGAAACTCAATTAGGCGGAAGCGTCCTTGGCATCTGTTAGGAAGAAAAGGGAGAAGGCTCCCGCTTGGATAGATCAGAGTCTGAGCTTGCTGCTTCTAGAGCCGAGAACGAGACACTACGAGGGGAGGTAAAGAAATCTGAGGCGGCTCACGAGGAGGCCTTTAGTCGGCTTGTGGCAGTTCAGGCGAAGATGTCCTCCCTAGAGACTGAGGTATCACGACTGAAGGATGAGATGAACCGATTGGCTTCTGTGTAGCTGGACATCGAGGCGATTAGAACGATCGCGATTGCGAGTATAAAGAGTCTATGGATTTTATGGTGGAGTGCACTTAGAATTTGAAGGAGGCTCAGACAGAGATGATGATTACCAAGGTGGTTCAGCTCCTGGCGAACGAGAGCGATGGTACATTCCATCGAGGTTTTGCTAAGGGCCTTCACTTGGCATGAAGGATGCCAGAGTGCGATGTGATGAATCTAAGAGTGGATGATGCTTCAGAGGATGATGAACCGGAAGTGGACATCGAAGGGTGGTCCTCGAGCCTGACTGTATTCATATTGCCTTTGAGACTTGTATTGTTTTTTTACTTGTTATTTTTCTTTTATAACGATTGATGCAGTGTATCACCATTGTACGCTTTTATTCAACATGTAGCCTTGATGACATTCTTGAGATTATAGAGATGACTAGTGTTTGTGTCCCATAAGTTGCTATCACTTTATTATAAGATTGATTGTGCGGGTTTGTTGCTTGTATATGGTTCAGAGGGACTTCCTTCCTCCCTTGCCCAAGTGCATAGAGGTACCAGAGTCTACTTTTACCATAGGGCGTAGAGGGATCGTAATCCCTTCTTACTAGAGGGCATAAAGGAATTGGGATCCGCTCTTACCAGGGGGCGTAGATAGATCAGAATAAGCTCTTACCAGATGGCGTAGAGGGACTGAAGTCTGATCTTACCTGAGGGTGTAGAAGGACTGAAGTCCGCTCTTACCAGGGGGCGTAGAGTGACTAGAGTCCGTTCTTACCAGAGGGTCTAGAGGGACCAGAGTCTGCTCTTACCAAAGGGCGTAGATGGATCAGAGTTTGTTCTTACCTGAGGGCGTAGATGGACTAGAGTCAGCTCTCACCAGGGGGCGTAGAGGGACCTGATGTAACGACCCACCCACCCACAACGGGCTTAAGGGCCTACTGAGCCATTGATAAGAACTGCAGTCCGGTCAAACCCCAACCAAATCACTGAGCCTGGTTCTCAGCAACAGTAGGTTGTTGATGGCGGGTCTCGATCCCCCGCCACCCTAGACAAGTTTAACCTTCAACAGTTCTTGTCACAAACTGAGCTGCTCAGTTTGTGACAAGAACTGTTGAAGGTTAAACTTGTCTAGGGTGGCGGGGGATCGAGACCCGCCATCAACAACCTACTGTTGCTGAGAAACAAGCTCAGTGATTTGGTTGGGGTTTGACCGGACTGCAGTCCTTGTCAACAGCTCAGTAGGCCCTTAAGCCCGTTGTGGGTGGGTGGGTCGTTACAAAAACAAACCTAGCTCTGATACCAACTGTTACAACCCGCATTTTCTCTGAATTTAGGAATATCATAGTAAGAGAAAATACGCATCATGATGCCATGTCATGCAGGAGACAACTGCAGACGCTCAGGCGGGAACCTATTACTTATTTAATCAAAACATGTTTACTTGATAGGTCATCATTTGAAATCATTTATTAGGGTTTGGGGTAAGAACTGTGTCTCCCAGTTTATGGATCAACTAGTCCACCGAGAAAATATATGTAATTGCAGCGGAAAATACTTGATTTCGTTCACTTAAGGTCCTAAATGCACGTGATGACAGGACATAAAGTAAATGATATGCACATATCTAGGTGTAGTATAAGTATAGAAAATACCTTTAGGCGACTTTAAAGATAAGGATTTCAGTTAAAAAGAATGCAATGAGGATGAAGGAAAAACCATTTTATAATTATAATGCACATAGACATAAATCATTCCCAGAGAGCAAGATACACAATATCTAAAAGTAGTGGCATTTAACTGACAAGTAAGCTATAAAGTATCAAAAAGAAGCACAACGGGCTTCAACAACCTGACACTAACCCATTGGCTCCAAACTAGCATGTCTGAACACAAGAAGGAAACTAACAAGAACTACCTCGCAGCAGCGGGGTAAAACAACAACTAAAACTCCCGAAGACTCCGGGCTACACTGCTAGCCGCTACGGCTCAGAACCTGAGACATTCAATAAAACAAAGAACGCCTCAGCAAGAGAATTACAAGTGGCAGAAAAATAAGAAGTAAAGTAAATAAGGCATAAGGGGTACCAACCCAGGCCAAGCTTACAGAAAAAGGATAACTCCAAAGCAAAGAACTAAGCAAAGCACCGAGTGCACCATATATCAATAAGTGGAACAAGCATGGTTCATTTATCTTGTAAATTCTATTTAAAGAGACTGATCAGCTCAAATTAAGCGGGGGCGGTCCTTTAGACAACAGTTCTTATTAATTAATTTCTTTAATTTTGGCACGGGACGAAGCCCGAGAAAACAATCACCAGGACACCCTAAGAGATAAGGTCACAACAAAGTAAACATTTCCCAATACTATTCATAAGAGAACACATAAGTTATTTTAACCACAACGGGTACGGGATTTCAAAGAAGGAGGAGAAGTAATCGGAGACATAACTCAAGTACTAAGAAGTAGAGGGCATTTCTCGGGAACCTAAGGTCAATATACTAGGGTTTCTAGAGAAGTCAAGGACAGAGAACAAGAGGTTCTAGAGAAATCCAGGGGCAATAAACATTTCTCGAGAAATCCCAAGCAGGGACTATGATTTCACGAGATATTGGATGCATGGATCAAGCTGCTTCTCGAGAGATGAAAGGCAGGGTCAAGCTTCTCGAGAAATGAAAGGCAGGGTCATGCTGTTTCTCGAGAAATGAAGGCAGGGTCAAGCGGTTTCTCGAGAGATGAAGGCAGTGATCAAGCTTCTCGAGAAATGAAAGGCAGGGTCATGCGGTTTCTCGAGAGATGAAAGGCAGGGTCATGCGGTTTCTCGAGAGATCAAAGGCAGGGTCATAAATTCTCGAGATACTTTGGGGAAAAGACCAAGGTTGCTCACTACCATGCCAACACTCAAAGGCTCCAGCCACTCAGCATAACAAGGACTCAAAATGAGAAGGGAATATAAGCTTAAAGAAACAAGCGAGAGAGAGAAAAAGCCACTTGCCTTAAACCTTGCTAAACTCGAAGACCTCCGCTCCAAATGTTATGGATCGGCCAAGAACTCACCCGAGCACGAATTCTGAAACTTTTCGGATCGAAAAGAGGGGTTAGGCCACTACCTCGAACTCCAAAAATCCAGGAAACGGGAAAAGCTTACCACTAGAACGAAGATCTCACCGAGAGATTTCCGAATCCACTCTCCAAACACGATTCCGACTACTACAACCTTCGAATCGCCGGCCGGAAGCTCCATGACACGCCGCTCTCGCTCTCTCGCCCGATAGAACTCTTGGTCGGCCGAAAGGGGAAGGAGATGAAAAGGATAAAACCTAAGCTTTTGATCTTCATCGCTTATAAATATTTATATATTCATAATGATAATAACTCACGTATTATTATATTATATATATATATATACATATATAGCTTTATGCTCGCCGAGAACAAGGCAGCTATTCGAATTCGTCAAACGCAGCTCTTCTTCGAACGCAGCTCTTCTTCGAATTCGTCGAACGCTCTCTTCTTCGAATTCGTCGAACGCACTCTTCTTCGAATTCGTCGAACGCACTCTTCTTCGAATTCGTCGAACGCACTCTTCTTCGAATTCGTCGAACGCACTCTTCTTCGAATTCGTCGAACGCACTCTTCTTCGAATTCGTCGAACGCACACTTCTTCAAATTCGTTGAACGAACACTTCTTCGAATTCGTCGAACGCACCTCTCGCCAAAAACACTCGAAGAATTTCATGCAAAAATAATAATGTGATAATTATATAATAATTCTCCCATTCTATTTAAACTACCATGGAGACTAAATCACCTCGGACTTCTACGAAATTCACACTTAGACTAAAATCCGGCGCTACGAATCCAACGGCGAAGTCAGAATTCAATTCCGACGAGCCAAACTCGGGATAAAGCTTTCCGAAGCTAAAATCTTGATAACTACCCAAAATAATCGCTTTAACTCGAAACGTCGCGAATTTTTTTGCACGCTCGATCTAAATTACATACTTTAACTAAGCTAAGACCCAAAACTAACCCTGACGAGCTGACGTAACGCCCTCACGCCAAAATTACGTCACAACGGCTACGCAAAAATAATTAACGAAAATCATGTGTGTTACATGTTGGAACATGGTCTTCCGCATCTCCTAGGTTTGAGAATAACAAATCCTATGTGTATTTTATCTTGTGTGTTCAAGTGTGCAGGTTTACTAGGTCCACATGACTCAAGGAGTACACATGATGACTGCCCCCAAAATTGATGCCGAAATTCGAACAAGCTCACTATCGCCGGCGGTAGCGATAACGCCCGGCGATAACATTGATTAGCGCCATTCCGAAAGCAATTTAAGAAGGATGCTAGCGCCTGGCGGTAGCGGATAGCGCCGGCGGTAGTGTGATGCACAGAAGGAATAGAGCAAAATGTTATCGCGGATGAGAGATCCTGCCGCGCAAAATCTTTCCTAATCCGGGCTAGCGCCGACGGTAGCGCTAGCGCCGGCGGGTAGCGTGAAGGCTATAAATTGGATGCCTTGGCTCCGAACTCTTCATCCTCTTGAGATCCAAAACTCCAGAGCTTCGTGCCATAGCAGAGAGAGAAGAGATCAGAGAGATACTCCCACCAAAAGCTTAGAGAAGGAATTTCTGAAGGAGGATTTCTTCACGCTTCATCCGACAGGCAACCGCCTCAACAACGCTTATACTACAGCGGTCCAACGTCTCCTACTTCAGAAGTTCTTAGTGGGAGTTTTTATTATTGTTGTAATTTCAGTTTAGTTCTCTTTTTCTTGTAAACGGTTCGTTAATTTGCCTCGTGTTGGCGACTAGGTCTGGGGTAGACTTAGGGGGTAATTCGCCTTGTGTTGGTGACTAGGTCTAGGGTGTAGATCTAGGGGGTGCTCGAGGCCTTTCTAGGGATAGATTGGCTAGAGCGGCTTGAGGTCGTATCTGGGGAGAGATCGGCTAAAGCCAACCGGTTCGTGGGGATACGAGTCGGTATAGAAAACGAAAAAGGACTATAATTATTCGCCTCGATTTCCAGTGTCATAGAAATCCATTTTTGTAATCAATTTTATTATTAGTAATCATGTCTCTATTTTTGTAATAAAATTGATTTTGTTCTTCATTCATCTAAATTGTTTATTATCCTCTTTTTCATCATAAATCAATTTAGATCGCTATTCAAAAATATTGCTTTAATCTTGCAATACTTCAAAGTTTTATAAATATTTACTTAAGTTTTTGAAAACCCTTATTCACCCCCCCTCTAAGGGCGCCGACCGATCCAACAAGTGGTATCAGAGGTAGGTTTTATTCCAATCGGCTTAACAACCGGGAATAATGGCGTCTCATGATCTCGCTTCTACTAGTGGGGGAAATTTTTGTGAAGAAGAAAAATCACCTACACCACCTTTATTTGAAGGGACAAATTATAAAGGATGGAAAATCTTAATTGAAAATTTTATTAAAACTTTAGACATCGAAGTTTGGAATTTAGCAATAGCAAGACCTGCAAATGAATCAAATAAAAAGGAACTTCAATTAAATGCAAAAGCTAAACATTATTTATTTTGCGGTCTATCTAATGAAATTTTCAAATTCATATATTGCTTTTCTAGTGCATACAAAATATGACACTTTCTTAAAGAAATGTATGATCTTCCTCTCGCAGGTGTGGAACAAACACAGGAGGAAAAGAACGTACAAGCATCCATTATCATTCAAGAAGATCTCCCTCGGAGCAAAGACATGGAGAATATTGAAATAGAGAACGAGAACAATACATCAAAAAAAGATGAAAACTCATCTGTGATCGAGGAAGGACCAAAAGATAACGAAGGAACTTTATGCACACATTTTGCCTCTACCAAAAGCGCTGTAAGAAAGTCAAAATCCTCTTCTTGTGTGATAACTTCCATTTCTAGTTTCAATATACTAAAAACTGCTAAACGTAAGATCAAGAAATTGAAAATCACTATTAAAAATTTACATTTAGAAAATAAGAGATTAAAAGCTAATGTTAATTTAGAATCAAATTGTGATGTGGTTTCACCATCTTGTCCTTTACTTGAAAACACAAAACCTTGTTTTGACTATTATAATATTAAGGAAAAACTCATGAAACTTGAAAAGGATTTTACTTTAGTAAAAGAACAAAATGAAAAATTATGTTTAGAAAATTCTTCCTTGAAAATGATTGTGCTAAGTGCAAAGATTTTAAAATTGAAATTAAAGAGATGGATGAAACATTTGATGAGTTTAGAAATGAGTATCAAAATCATATTGACTCTATTGTCTCCACTCTTACAAATAGCACAACAGCTTATAATAAAGCTAGACATAATCTAAAGATAAAGAATGATGAATTAAAATCAAAAATCAACTTGCTTATGAAAATTATAAATACAAATTCAAAACATACAAATTTAGAATATCAAGCAATATCCAAAAGCAAGTTGAATACAAATACAAATATCTTAACTAAACCTAATAATGGGAATAAGAAACAAAATGTATTTTCATATCAAAAACCAAATCATCATTATTTACAAAATCATGTTTCTCCCAACTTAAAATTGAAATTACACAAATTTCCTATAAATGATAATTTCAATTATAATCTTCAAAGGAAAGAAAATCATCATGGAAATTTGATAAATAAGAATAATATTAAACCAATGTTTGAATGGCGGCCAAAAGTTAAAAATGAAACACAAACTCAAATCAAAAGGGCCCATTCAATCACATCTCCCTAAAAGCAAACACGATGCATTTGGGTACCCAAAGGAACCGTCACACCCGGTCCTCTTTGGATACCTAAATCTCTTATTCATTAGTATCCCATCATTTGCATGAAGTAGAAACCTAATAAAAATGAAATTCTACTTCATGATTTGCTTAAACCTTCTTTTTGTTTTATCTCTTTTGTTTCTTCTTAAACTATCATGCTATGATCACTCTATTTATCTTGAAAAGTCATATCATTTTGTTTAGTGATCTACTTATCCGTTTTATTTTTACCTTTTAAGTCCATTACCCTTAAATGTCTTGAACTATCATTATTAATTAAATATTGAAACTATTATCAAGACTAATGAAATTATTTTAAATGAATTTAAATAATAAAGGGCTTAGACAAACAAAAAAAATTAAAATGCACAATGTGTTGATTATTATCTATCTTGTGTGATGAATATGATAGCCCTTATATTTGAGAAAATTTACAATAACTCTTCAAACTAACCAAAAATAGCTTCTCACTTCTTTCATATTCACTATTCACCTCACAATCTTTCTTTAAAATATTCTGAAAAATGTTGAATATGACTTGTGCTACATGCTTCACCATCATAATTATGTAATATCAAAAGATCTTTAAATTCAAACATTACAAAAGATCCACTTAGTTCTAACATTTGATTGGTGATCATAATAAGTACATGAATGAATTAATGAAGTATGACTTGCATGTATCTCATTTGATTATAAACCATAGAATCAACTTTATATTAATAAATCAAATGAAATCATACATTCATTCCATGTAAAAATATTAAATCACGTTCTTGAATACATGCAACATTATCTCAATTAATCTTATGGTATAACAATTGCAATCAAACTCATTATTCTAGCATTATCAACTAATAGATATTATTCATGCTAGTTTTCTCATATTACCATAATGAATTAATTATGAAGTAAAATAAAATAAAATTGAACGATAAAATAACTATGTGACTTTAAATTGTTTCCATTGGACTAAAATGCTTATGAATGTGCATGATATTCTTTTGCATGAACATTATTTTCTAAATCACTAAAATTATGCATATTTGTTCCTTCATGTCTTCTCGTGCTTACATTTCCTATCATTCTTCAAACTACATTAGATTGATAATAGTCAAGAAAATTTTGAATTCACATACATTATGATAATCTATCTTATAGCTCATGCAAGATCTCATTTGTTACGACTTGAGATAGGTGTCCTAGATCTTTCATGTTAAAACATGCTTACAAATGCAATTTTCTTCATTTTTAACCATCAAAAACATTTCCAAAAATTCTGCAAATTCAGCATGAAACTACTAATGGGACACTTAATCAAGTTCAAGCATCAAAATTTTCAAAACCCTAAAAAATCACTTACTGTTTCCCACGCTAGCGCTAGCGCCGGCGCTAGCGTCGAGGTTCATTTTTCTGTAATTTTAAAATTTTGAAAAATCCCTAAAAATATATTAATCTATGGGTACTATTCATTTCTGCATTTTTGCTTTTATTATATTTTTGAAAAATCAAATACAAAAATATAAAACAAAAAATTATCAAAAAATTGTTATTTTTGAACTTAACTTTTTACGTGTATCTTGCGAAAGGGTGATTTGGGCTATCATCCCATCATATCACCTAGTACCGGGCGAACCTCTCACAAGGTAGTCCTCGGGAAGTCCAAGATCAATTTTATAAGTTCAAACTTTAAATAAAGATTATTTTTCAAAAATATCAAAAAAATACTGTATGGACTTTATTGTAAAAATCAAGCATGATTTAATATATTATTTAGTACTTCTATAATGTTGCGATTTATCATCTCAAACTACTTTGAACATTGTTTTCATCATGCTTAGATATATCTATTAATATGTGCATCAATTATATGTTAAAGGTTGTGTAGGATCAAGCTTAGCATGCCTCTAAGTATGAGAAATGTTTTATGTTTGATAATGATAGATATTCTTTCACTTTTTGGCATTGTCTACATATGGTTTAATTTAAGAATGCTTGTGTATGTTTATGTATTAGTACAATGAACTAAAATTGCACAAGTATCTTACCTACACTCCTTTATTTGCACTTGTAAAAGTTAAGAAAAGTGGTTATGTTTTTCATAAATCCATTGGTTTGCAAAACAAGTGTATTCGTAGATCTTTGTACTAAACAAAAATCATAAAATAAATAACAAAGATAACTCCACCAAGCACTACTTGAACCTCCTGATAAGTCTTAATAAGCATTGTGAGGTTGAGCACCTTGGATAGAATAGTAAAGTGTCTTGTGCAAACCATATCTTTCTTTCAAAATAAGAAAAACCACTTACTCTTAAGTACACCTGATCACTAGTCTCAAACAGTAAAAATAAAATCTGTGATCCCCCAAGCACTACTTTGCACCCTGATAAGTCTTAATGAGCATTGTGTGTGCAAAGCACCTTGGTTGTTGTACATTTTCCTTGTGCATTAAAGTGTGTGGAAGTAAAATTATTTGTGTTTCGTTGTGCTTCTACTTTCCATATCTCTTGTATTTTTGATTAAAACACTTGTATACTCTATTCAAAAATACACCTATGTGCACATCATTATCTTCCATAACACTTCTTCTCATAAGTATTGGACCCTAACGCTAATTATATATTATTCTTTATTTATGAAATGCACTAGATAATCTAGCATGCTCTCTACAATGTTTGGTTGTTTTGAAACTGTGAATTGAAATAACATTGTAGTAATCTCTTTATGATAATATTATTTCATGCTTGGTTACTTTTTGTCAAACATAAAAAGATTTTCATTGAAACATGATTTACATAAACATCTTCTTTTTTGAAATTAAACTCATATATCTTTTTATGGATTATCCTTGATTAAAATAAGATGTTTCATGTATTTCTACAAGTCTTCCACATCATCACCATATAACTTTTACCTTGCGCTTTCATGCTTATACCAAGTCTTAAATCTCATTTTTTTCTTAAAAACAAGTTGTAGACTTGCTTGGTAGAATTTATACTGGTTGTTCTAACACGCATATCATTTTTATGCTTAAAACTCTAATTTATTTCTATGTACGCTTTTATGCTATACACTCCTCCAACAGGAGAAATATTGCTTATAAAACATCCTCTTATTATTGAATTTCAAATCAAATTTTACCTCTTACTTCGAATTGCTAAAAGGACGTTGTTTCTTTATTCGAAAATGCTTCAACTCTTATCTTTATAAAGTTCATTTTGAAACTCAAAAACATCTCCTTTTTGAACTTAAACTCTTATTTAGTATTCGAAAAGGATGTTGTTTCTTCATTTTAATGTTTCTTTTTCGAAATCTTCCACAATGCTCAAACCCTGATTCATTCATGAATTTCAATATAGCTAAGTGTATTTTATTTTCAAATAAAAATCCACATGCTATGATATTTCCCATTAGATTTAAATGCTTAATGTTTCCAATAATTGTTATCCTTGACTTCATTTCTCACCATAGCGGGGGCGTAGGGGTGTAGACATTAGATAACCTTATCTCTAGTCATGTCTTGTCCTTAACCGGGGAGGGTTCCAGTGGGGCCTTGCGAGGCACTGGGGGGAAAGAGTGCTAGGTTGAGTTTTGTCTAGTGTTTGCATAAGGGACTAACACCCCAACCTACGGCTTGTTTGCAGCTCCTCATGCCCATCCGTCACTTAGTACGGGGCTAGGGTGTAGACGTATTGTCTGGGTAGATTGGTTACTTGGATCACTATTTTTTATGCTTAAAACTCTTATATAAAGGGGAAATCATTACTTTTGCTCAAACTAAAAACTCGGATATATTTATACAAAAATTATTCTAACAAGTGGCTCTAAAACTCCTTATCATTTGCTTCTCACTCAAAAGCTCGATCATGCTTTATCTTATTATCCAACTTTTCTATGGTGCATCCCTACCCACTTTTGCTAATAACAAAGGGGGAGAACTAACATGATAAAATGCAAAAGGAGGAGAACTAACATGATAAAAATATAATCCGCTATCAAAATAAAAACCCAACATGATTGATTAAGTTGATAGCATACATATTAGGGGAGCATTCACATAGGGGAAGCATATATTTAGGGGGAGCAATTCTAAATACTAAAATCAATAATTATCCTAAGTCATCACTATCACACACACAAGTAGGATTTCATCATGCTTATATATTAATACTCTATTTTATCATTAATGGATTTGTTATTATCAAAAGGGGGAGTTTGTTGGAACATGGTCTTCCGCATCTCCTAGGTTTGAGAATAACAAATCCTATGTGTATTTTATCTTGTGTGTTCAAGTGTGCAGGTTTACTAGGTCCACATGACTCAAGGAGTACACATGATGACTGCCCCCAAAATTGATGCCGAAATTCGAACAAGCTCACTATCGCCGGCGGTAGCGATAACGCCCGACGATAGCGTTGATTAGAGCCATTCCGAAAGCAATTTAAGAAGGATGCTAGCGCCTGGCGGTAGCGGATAGCGCCGGCGGTAGCGTGACGCACAGAAGGAATAGAGCAAAATGTTGCCGCGGATGAGAGATCCTGCCGCGCAAAATCTTTCCTAATCCGGGCTAGCGCCGGCGGTAGCGTGAAGGCTATAAATTGGATGCCTTGGCTCCGAACTCTTCATCCTCTTGAGATCCAAAACTCCAGAGCTTCGTGCCACAGCAGAGAGAGGAGAGATCAAAGAGATACTCCCACCAAAAGCTTAGAGAAGGAATTTCTGAAGGAGGATTTCTTCACGCTTCATCTGACAGGCGACCGCCTCAACAACGCTTATACTACAGCAGTCCAACGTCTCCTACTTCAGAAGTTCTTAGAGGGAGTTTTTATTATTGTTGTAATTTCAGTTTAGTTCTCTTTTTTTTGTAAACGGTTCGTTAATTTGCCTCGTGTTGGCGACTAGGTCTGGGGTAGACTTAGGGGGTAATTCGCCTTGTGTTGGCGACTAGGTCTAGGGTGTAGATCTAGGGGGTGCTCGAGGCCTTTCTGGGGATAGATTGGCTAGAGCGGCTTGAGGCCGTATCTGGGGAGAGATTGGCTAAAGCCAACCGGTTCGTGGGGATACGAGTCGGTATAGAAAATGAAAAAGGACTATAATTATTCGCCTCGATTTTCAGCGTCATAGAAATCCATTTTTGTAATCAATTTTATTATTAGTAATCGTGTCTCTATTTTTGTAATAAAATTGATTTTGTTCTTCATTCATCTAAATTGTTTATTATCCTCTTTTTCATCATAAATCAATTTAGATCGCTATTCAAAAATATTGCTTTAATCATGCAATACTTCAAAGTTTTATAAATATTTACTTGAGTTTTTGAAAACCCTTATTCACCCCCCCCCCCTCTAAGGGCGCCGACCGATCCAACATTACAATCCTCTGCTACCCAAAGCCAAAAACGGGTGAGGGTTTCTCTATCCCCAACCACCCAATTAACACGGCCCACGGGACCACAGGACAAGCCTGCTGTTCACCTCTAAAATGGCCACCGTGCAAGGCTACAACAAATCCCTGTTGGATCGGTAGGCGCCCTTAGAGGGGGGGGGGGAATAAGGGTTTTAAAAACTTATATTATATTTTGAAATATTTGCTTATGATAAGAGATCAAAATAGTGATTTTGAATAAAGATCTAAATTGTTTTATAATGAAGGAGAGGATAGTAAATAATTTAGAGAAATGAAGATCAAATCAATTTTATTACACAAAGAGAGACATGATTAATATTAATAAAATTGATTACAAAATTTGATTTCAATGACGCTAGAAATCAAAGCGAAATATGAAAGACTCTTTTTGTTTTCTATACCGACTCGTATCCCCACGAACCGGTTAGCTTTAGCCGATCCTTCCCCGAATACGGACTCAAGCCGCTCTAGCCAACCCTTCCCCGGATATGGCCTCGAGCACCCCCTAGACCTAGCCTAGATCTAGTCGCCAACACGAGGTGAATTTCCGCCCTAAGTCCTACCCAGACCTAGTCGCCAACACGAGGCAATTTCACTAACCCTTTACAAGAAATAAGAAATGAAAATAATTAAAACTCCCTCTTGATGAACTTCTGAAGTTGGAGACGAAGATCCGCTGTAAAATAAGCGTTGTAGAAGCGGACTTTGTTTGGATCCGGCGTGATGAGATTCTCCTTCAGAAGTTTGCAGAACTTTGGTAGGATATCAACTTTCGGCCAAGGTAGCCTCTGGAATTCTAGCACTCAATCTCTCTCTCTGTTGTCTGTCTGAAACGAGAGAAGAGGGGTCCTTTTTATAGGCACAGCGCTAGCGCCTGCGCTAGTGGTACCGCCGACGCTATCCCATTTTAGGACATATTCTGCGCGGCAGAATCTTCAATCTGAGGAAACAATTCTCTCTTGCCTTCTGTGCTCCGCGCTACTGCCTGCGCTATTCGATACCCCAGGAGCTATCTCCTTCTATAAGTACTCCCGGAATTTGCGCTTAAGTAATCTTTTCGTCGATCGAATTTTCGTCGAGCGCAGCTTACAATTCGTCGAGCGAATTTTCGTCGAACTCAATGAAGAGCATTTCGTCGAGCGCAAGCTAGCAGTTCGTCGAGCGAAGTTTCGTCGAACGCAGTGATGAACATTTCGTCGAGCGTCGCTTACAGTTCGTCGAGCGAAAGCTAGCGCCTGCGCTAGGACTACCGCCGACGCTAGTAGGAGTGTTGGATTTGATGGCTCAACTTTGGGGGAAACCTTCTTATGTAATCCTTGAGTCATGTGGACTTTGTTATCCTGCGCACTTAAACACACAAGATCAAATACATAGGATTTGTTATTCTCAAACCTAGGAGTTGCGAAAGATCATGTTCCAACAAACTCCCCCTTTTGATAATAACAAATCCATTAATGATAAATCAGAGCATTAATATATAAACATGATGAAACTTACTTGTGTGTGTGTGAAAGTGATGACTTAGGATAATTATCGATTTTAGCATTTAGAATTGCTCCCCCTAAATACATGCTCCCCTAATATGTAGGGCTATCATCTTAATTAAGCATGTTAGTTTTATATTTTGATAGTATGTTATATTTATCATGTTAGTTCTCCCCCTTTTGTTATTAGCAAAAGTGGGTAAGGAGACACCACTTAAAAGTTGATAATAAGATAAAGGCATGATCGAACTTTTAGAGAGAAGAAAATGATAAGGAGTTTCAGAATACTTTTCATTGAAATAGATTAGAGTTTTTAGCTTAAAGATGAACAGTATAAAATTTTTCAAGTACTCAATATTATCATGTTAGTTTTTCCTTTTTATATAAGAGTTTTAAGCATAAAAAATGTAATGATTTCCAAGTAACTAATCTACCCAGACACTATTTCTACACCCTAGCCCCGTACTAAGTGACGGATGGGCATGAGGAGCTGCATACATGCCGTAGGTTGGGGTGTTAGTCCCATATGCAAACACTAGAAAAACTCAACCCAGCACTCTTTTCCCCCGGTGCCTCGCAAGGCCCCACTGGAACCCTCCCCGATTAAGGACAAGATATGACATAGAGGTCATGTTATCTAATGTCTACAACCCTACGCCCCCGCTATGGTGAGATATGTAATCATAGATAATAGTTATTGGAAACATTAATCATTTAATTCTAATGATACGTTCATAGCCTATGAGTTTATATTTTTATTTAAATTTTTTAAAGAAGAAAGTCACAGAGCAAATTTGAAATCCATTAATAATTCAGAGTTTTAGTATTACACTATTTTCATAGAAATAAATCAGAGTTTTTAGCATAAAAAAAATTCTTGTTTAAAGCAACCAATATAAAGTTTACCAAGCAAGTCAACCACTTGTTGGAAGAAAGGAATGTTAAGATTCAAGTGAGGATGCACACAAAATAAAAGACTTTATATAAGCATGAAAGTGCAAGGTAAAACAATTATATGGTTATGATGCGGAAGACTTATCGAAATACAAGAAAAATCTTATTGTAATCAATGATGACCCATAAAAAATATATGAGTTAAATTTCAAAAAGAAGATATTTTTGCAAATCATTTTTCAATTAAAATCTTTAAGTTTGACAATAAAGTAACCAAGCATGAAATAATGTTATCAAAAAGAGATTACTACAATGTTACTTTAATTCACAATTTCAAAACACACCAAACATTGTAGAAAGCATGCTAGGTTATCTAGTGCATTTCATAAATAAAGAGTAGTATAAAATTAGCATTAGGATCCAATACTCATGAGAAGAAGTGTTATTGAAGATAATGATGTGCACATAAGTGTATTTTTGAGTAGAGTAAACAAATGTTTTAATCAAAAATACAAGAAATATGTAAAGTAAGAGCACAATAAAACACAAATAATTTTACTTCCACACACTTTAATGCACAAACAAAAAGTACAACTACCAAGGTGCTTTGCACACACAACACTCATCAAGACTTATCAGGGTGCAAAGTAGTGCTTGGGGGATCACATATTTTATTTTATTTTAATATTGAAACTAGTGATCCGGTGTACTTAAGAGTAAGTGGTTTTTATTTTGAAAGAAAGATATGGTTTGCACAAGATACTTTACTATTCTTTCCAAGGTGCTCAACCTCACAACGCTTATTAAGACTTATCAGGAGGTTCAAGTAGTGCTTGGTTGAGTTATCTTTGTCACTTTATTTTATGATTTTTGTTTTGTACAAAGTTCTCCGAATACACTTGTTTTGCAACCCAATATAATTTATGAAAACATAACCACTTTTCTTAACTTTTAAAAATGCAAATAAAGGTAATGTAGGTAAAATACTTGTGCAATATTAATTCATTATACTAATACAAAACATATACAAGCATTCTTAGATTAAACACATATGTAGACAATGCCAAAATAAGTGAGTGAATAAATATCATTATCAAACATAAAATATTTACTCATACTTAGAGGCATGCTAAGCTTGGTTCTACACAACTTTTACAATATAATTGATGCACATATTAATAGATATATCAAAGCATGATGAAAATAATGTTCAAAGTAGTTTGAAAAGATAAATTGCAACATTATAGAAGTTCTAAATGATGGGTTAAATCATGCTTGATTTTCAATGAAGTCTATACAGTATTTTTGATATTTTGAAGAATAATTTTGATTTAAAGTTTGAACTCATAAGATTGATCTTGGACTTCCCGAGGACTACCTTGTGAGGGGTTCGCCTGGTACTAGGAGATGTGATGGGATGATAGCCCAAATCTCCCTTTCGCAAGATACATGTAAGTAGAAAATGTAAGTTCAAAAAAAAACTTGTTCATACTTGTTTTTGTTTTGTATTTTTGTATTTGATTTTTGCATATAGAAATCAAACAAACAACCAAAGAAAGGAAGTAAGAAAAAAATATTTTTTTTGTAATTTGGTTTTTGCAATTTTGTATTTTAATTTTTCAAAAATCAATTATAGGCATAGATGCAAAAATGAGTAGTACATATAAGATTATATATTTTTAATGATTTTTCAAAATTTTAAAATTTCAAAAAATCGGACACTTGAGCTAGCGCTGGCGTTAAGTCCTAGCACCTGCGTTAGCTCACAGAGAGTGCTTATTTTAATCATATAGCCTAGATTTTCTTCGATTTTACTTCCGATTTTTCTTAATTATGTTTGTGGAATGTAAGGCCTGTCTAATGAAGTGAAAAGACGAGAAGAAATCGCAAAAAGTTGCGGAAGTTAAAATTTTAGTACATGGGTTTCACATTCATTAAAGTTCCATAGTCATTAAACCTTAATTCTTGAGTTTTGCACAACCATTTAAGCTTAATTATTATTGAATATGCAAACAAAGAAGATATGATTAATGTTATGCCAAAGTTTGATAATGTTTCAACTTACAGACCTAGAATGAAGTGAAGATTCTATTTGATTTGATTTTGTTGATATCACAATGATTCTAAGGTCCAAACTTGACATAAATCACAATACATACATAATACACCAACCATGGTAAACAATTATAATGTCAATTGTTATCATATAATTTATATACATGTGATAGAGATAGTTGTTTTTAGATGTTTTTTTATATGAATTATGATATACGATTTTTAGAGAATTTTATCAAAGGACATCAATAGATCATTGTGGTGCGAGTGGCATTAGTATTTAAGATAATTAATCTTTCAATATGTCTTTTGTGATTTTCTTTATAATTTTGATAAATATCTCATAACAAATTTAGAGTTTGATTCATATGGATAATATAAGATATTTAGAAGCAATGAATATAAGAATAAAAGATAGGTCATCAAGATAAAATATGATTTTGAATTTTGATCAATTTGATTTATAAGATCATATTTCCTATAATATATAAGATGACTATAACATGGTAGCTTAAAAAGAAAACAAAAATAAAAAATAGAAAAAACATTAAAGCACATCATGAAGTAGAAATTTGTATATTTCAATTTGAAAATATTCTACTTCATGCATTTGGATGATACTATTAGATGAGAGATTTGGGTATCCAAAGGGAACCAAGTGTAACGGTTCCTTTATGTACCCAAATATAGCGTGATAATTTTTGGGGAGACGACAATGAATGAATTCTTTCAAGTGGAGTTAATGTTTCATTTTTTATTTTGGGTCTCCATTCATATTTTGATTTAATATTATGCATCAAATTTCTATATTCATTAAACTTAGGTTTTAAATAATAATCACTTTTGAAATTATATTTCATAGGGAATTTGTGCACATTGGAATTTAATTTGGGAGATACATAATGTGGGTTAGAATTCATTATATTTGTGTGATTAAACATTCTACTAGGTGCATGTTTAATATGTTTTAACATACTAGTAGAAGTTTTACACATGTTTGATGATAAACTAGAAATAAGATATTTAAAATTATTTAATCCTTTTTGAAAAAGTGATTTTAAAGATTCTAGTTTATTAGAGAGAATATTATTTTCGTTTATCAATTTTTCGTTATGTTCTTTTGAAATTAAAAGTTCTTTTTCTAAATCCTTGAATTTTTCTTTAATATTATTATAATCAAAATAAGGTGTATAGTTTTCAAATGAAGAGCATGATTGAGATTCAAACACATCCTTTTTGGTTTCTTCATTCACATTTGCTTTCAAAGTTTTATTTTCTAAACGTAATCTCTTATTAGCAATTTTTTATTTCTTCATTCTACGTTTAGCAATTTTTTATATATGGAAATAAGATAAAGAATTAGACTTTCTTACAGCGCAATCGGAAGAGGCAAAATGTGAACATGACGTTCCTTTGTCGTCTTCTAGGCCTTCCTTCTTTATAGATGAATTTTCATCTTCTCTTGATGAATTGCTCTCTTTGGCTACGTCAATTTCCATGATTTCCATGGTTTTGCTACAAGAGAGATTTTCTTGAATAATGGTGGATGCTTGTATGTCCTTCTCTTCCTGTGTTTGTTCCATACCTGCAAGAGGAAGATCATAAGTTATCTCAAGAAAATTCCACATCTTGTATGCAGTAGGAAAAGTATGAATGAGTTTGGAAATATTTTGATCTAACGCACAAAATAGACTATTCATAGATTTTGCATTTAAAACCATTTCGTTTTTATTTAATACGCTAAGTGGTTTTTTAATAGTAATATTCCAAACTTTTTCATCTAAAGCTTTAAGAAAATTTTCCATTAATATTTTCCATTCTTTAAAATTTCTTCCTTCAAATAAAGGTGGTGCTAGTGATTTTCCTTCTTCATAAAAATTACCCCCACTAATAGAAGCGAGATCATGAGACGCCATTATTCCCGGTTGTTAAGCCGATTGGAATAAAACCGCTCTGATACCACTTGTTGGATCGATAGGCGCCCTTAGAGGGGGGGGGGGGGGGTGAATAAGGGTTTTAAAAACGTATATTATATTTTGAAATATTTGCTTATGATAAGAGATCAAAATAGTGATTTTGAATAAAGATCTAAATTGTTTTATAATGAAGGAGAGGATAGTAAACAATTTAGAGAAATGAAGATCAAATCAATTTTATTACACAAAGAGAGACATGATTATTATTAATAAAATTGATTACAAAATTTGATTTCAATGACTCTAGAAATCAAAGCGAAATATGAAAGACTCTTTTTGTTTTCTATACCGACTCGTATCCCCACGAACCGGTTGGCTTTAGCCTATCCTTCCCCCGATACGGCCTCAAGCCGCTCTAGCCAACCCTTCCCCGGATATGGCCTCGAGCACCCCCTAGACCTAGCCTAGATCTAGTCGCCAACGAGGCGAATTTCTGCCCTAAGTCCTACCCAGACCTAGTCGCCAACACGAGGCGATTTCACTAACCGTTTACAAGAAATAAGAAATGAAAATAATTAAAACTCCCTCTTGATGAACTTCTGAAGTTGGAGACGAAGATCCGCTGTAGAATAAGCGTTGTAGAAGCGGACTTCGTTTGGATCCGGCGTGATGAGATTCTCCTTCAGAAGTTTGCAGAACTTTGGTAGGACATCAACTTTCGGCCAAGGTAGCCTCTGGAATTCTAGCACTCAATCTCTCTCTCTGATGTCTGTCTGGAACGAGAGAAGAGGGGTCCTTTTTATAGCCACAGCGCTAGCGCCTGCGCTAGTGGTACCGCCGACGCTATCCCATTTAAGGACATATTCTGCGCGACAGAATCTTCAATCTGAGGAAACAATTTTCTCTTGCCTTCTGTGCTCCGCGCTACCGCCTGCGCTATCGGATACCGTCAGGCGCTATCTCCTTCTATAAGTACTCCCGGAATTTGCGCTTAAGTAATCTTTTCGTCGATCGAATTTTCGTCGATCGAATTTTCGTCGAGCGCAGCTTACAATTCGTCGAGCGAATTTTCGTCGAACGCAATGATGAGCATTTCGTCAAGCGCAAGCTAGCAGTTCGTCGAGCAAAGTTTCATCGAATGCAGTGATGAACATTTTGTCGAGCGCCGCTTATAGTTCGTCGAGCGAAAGCTAGCGCCTGCGCTAGGACTACCGTCGGTGCTAGTAGGAGTGTTGGATTTGATGGCTCAACTTTGGGGGAAACCTTCTTATGTAATCCTTGAGTCATGCGGACTTTGTTATCTTGCACACTTAAACACACAAGATCAAATACATAGGATTTGTTATTCTCAAACCTAGGAGATGCGAAGGACCATGTTCTAACAATCCCCATTGTCCCCCAAACCCGACTACCGTGCAAGGCTAAAGACAACGGTTCTTATTAATTAATTTCTGTAATTTTGGCACTGGACGAAGCCCGAGAAAACAATCACCAGGATACCCTAAGAGATAGGGTCACAACAAAGTAAATATTTCCCAATACTATTCATAAGAGAACACATAAGTTATTTTAACCACAACGGGTACCAGATTTCAAAGAAGGAGGAGAAGTAATCGGAGGCATAACTCAAGTACTAAGAAGTATAGGGCATTTCTCAGGAACCCAAGGTTAATATACAAGGGTTTCTAGAGAAGTCGAGGACATAGAACAAGAGGTTCAAGAGAAATCCAGGGGCAATAAACATTTCTCGAGAAATCCCAAGCAGGGACTATGATTTCTCGAGAAATTGGATGCAGGGATCAAGCTGCTTCTCGAGAGATGAAAGGCAGGCTCAAGCTTCTCGAGAAATGAAAGGCAGGGTCATGCTGTTTCTCGAGAAATGAAGGCAGGGTCAAGCGGTTTCTCGAGAGATGAAGGCAGGGATCAAGCTTCTCGAGAGATGAAGGCAGGGATCAAGCTTCTCGAGAAATGAAAGGTAGGGTCATGCGGTTTCTCGAGAGATGAAAGGCACATGATGTTCGATTCAAAAGTGCGCTTCTGAAGGAAATCGAAGGTTGCGGATTATCGGTTACTATTTGGTTAGAGAATTCAGACCGCTAGTAGCGGTCGAGGCCAGACTTCGCCCGTCGCGGCAAATGCCACTCCTGCGATGGGCTTTCCTTTGATTGAAGAGAAGTGGTTACAGCGGGTTACAAGTGAGCCGGCTGGCTAGACTGGTCGCAAGACCGGAAACTCGAGGCCGCAGCTCAAGCAAGCGAGCTTTCGGATTCGAGTGTGCCTGTCTTGTGAACAGTGCCGCCCCCTATTTATAGGCTTGGGGGCCTGCCCGAATGGGCAGGGATAGAATAACCACCTGCACGGGTACAGGAGAAATGGGCAGGCGGTGACGGGATGCATAAAGAAGAAAAGAAAGAAGTCGGGCGGCCTGGCGGCTTACCCTTCCGACCCGTTTGACCTGAGGCTGAAGATGCCGTGACCAAATCAATGATGTAGAACGAGCGGCCTCCGGCTTGAGACCGCGGTCTGCCCTCTGGACGTGACTTTGGCTGATCTTCACGATGCAACCCGGGTGGTCTCCGATCTGAGACCGCGGCTTGCTTTCCGGGCTTGAACCTTGAGTCTCTATGGCACAACCCGGGCGGTCTCCTACTTGAGACCGCGGATAGCCTTCTTGTCTTGTCTTTTGACAATCTTTAATCTTGGGAGCGGTCCTAAATGTCATCAGTCCGCCTGGCCTGGTTTGCCCTGAACTGAGAGCCACTGATCTTGGAACCCAACGGCCTGACCTAGCAGTTCGCCCGGTCCATCAATGATCCAACCCGAGAAGCGGTTTTCCGGGTAAACATAATCCCCGCATATTTTCAAATCCCAAGGGAATTTCGAAAATATTAGCTTTAGCCGGGAGACCGCTTCCGACTTGCCCTGAATTCTATAAGAGAGCCAGAGAACTCATTCTGCAGAGTTTTTTCTGAAATCACGGGATATTACTCGCCATTTGGGGTTAGAGTTTTTAAGACCGGTAATTCTTCAACGATGGACTTCCTAGACACCATGTTAGACCGCGTGGTTCCTGCCGGTGATCAGAAGAAGGAGGAAGGCAAAAGGCGCGAATCAACGGAGAAGTCGAGGAAGGAAAAGGAAAAGCAGAACCGGAAAGACCGAAAAAAGAGGGAGCGGTCTGAGAAAACCGCGGCAGATAGCTCCAAGGCCGATGTGGACTCAACAATCCCCAAGACTCCTACAGATCCTGCAGCGGAGAGTTCGGGGCCTTCTCCTAGCGACTTGCTGATTCCTCTCAGAGACCTCGGCCAACAGGCCGTCAGCCCGCTGAACAAAGGGGAGGCCGCCCCTTCTAGAAAAGTTGACTCTGGCAGCCCTTTAAAGAGAGTCGGCGGGTCCGACTCGTTTGGCATGGAAATCACCCCATCCGGGAATCCTCATTTGCTAGTCAAGGATTTGGGGGAAGAGGCGGTTAGCTCTCCGAGGCTGGGCGACCTGAGTACCCCTCTATCCGTGGATGATTATCCCAGCCCCTCCAAAGAAGTCATTCCAGCTTTGGGTAAGAAAGAGAAGAAGAGAAAGAAGACCGGGTCAGTGACCGACCGAATAACCAAGAAGGTTAAGAGGCTAGCCTCCAAGGAAAGGGCAGCTTTTAAGAAACCGGCCGAGTCCCGCCTCCAGACCAACCCGCGACTAAAAGAGGAGCTTGGCTTAACGACTCCCCCATCCGCTAAGGTAAATGATTCGCCGGCTACCCCTGATGCGAAACCGGGCGGCCTGATTCCGGACTCGGCGAGTAGTTTATCATTTAATGGGATCTTTCAGGATATGGATGAGCTGCTGAGGCGAGATAAGCTTCTTGACAGCCCGATGGCTTCAAAGCGAACTGCCCCTACTACAGATACCACAGCCCGACCTGAGGAGACCGCTCAGAAGGAGGTCGAAGAGCGAGAAGTTGCTACCCGGGCCGCCCTGGAGGTCGAAGAGCGAGAGGCTGCTACCCGGGACGCCTTGGAGGTTGAGCAGAAAGCGAAGGAACTCGAGGAAGTGCTGAAGGCGCGGGAGGAGGTTCCCCCGGTGATGACCGGGAAGGAGATAATGACGATGAAGAAGGAGGGGGCGAAACAGGCTTTAAACAAGCCGCTGCGGCCTGATCCTTTCGCGCCAGGTAAGCGCCCTGCGGATCATAAAGTTGTCCGTTTCTTCATTCCGCGGCCTCATCGAAATCAATTACTGAACCCGCCGCCGAGCTTTTTCCCCTTAGCGGCCTGGTCCTCTTCCGCTAGGCAGAGTAAGGAGAGACTCTGGCGTGAGCAACAACGGAGGATGGACCCGGGACGGTCTAAGCGGCCTGTGCGCCCAGGCATTGATCTTATATTTATGCCCACTTTTGTACATATATAGCGCTGCATGCTCTTGCTTTTCATAACCTCACGGCTTCTTGCAGACAGCGAGGATCAAATTGTGAAGTCGGGCGACCTTATGTCCAGCCTGCCTCCATTGGTTCCCCCGGTATCGACCTGTGCGACGACTTCGCAAGAAGGGTCGCAACTGTTTGAGCATCTCGAGGAAGATCTAGCAAACCTGAGGGCCCGTTTGAAGGAGGTGGAAGACCGGGAGGCCGCCACTCGGACCGCTCTGGAGGCCGAGCGAATGGCAAGGAAGAAGGCTGAAGAGGCGCTGAAGGCGCAGATGGAGATCGACAGGAGATCCAGGACCGAGAGGGAGAAGAGCCTGGAGATTCAGCTTGAGGCCGCGCGATCTGCAGTGGAGGCCGCGCGAGCTGCAGTGGAGGCCGAGAAGAAAGCCAAGGTGGCGCAAGTCGCTACTCTGACCGCCCAGTTCGAGAAGGAGAAGAGAGCGTCTGCTAAGTCCGAGGATGACTCGAGATATTATCAGGATAAATTCCTGCGGTTAACTAGGGAAGTCGCTGCGGGCCGGCGAAGTATGAATGATGGGATGCAGGTTGCTAGCCGCCCAACTGTTGGGGCGGGCTCAAATCCTCCCCCGGTTCGAGCGGCTGATCCAATGATTGATGAGGCCACCGCAACCCCCCGCATGATCGCTGCTACGCGGGTTGAAAGGGATGTCGTGCGGCTTCATAGCACAATCAACCACATCCATTATCATACCAGTCAGATTTACTCCCTTCTGAAAACCACCAGCGACCAGGTCGCGCGACTGCATAGAGAGGATGTCTCCCCAGAACACCGCCAGCCGTGAATGGCTTTTTAGAACAATTTGTATTATGAATGCGGCTTGTTGATTTCGGCCTCTGTCTTTTACTTTACAATGCTTCTTTTTTACTTTATGTCTTTTATTTGAATAACCCGTGCGGGTTCTTGTTTAGCCGCTGTATTTGTGTTCTGTTTAGATCTTCTGTGTTTTATCCGAACTAATTACAGGTCGCGCGATCTGTGATGTATGCTTGTTCCTGATTTCTTGAATGTCTTTGGTTCTTTTTGTTTTTCTGGTAAATCTGACCATGCAGGCTGTTGACCGCGCGGTTAGAATGTATAGCCGCGATATATTTTTACTATTTGCAGATCGTAAAATCTATAAGTAGGGACTTTTTCGAAGTCATTTTCACGATTTCAAATGGCGCGATCTAAGAACAAGTCGCAGCGGCCTGTTAAGGTTAAAGCCATTCGAGCAGATGCGGCCTTGGCCTTTCACTCGGCGGACCACCCAGAGTGCCGTCTCACCCAGAGCGAACTAGATGAATTTATTGCAAAACACATGGCAGGGAGTAATCTGCTCGCGCGGCTTCCTTTGCGCGACGAGCGGATTAACTCTTCCAATCCGCACCAGATAGCCATTCCGGTCGACCACTTTGAATATGGCTTCAAATTTCTGCTGCCACTTGAAGTCATAGCCATTTTCGACCATTACGGGGTTGTACCCGGCCAGCTTCCACCGAACTCCATCGCCTCCATATACAGCTTTATTTCATACCTGCGGTTCGAGCGAACCAGATTTTCCCTTGATCTGTTCAGGAAATTCTTCTCGGTGCGGGCTGTCTCCGACGCGGGGACTTCAACTTTCAGGGGGCACCTCTACTTTGGCTGCCACGGACTGAAGATCGTTAACTTGGCGAACAAGGTCTCGGACTGGTCGGAGCAGTTTGTAATGCTCGAAGGCAACTTCGGACTGTTGCAAACCAACCCGCAAGTTCGGTGGGAAGAGGCTTTCCAAATCCCCCAGGTCGGAAGGATCGAGATGAATACCTTCACATTTCTTGAGAACGAGCGGTTGGACATCAATCATTACATCCCGCTGTTCTCAGAGCTAGAGGACGTCCTCCCCGAGCATAGTAAGTTCTTCTAGGCCGCATGTATATGACCGCGCGGACTGTTTTATTTAAACTTTTGACTTCGCCTTGCAGCTGCCCACATTGTCCCTGCGAACAAGCCGGTCACTCCGGCCGGCCCGGTTTTGACCCAGAGAGAAAAAAGGCAGCGGCGAAACAGGTCGCCATCATCAAAGGAAGAGGACCCGACTTCTCCTGATGAATACGAACTTCTTCGTTCCTGCGGAAACCCGCCCGACCTGCAGGGCAACCCGACTGTCCTCTGGCATAGGGATGGAAGCCGCATCCGGGTATCCACTACACTTCCTCCATGGGGAAGTGAAAAGATTAACCGCCATGCGCTAGCCGCCGGGGCCGCTATGTATGGTCGAAAGACTTTAAAGAAGCTGAAGAAAACTCCGGAAGAAGAGCTTCCCCGGCTAGCGGCACAAGCCGGCGCATGGGGGTTCGCGGTCAATTACTTCATGGCCTTGTCGTACAGCAGGCTGGTTTCTGTTCAGAAATATCTGGAAAAGAAGTATGAGGAGCAGGTCGCGGAGAATGTGCGGCTTCGAGAAGAGAATACGCGGCTTCAAGAGGTCGTGGCGGTGAGTTTGACAAACGATGATGCGGTTTCTTTTGTTCAGCCCGAGCGACCTAATTTATTTTTCCTTTCTTGCAGAAACAATATGAGATGACCAACCCGGCCTTCCAAGATGAGGTGTTGCCTCATGTGGCCCAAGGGATCGACAAAGCTTTGGGTCTTATGGAAGACCGGGGCAGTCTGTGCGAGGGATTCGGGGGGCACTACTTTCTCCGACCTCTTCCCTGCTTTGAAGGTCCAACTTGATGAGATCAGCCGAAGGCAGAAAGGAAAAGCCAAGGTGGGCGAGGAGTCTGAAGCCGATGCGGGCAGGGAGATTGTACTTCATCAAGGAGGCGATGGAAGTGGTGGAGCCGCTGAGGAGGTCGACGCGGATGACGATGTCGGCGATGATGATGATGATGATGATGAGGACAGCTTGTCCTCTGGAACAACCGGCTCCGCTAGTAAGACCGGGCGGTCTAGTGATAGTGATTCATCGGATTCTTCTACGTCAAGTGAAGGTTATTCGCCCGACGTTGATGTTGATGGTGTGGACTCGAGTTCCCCTGTCAAGAAGAAGAAGAAGAAGTCGGCAGACTAATGCCTTTGTCTTGATTTTATTTTTGTGTAACCGCCGGTTTCTTTTTGTTAGCCGGGCGGATAATATTTTGTTAACACATTTTGAAGAATGAATAGAAATTTTACCTGCCTAATTGTCCTTCTATTGTTACTTACTTATGGCTGATATCTTGTCTCTTCTCTCTTTTTTTTACCTTTTGCTCTTTATGATCTAGCTGTGCGGCTATCCTGATCTGTGTATAAGTGATGATTGATGATCTTGGACGATCTATATTCATCCCGTGCGATTACTCATTTAGATCTCCGGATATCCGATATCTGATAGTATGATCCATAATGGATAGACTCGTGCGACTGTAATTCAGACCGGGCGGTTTTTATCATTCAGAGATACCTTATCCTTGCTGATATAGATAATGAATAATAACTTTGCGCGGTTTGAATTCAACCCTGGCGAGTAATCAATTGCATCTAGAGATAACTTTTGCTGAGAAACGGCTCAACCTGATCGGTTAGAGCATAATCCAGGCGATCATATATTTAGATCTAGAAATATCCAACTTAATTAATTATAAAAGATAGATAGTACCCGCCCGGTTAGAATACAACCCGGGCAATGTATTCAGATCAAGAAACATCTAAATTAACAGAATGGAGAGATAGATAAAACCTGCCCGGTTAGAATGCAACTCGGGCAATCATATAATTAGCTCTGGAAATATCCAATTTGTAAAAGATGGATAGGTCCGCCCGGTTAGAATGCAACCCGGGCAATATTTTCAGATCCAGAAACATCTAACTCAATAAAAGATGGATAGGTCCGCCCGGTTAGAATGCAACCCGGGCAACCATATAATTATATCCAGAAATATCCAAACTTATATTCAATCAGACCGTTCGGTTTGAAAATTCAGACCGCGCGGTCTTAATATCACAACTAGGGTAGACGAACACCTGCTCCTGTTTTGATAATATTTTCCTCAAATGGTTTAGACAAGAAACCACAAGAGGTGAATGCCTTCCTGTAGAAAAAAGGAATAATCTACAGGCTCAGATGACCAAATGGGCAGGTGGGCCTCGGCGGCGAACATTGCTTTCCTCAAGTGGTCATAAGAGCTGTAGGAAAAAAGAAAAAATATGTACAGACTCAGATGACCAAGTGGGCAGGTGGGCCTCGGCGGCGAACATTGCTTTCCTCAAGTGGTCATAAGAGCTGTAAGCGACTCATCTGCTCTCTTGCATAGGGTTACAAGCCGAGTTGATCAATTGGGCAGGTGGGCCTTGGCGGCGAACATTGCTTTCCTCAGAGAGATCAACTCAGTTGTGGGCCCAACTAGGCTCCGTTTCGAGAATACCTAAGAGTATTCGATGGTCACAGGCTATGATGATCAGTTGGGCAGGTGGGCCTCGGCGGCGAACATTGTTTTCCTCAGAAAGATCATCAAAGCTGTAACTATATCCCTTTCGGGGCATGATAGAGCTGACAATCACCTAGACCTCCCTTGATGCAGGGGTGTGTCAGATATCGGCCGGGATCCAAAGTCCTGAAGACCACCGCAGCGGAATTGGCAAGCTACCACTACATGTGTGCGAAAACTCCCCGCATCACATGGTCTTGGTGGGTTTTACGCTATGACTACAATCTGAGGGGGTTCGAGCAGAATTTGGCGATATCTCAGAGGTTCAGGGAGTGAGATATGTATATATATATATATTCATAATGTAGAGTACCATTGGACAAGGAGAAGTGTCAGTATAGGGCTTTTCATTTAATATCAAGAAACGTAAAGAATGAAAGAGATATTTTAAGGGTAGAATCGTTTAAGATCGTCACCGCTCCAGGTGCGTGAGATGTCTTCTCCTTCACTGGTTTGGAGACGGTAGGCCCCATTATTTAATACCTCTTTGATAATAAAAGGCCCTGCCCAGTTGGGATTCAGCTTTCCAACATTACCAGATCTGGCCGCGGCATCTACCTTCTTTAATACCAAATCCCCAACTGCAAACTGCTTTACCCTGATATTTTTGTCAAAATATTTTGCCATCCTCCTCTTAACTTCTTCCTGTCTGATCGTTGCCTCGTCCTGAAGCTCTTCGATCAGATCCAAACTATACTTGATGGCCTCATCATTGTCTTCTACCCATGCTTCTCCTCCCTCTTTCACATACACAACTCTTGGGGTGACCACCTCAACCTCTACAGGAACAACAGCCTCCGAGCCATGAGATAATTTGAATGGTGTCTCCCCCGTAGCTGAAGATGGGGTAGTACGAAGAGTCCAAAGGATGGAGGGAAGCTGGTCTGCCCAATTTCCTTTTTGATTCAAAACTCTTTTCATCAGGAGCTGCTGGATTCGCCTGTTTGCAGCTTCTACTTGACCATTGGTCCTTGGATGATGTACCGAGGCAAACCGAAGATCAATTCCAACCTGATCGCAAAAGTTTATCATCTCGGGATTATTGAACTGTGGTCCATTATCAGTGACAATTGCCAGCGGAATTCAGTGTCGGCAGACTATTTCTCCCCAGATGAAGTTTCTGATAATTTGGGTAGTAGTCTTTGCCAACGCTTTTGCCTCAATCCACTTACTGAAGTAGTCGATCATTACTATGATAAAGCGGCGCTGGCCGCTAGCCATTGGAAAGGGTCCGACAAGATCCATCCCCCAAACCGCGAAGGGCCAAGGTACAGTTATTGACCTAAGCGATTGAGCGGGCAGATGTTGGAGGGGAGCGAACTTTTGACACTGAACGCACCGCTTGGCGAATGTTTCAGCATCTTTTCTCATGGTTGGCCAGAAATATCCTTGCCGCAGGATCCTTTTCTCTAAGGTTTTTGCCCCTGAATGGCTACCGCATTCCCCAGAATGAACTTCCTGAAGTATGATCGGGATCTCTTCTTCTGAAACACACCGTGCTGAGGGAGAAATCAAAGTTTTTCTATACAAAACTCCTGCTATTAAGTAGTAGTAGGCCGCCTTTCTTCTGAATCTATTTTTGTCCTTGATCGATTGATGAAACTCCCCTCTTGACAGAAATAATTCATAAGGGTCCTTCCAGGAAGGATTCCGATCGATCTGCATGAGCTCCTCTTTCTCTGTGGTCGGATGAAAAAGTTCCGAGGTCACCCCTCCTGATGGAAGACCAAACTTCGACAACTCGTCTGCCTCTTCATTTTGTGTCCTTGGAATGTGCTCGATGATGAAGGATTTGAATTTCCCGATCTCTTCCTTAGTTAGCAATAGATACTTTCTCAGCATCGGTTCTCTTGTTTCGTAGTTCCCTAGAACTTGTGAAGCCATTACAAGAGAATCAGTTTTTACATGAACATGCTCTATCCCAAGCTCTTTTGCGAGTCTTAGGCCGGCCAAGAGTGCTTCGTATTCAGCCTGGTTGTTCGTCACTGGAAAGAAGAATTTGATTGCTTGCTCAAGTTTGATGCTGTTTGGACTGATAAGAACTACTCCGGCTCCCACGGAGTTTCTTCCTGAAGCTCCATCTACATAGATGATCCAGGCAAAAGGAGATTCCTCTACTCGTTCTGGATTAGACTCCATCGTGTCCACCAAGAAATCTGCCAGTACTTGTGCCTTTATTGCCGTTCTGGGAGTGTATAATATTTCAAATTCACTGAGCTCGATCGCCCATTTGGCCAATCTTCCTGAATGATCTGGCTTTTCCAGGATACTTCTTAGTGGATGATCCGAGACCACCTGGATAGGATGAGCCTGAAAATAGGGGCGGAGCCTTCGTGATGACATTACCAAAGCCAAGGCTAATTTTTCCAGAATTGAATATCTAGTTTCCGCGTTTTTGAGGATGTGGCTGACGTAATATATCGGAAATTGCTTCTTTTTCTCCTCCCAAACAAGGACAGAGCTTATTGCATCTGGACCCACTCCCAAGTATAAGAATAATGTTTCCCCTTCGCGAGGGCTTTGGAGAAGAGCGGTTGAGGTTAACTGTTTTTTCAACTATTCGAAAGCACTATCGCACTCTTCATTCCATTCAAACTTAGATCCTCCCCTGAGAGTTTTGAAGAATGGAGCGCTCTTATCTCCTGACTTGGAAATGAACCGGCTTAGTCCTGCCAACCTCCCCCCAAGTTGCTGCACCTCTTTCTGATTACGAGGAGGGGTCATATCTAGGATGGCCTTTACTTTATCTGGATTTGGCGCGAGGCCATCAGGGGTGAGAAGATGTCCAAGAAATTTCCCTTTGTTTGCCCCGAACACGCATTTCAGTGGATTTAGTTTTAATCTGAACCTCCGTAGAGTAGCGAACGTCTCTACGAGGTCTTTCAGATGGATTAAAAAAGTTTTACTTTTCAGAAGAAGATCATCAACGTATACTTCAAGATTTCTTCCTTTCTGCTTTTTGAAAATCGTGTTCATCATTCTTTGATATGTCGCACCCGCATTTTTGAGCCCGAAAGGCATGACAAGATAAAAATAACACCCGTAGTTGGTAATGAAGGATGTATGCGGGATATCAGGTTTATGCATCTTAATCTGGTGGTAACCAGAAAATGCATCTAGAAAGCTCATGAAATTATATCCCACCGCGGAATCTACTAAAACATCTATCCGAGGCAAGGGATAACAATCTTTGGGGCACGCTTTATTGAGTTTTGTGAAATCTACACACATGCGCCATTTTCCCCCAGATTTTTTCACCATTACCACATTTGACATCCAAGTGGGGTATTGGATTTCAGAAATGAAATTGGCTTTAAGAAGCTTTGCAACTTCCTCTTTGATGGGTACCGCCAGCTTGGTTGCTACCTCTCACTTCTTTTGTTGGATCGGCTTGAATTCAGGGGAGATGTTGAGGTGATGGCATGCAACATCTGGATCTACTCCAGGCATATCTTCCGCCGACCAGGCGAAGATGTCCAGATTCTCCAACAGGCAGGAGATCAACTGAACCTTCTCTTCTTCTGATAGCTCGGCGTTGATGATCAGCTTCTTCCCTTCCCCTTCAGCAATGAGGATCTCTTGGGTCTCCTAGGCAGGTTCCAGGTAAGTCCCTTTCCGCTCTGCGCTTTCCTCGGTCTCCTCAGGGAGTTTGGACACCTCATGAATGTCATTCTAAGCCTTGGGAAGTGGTGCCTCGGTGATCACATTAACTATTTTTACATAACATTCACGAGCAACCTTTGGATCGCTTCGGATCCGATATTGACGCCCCTCGGCAGTGAACTTTAAGGCCAAATGGAAAGTGGACACTATCGCTTTGTAAGCGTTCAGGATTGGTCTTCCGAAGATTGCACAGTAGCTGCTTGGGGCTTCCACCACTACGAAGTTTATCAGCTTCGTTATGCCCCCAGTGACACCAAAAGCTTCACGCACCCCTCCACTTCTTTCTTTTCTCTTGAGAAGCCGTAGAGGGGCCCTTCCGTGGAGAGCAGAGACTTTCCAGTCTTAAGGGCTTCAAATGTTTGGCGGAAAATGAGATTAACCGAGCTACCGGTATCAATCATAATTTTATGTACGGTGTAGTTCTCGATGGCTGCCTTTATCACTACTGCATCATCGAAAGGGTTTGCATTTGGGGGAAGATCTTCTTGGCCGAAAGTAACGACCGACCTTTCTGGAGCAGAAGTGGAAGCGGCTGCCACTTCCTGCTTGGAGACTCTCCCAATGCTGGATTTCCGAGAGGATTCTGGCCCTGCTCCACCATGGATACAATAGATGTTGCCAAGGGGGCCAACATCATTTACTTCTATGCATTCGGCGGCAGGATGTATATCCCCATAACAACCTGCCTCTTCTACGTCAGCACACTCCCAGGTCACTTCGACCGCTTCCTTCTTCTTCTCGGTTCGTGGTTCAACCGGGGTTTCTTGCCGGATCAACCCTCGGAGCTTCCCTTCTTTCAGGAGTTTTTCTATCAACCACCGGAGGGCCCGGCAATCCTCAGTCTGATGCCCCTCCTCTTTGTGATATTCACAATAGAGGTTTGGGTTCCGATTGTGAACTTCCGATTTCAAAGGAGGGGGCCTCTTGAAGTCAGGCCTCTTTTGAAGAATCTGAACAACCTCGTTTATGCTGACGTTAAGAGGGGTGAATGACTCCTGTGATTCATCATATCGGATGGACGGAATAGTTGGGGATGGCTGTGCGATACATTGTGGCAAATAAACTGGCATTATCTGTGGAACCCCCATTGGTTGAGTGGGTGCGATGGCCAACGACGGTTTCTGATCCTGAAACCGTTGATGACCAAGAAATGGTTGCTTAGGCTTAAGATTTCTTCCCCTCTGAGCACGAGGTTCAAAGTCAGGCCTAGATGGGTGATTGTAACGTTGCTGATGGATCGGTGTGGAACTAAACTGGTCATTGTCGATGAGCAATTTGGCAACATAACCAGGATTAGTCTTTTCTCCCCTGATAAACTTATTGGCTAAACTAATCATCTCTTGATAGGTCTTTGGTTCCCTGATCTGAGCTTCAAATTTCAACGGCCCCTCCCTAAGGCCATGCATTAAAGCGACCCTATATAATTCTGGATCAACGTTCTGCACCTCCATTATCTCCCTTTGGAAACGGTCGACGAAGCGGGCCCATGTTTCGTTTTCTTGCTGCCGTATCTCAAATAGGGCTGCCGGACCATTCTTCCTCTTTTTAGAGGTAGAGAATCGAAGCAGGAATTCCCTACGCAATTCCGCAAAACATCTGATGGATCGAGGATGCAATCCATAAAACCATTCTCGGGATTGTCCATCAAAGGACGTCACCAGGAGCTTGCACTTAGTTGCATCGGTGATGGTTCTCAGAGCAACAGCTGATTCAAACGCTTGGAGATGAATTGCCGGATCGGACTCCCCATTATATGTTGACAGGCGTGGTTCTCGAAAGTTATTTGGGGCCGGCTCTCCTCGGATCTCGTCCGAGAAGGGAGAACTTTCCTCGGTATCCTCGTACAGAGGGAAAGCAGAGTGGCAGGTTATCTCAGCTGCGGTCATTTGCGGTCAGGCCGCCTGATAGGAGCAGATAGGGACTCCAGCCGGGTAGGAGTGATAAGCAGCGGCCTCGGGCGGGTAGGAAAGGCGGGCAGCCTGAGAAGTCGCCCCTTGGAAGTCGAGTACCCGAGCCGGCATCCAGTGCGCGTCTTCTTGGTAGAAGTTCCGCCGAGCCGCGGAACCTTCTTGTGGTGGCTGGGATTGGGCGACTTGTGGTAGTGGGAATGGAGGTGGAGGGGGTAGAACAGGAGTTACTGCCGGGTTAACCGCGGCCTGTTGGGGGGTTAACCGTTCGGTCAACAGAGTTAAAGCCTGACTGATCGCGTCCAGACGCTGATCAGTTGCTTTCTGGGCCTGGTCGGCTTCTCTCTTTGTTTGTTCCAGAGCTTCCCACAAAGAGTCATCGCTATGGTCGGATCGGTCTCTTGGAGGGAACTGGCGGTCTGACATTCTGAACCAAAGATTTCACTGACTGTCCGCGATCTGAAGGTCGCGTGTTTCTGTTCGATTCAAAAGTGCGCTTCAGAAGGAAATCGAAGGTTGCGGATTATCGGTTACTATTTGGTTAGAGAATTCAGACCGCTAGTAGCGGTCGAGGCCAGACTTCGCCCGTCGCGGCAAATGCCACTCCTGCGACGGGCTTTCCTTTGATTGAAGAGAAGTGGTTACAGCGGGTTACAAGTGAGCCGGCCGGCTAGACTGGTCGCAAGACCGGAAACTCGAGGCCGCAGCTCAAGCAAGCGAGCTTTCGGATTCGAGTGTGCCTGTCTTGTGAACAGTGCCGCCCCCTATTTATAGGCTTGGGGGCCTGCCCGAATGGGCAGGGATAGAATAACCACCTGCCCGGGTACAGGAGAAACGGGCAGGCGGTGACGGGATGCATAAAGAAGAAAAGAAAGAAGCCGCGCGGCCTGGCGGCTTGCCCTTCCGACCCGTTTGACCTGAGGCTGAAGATGCCGTGACCAAGTCAATGATATAGAACGAGCGGCCTCCGGCTTGAGACCGCGGTCTGCCCTCTGGACGTGACTTTGGTTGATCTTCACGATGCAACCCGGGTGGTCTCCGATCTGAGACCGCGGCTTGCTTTCCGGGCTTGAACCTTGAGTCTCTATGGCACAACCCGGGCGGTCTCCTACTTGAGACCGCGGATAGCCTTCTTGTCTTGTCTTTTGACAATCTTCAATCTTGGGAGCGGTCCGAAATGTCATCATTCCGTCTGGCCTGGTTTGCCCTGAACTGAGAGCCACTGATCCTGGAACCCAGCGGCCTGACCTAGCAGTTCGCCCGGTCCGACAATGATCCAACCCGAGAAGCGGTTTTCCGGGTAAACACATGCGGTTTCTCGAGATATGAAAGGCACATGCGGTTTCTCGAGAGATCAAAGGCAGTGTCATAAATTCTCGAGATACTTTGCGGAAAAGACCAAGGTTGCTCACTACCATGCCAACACTCAAAGGCTCCAGCCACTCAGCATAATAAGGACTCAAAATGATAAGGGAAACAAGCGAGAGAGAGAAAAGCCACTTGCATTAAACCTTGCTAAACTCGAAGACCTCCGCTCCAAAAGCTATGGATCGGCCAAGAACTCACCCGAGCACAAATTCTGAAACTTTTCGGATCGAAAAGAGGGGTTAGGACACTACCTCGAACTCCAAAAATCCAGGAAACGGGAAAAGCTTACCACTAGAACGAAGATCTCGCCGAGAGCTTTCCGAATCCACTCTCAAAACACAATTCCGACTACTACAGCCTTCGAATCGCCGACCGAAAGCTCCACGAGACGCCGCTCTCGCTCTCTCGCCCGATAGAACTCTTGGTCGACCGAAAGTGGAAGGAGATGAAAAAAGATAAAACCTAAGCTTTCGATCTTCATCGCTTATAACTATTTATATATTCATAATGATAATAACTCACGTATTATTATATTATATATATACATATATAGCTTAATGCTCACCGAGAACAAGGCAGCTCTTCGAATTCGTCGAATGCAGCTCTTCTTTGAATTCGTCGAACGCAACTCTTCTTCGAATTCATCGAACGCACTCTTCTTCGAATTCGTCGAACGCACTCTTCTTCGAATTCGTCGAACGCACTCTTCTTCGAATTCGTCGAACGCACTCTTCTTCGAATTCGTCGAACGCACTCTTCTTCGAATTCGTCGAACGCACTCTTCTTCGAATTCGTCGAACGCACTCTTCTTCGAATTCGTCGAACGCACTCGTCTTCGAATTCGTCGAACGCACTCTTCTTCGAATTCGTCGAACGCACTCTTCTTCGAATTCGTCGAACGCACTCTTCTTCGAATTCGTCGAACGCACTCTTCTTCGAATTCGTCGAACGAACTCTTCTTCGAATTCGTCGAACGAACTCTTCTTCGAATTCGTCGAACGCACCTCTCGCCAAAAACACTCGAAGAATTTCATGCAAAAATAATAATGTAATAATTACATAATAATTCTCCCATTCTATTTAAACTACGAGGGCGACTAAATCACCTCGGACTTCTACAAAATTCGCACCTAAACTGAAATCCGGCGCTACGAATCCAACGACGAAGTCAAAATTCAATTCCGACGAGCCAAACTCGGGATAAAGCTTTCTGAAGCTAAAATCTTGATAACTACCCAAAATAATCCCTTTAACTCAAAACGTCGCGATTTTTTTGCACGCTCGATCTAAATTACATACTTTAACTAAGCTAAGACCCAAAACTAACCTTGACGAGCTGACGTAACGCCTTTACGCCAAAATTACGTCACAGCGGCTACGCAAAAATAATTAACGAAAATCAGGGGCGTTACAGTCACTCCCCCTAAAAAAAAGTTTCGTCATGAAACTTGAAATCCAACGATCACGAGAGATACAGAAACAAATTCAAAGATTACCTGACAGGAGATTTATCCGAAATCTAAGAGAAGAGGCTAGGATGAGTCTCTCTCATGGTAGACTCCAGCTCCCATGTTGCGCTTTCGACACCCTGATTCTTCCAAAGAACCTTAACCATCGGGATCGTCTTCCTCCGCAACACACGCTCCTGAGTCTCCAAGATTCGGACAAGCTCTTCAACGTACGAAAGATTGGGCTGCAATACAGGCACCGAATCAAGAACAAGCCGACCACTACGCAAACACTTCCTCAGCTGGCTCACATGAAACACATCGTGAACATTAGGGGAGGAAGCAGGCAAATCTAATCTATAAGTTGACACTCCGATACGCTCAACAATCTGGAAAGGTCCCACATACAGAGAATCCAACTTGTGGTTCCTTCCAAATCTCTTAACGCCCGGCATCGGAGAAACTTTCAAGAACACTAAGTCTCCGACGGCAAGCTCTAGATCCACCCTTCTCCGATTGGCATACTTCTCATACCGCTCCTGAGCAACACGAAGCTTCTCGCGGATATGAGTCACGACAATGCTCATCTCTTCCAAAGCCTTTGGGCCCAACAACGGGCTCTCACCAACCTCGGCCCAAAATAAGGGACTTCGGCAACGCCTCCCATACAGAGCCTCAAAGGGGGCCATTTGCGAGCTTTCCTGATAACTGTTATTGTAGGCAAATTCCATTAACCCAAGACGCTTATCCCACGCTCCTCCATGATCAAAAATATAGCACCTGATCATATCTTCCAAAATTTGATTCACTCTCTCCGTCTGACCATTGGTCTGAGGGTGGTAAGCGGTAGAGTATCTAAGGTCAGTGCCCAAGGCTTCTTGCAAGTTTTGCCAGAAATGAGACATATACCTAGAATCCCGATCCGACACAATGCTCACGGGCACACCGTGCAATCTGATAACTTCATTCAAATAAAGTCATGTTATTTTCTCCATAGAGTAGCCGATCTTAAAAGGCACAAAGTGAGCACACTTTGCCAATCTGTCAACTATGACCCATACCAAATTGTGTCCTCCGGGAGATCTCGGTAAACCAGTAATGAAGTCCATTGAAATACTCTCCCACTTCCAACTTGGAATATCCAAAGGGTTCAGTTTACCTCCAGGCCTCTTATGATCCGCCTTAACGCGCTGGCAGGTAAAACATTCAGAAACATATCTGGCTATATCATTCTTCATACCTGACCACCAAACGATCTGCTTCAGGTCTTTGTACATTTTCGTGGAACCAGGATGATAGGAAACACTTGAGTCATGAGCTTCACTACAAATCTTTGCTCGAATATCTTCCAACGCGGGGATACAATACCTACCTTGGTACTTCAAAGTATTTTTATCATCGATCGAAAAATCTGGTAATTCCCCTTTCTCAGTCCTACTCCGGAGATGCTGCAAGTCAGGATCTTCCTCCTGATGCAATCTCGTACGGGTAATCCAAGAAGGCTCTTCAGCTCCTAAGCATAAGGTGCGGTACTACTGCCGACTAAGATATCCATCAACATAAACTCCTCCACTAAGGACTGCACAGAAAGGTTGAAGATTTGCGCGGTCTTTCTGCTCAGGGCATCGACCACCACATTAGCCTTAGCCGGATGATACATGATATCAACTTCATAATCCGCTACATACTCCAACCACCTGCGCTGGCGCAAATTCAACTCCTTCTGGGTGAAAACGTACTTCAGACTCTTATGATCCGTGAAAATCTTGCATGACACTCCATATAACAGATTTCTCTAAAGCTTTAAAGCATAAATCACTGCAGCAAATTCTAAGTCATGCGTAGGGTAATTCTTTTCATGAACTTTCAATTGTCTAGACCCATAAGCAATCACCTTTCCTTCTTGCATCAAGACACACCCTAGTCCAATGTGAGATGTGTCCACATAAACAACATACTCTATTCCTTCGTTCGGCAAGGCCAACACAGGAGTACTGCACAAACGCCTCTTTAATTCCTGAAAGGCTTCTTCGCACTCACCGCTGTACAACAGGACTGAGAACCCTCTATAATGCGAGATGCGACTATTCCCTTGTGCTGGGTTTTGAAGATGCGCAGGATATGGCGAGAGCACTCTACTGTATCGACGTGTTTGTTGATGAGAAAAGACTACTCTTGACTGGTCTCTCTACTGGTGTTGAGAGGAGTTGTGTCGTGCCCTTGGAGTGGGGCAGGAAGCGGAAGCTAGTTTTTACTATGAGCCATGGGGAGCAGGGTCGTCGCCCTCACTTTTTGAGCCTGTCGCCGAGATAGAGGACAATGGTTTTGGTGTCTTAGAGGGGGGAGGGGGGGGGGGTGCCCCGTCCCCAGACTCCGATGTGGCAAAAAATCTTGAGGCGGCAGTTCTCGAGCTGCTTCCCCTTGGGAGGAAGTGCTTAGCTTCGGCGACTACCAAGGGCAAGAAGCACGCCTTCTCCTCCCTTCAGGTCGTCACATCGAGGGCAAGCAAATAGTTTTTACTGTCTTATGGTTATGATATTTCTTGGCTGCGATTCTAATCTCGTGCTTGCACTTGTCCAATTAAGTGAGCCGTGTTCCATCACTTATACGTGGAACGATTATTATGTGGGCATGAAGGACGAGTTCGAGTACATGGGAAACTCAATCAGGCGGAAGCGTCCTTGGCATCTGTTAGGAAGAGGAGGGAGAAGGCTCCCGCTTGGATTGATCAGAGTTTGAGCTTGCTGCTTCTAGAGCCGAGAACGAGACACTACGAGGGGAGGTAAAGAAATCCGAGGCGGCTCACGAGGAGGCCTTTAGTCTGCTTGTGGCAGTTCAGGCGGAGATGTCCTCCCTAGAGACTGAGGTATCACGACTGAAGAATGAGATGGACCGATTGGCTTCTGTGTAGCTGGACATCGAGGCGATTAGAACGATTGCGATTGCGAGTATAAAGAGTCTATGGATTTTATGGTGGAGTGCATTTATAATTTGAAGGAGGCTCAGACATAGATGATGATTACCAAGGTTGATCAGCTCCTGGAGGACGAGAGCGATGCTACATTCCATCGAGGTTTTGCTAAGGGCCTTCTCTTGGCATGAAGGATGCCAGAGTGCGATATGATGAATCTAAGAGTGAATGATGCTTCAGAGGATGATGAACCGGAAGTGGACATCGAAGGGTGGTCCTCGAGCCTGGCTGTATTCATATTGCCTTTGAGGCTTGTATTGTTTTTTTACTTGTTATTTTTCTTTTATAACGATTGATGCAGTGTATCACCATTGTACGCTTTTATTCAACATGTAGCCTTGATGGCATTCTTGAGATTATAGAGATGACTATTGTTTGTGTCCCATAAGTTGCTATCACTTTATTATAAGATCGATTGTGCGGGTTTGTTGCTTGTATATGGTTCAGAGTGACTTCCTTCCTCCCTTGCCCTAGTGCATAGAGGTACTAGAGTCTACTTTTACCAGAGGCCGTAGAGGAATCGTAATCCGTTCTTACTAGAGGGCATAGAGGAATTGGGATCCGCTCTTACCAGGGGTAGAGGGATCAGAATAAGCTCTTACCAGATGGCGTAGAGGGACTGAAGTCTGCTCTTACCTGAGGGCGTAGAAGGACTGAAGTCCGCTCTTACCAGGGGGCGTAGAGTGACTAGAGTCCGTTCTTACCAGAGGGTGTAGAGGGACCAGAGTCCGCTCTTACCAAAGGGCGTAGATGGATCAGAGTTTGTTCTTACCTGAGGGCGTAGATGGACTAGAGTCAGCTCTCACTAGGGGGCGTAGAGGGACCTGAGTCCGCTCTTACCAAGGGCATAGAGGGACCAGAGTCCACTCTTATCAGGGGGTGTAGAGGGACCGGAGTCCGCTCTTACCAGAGAGCGTAGAGGGACCGGAGTCCGCTCTTACCGGGGGGTATAGAGGGAGGGACCGGAGTCCGCTCTTACCAGAGGGCGTAGAGGGACCAGAGTCCTCTCTTACCAGAGGGTGTAGAGGGACCGGAGTCCGCTCTTACCAGTTACGAACCTTCCACTTGGCATCGGCACCAGAGGGTTGTGGCTCGGCTGAGCTTCCTGCTCGATGCGAGGGGGCGTCGAAGATCATCACTCAGTTAGAGAGTAGACGAAACTTTATTCGCTCTTAACAATTGTGAGCTTTCCACTTGGTGTCGACACCAGAGGGTCATGGCTCAGGTGAGCTTCCTGCCTTACGCGAGGGGCATCAGAGACCACACTCAGTTAGGGCGTAAAGGAACTTTTGTTCGCTCTTACCAGTTTTGAGCTTTCCACTTAGTGTCGACACCGGAGGGTCATGGCTAGGGTGAGCTTCCCGCTCAACACGTGGGGGAGCCGGAGATTGTCACTCAGTTAGGGCGCAGAGGATCCTTTGTTTGCTCTTACCATAGGGCATAGAGGGACCAGAGTCCGCTCTTACTAGAGGGGTAGAGGGATCAGAATCCGCTCTTACCAGAGGGCGTAGAAGGAGCAGAATCCGCTCTTACTAGGGGCATAAAGGGACCGGAGTTCGCTCTTATTTAAGGGCGTAGAGCGACCAGAGTCCACTCTTACCAATGGGCGTAGAGGGACCGGAGTCTGGTCTTATAAGAGGGCGCATAGGACTGGAGTCCGCTCTTACCAGTTTTCTATCCTCGAGGACTAGAGCCATAAATTGAATAAAAAAATAGTTGCAATATAAAAGCAAAGCATACAAGTGCGCGCAAGCTCGGTCATGGCGACTTAATGTTCACCAGAATAACTTGAAAAAATTAGCAACAAGAATGA
Source organism: Dactylorhiza incarnata (assembly GCA_033032865.1). Classification (NCBI taxonomy): domain Eukaryota; kingdom Viridiplantae; phylum Streptophyta; class Magnoliopsida; order Asparagales; family Orchidaceae; genus Dactylorhiza; species Dactylorhiza incarnata. Next base: position 6,051,942 of record JAWHQI010000135.1, read on the forward strand.
AATGGTAGATACATGGTAGGGCCTCTCTGCACTGCTCCCTTGGTCTTCTTTTGTCAAACTTCTGCCAGACCCCTAAGAGTTGTGCCTTGCCCATGGTGCTACTGTTGCAGGTAGCAGAGTTGAGCTGCTTCCTGATCCCCCCACACAACGTCTATCCCTCGGAGGTGATGAACTTCATAGCTAGATGCGGGATGGATGTGATTGCCTCAAACATGGTCTGGAGTGGGCAACCAAAGTTGGTGTTGTATGATGAGTTGGAGTCGACAACTACGAACTGGATACTGCATGTAACTTGCTTTGGGAACTCACCCAGGGCGTCTGGCAGGATGATCGTTCCCTGCACCGGGACGGTGCTATTGTCAAAGACATACAGAAGCCCTGACGTAGGCTTGAGATGCTCATTTGTGATTTTCATGTTACGGAGGGTGGATGAGAACATGACATCCACCGATCTCCTGACGACCAGTATCCTTTTAATCCTGAAGCAGGGGTCGCCGATTCCCACACTAATAACAAGGAGATCCTGGTGCGGTAGGCGCAGTCCTTCCAGATCTTCATCCCCGAAGCTGGTGGCGGCGCTCTAGCGCACCCTCTGGTTGTTTAGGGGAGTGTAGTTTGGATGCTGACGAGGACCTTGGTCTGTGTGGGGTTGTTGCCCCCTCTTCCTTTTCGAGGTCCCCTCAAACTGCTAGCGGTGTGCCTTGATCGCCTCGTCTGCCGCGATTTGCGCCTCAACCCGATGTACAAGGTCAACATAGCTTGGTACTGTTTCCCGCATTAGCGCGGAGTAAAAACCATTGGATGGAGCCCTTTGAGAAAGACTCCTCGCAGAAGCTCGGGGTCAGCACCTGGAATTTTCCGCGCTTCAGTGGTAAAGTAGCGAAAAAAGTCCTCGAGTGTCTCCCCCTCACTTTGGCGGATCCCGGAGAGATGGGAAGGGTCCCTTACGATTCAGCGGTTAGCTATAAATTGGTCAGTGAATTGTCGTTAGCTCTGCGAAGTCGCCGATTTCTCCTTCCTTTAGGGAGTGGAACCGGGTGCGCACCTGTCCTTTTAGAGTTGTCGGGAACACCTGATACAAGAATTGATTGGGAGCATTGTAGATGCGCATGATCATGGCGAAGTGGTTGACATGCTTCAGGGGGGCATCCGTCCCGTCGAAAGTCTCGAAGTTAGGCAGCTTGAAGCCGTTTGGAACATGGTGCACCAGAACCTGAGGAGCCAGCGGGGAACCGTGATGAAAATGGCATCGTGGGTTCGCGGTGCGGCGCCCACCACGCCCGTACTCTTCCTCGATCATATTTCTCACTTCCTCGCAAGTGCGTATTCGATTGGCCTGGCCGACATCCACTTCCATCAGATGAGGATTGAGTTGCGCGCTCTTCGGAAGCTCTACTGGGCGTGCGACGCGCATAGAGCTGGCTGCATCAAACAGTTCATCTTCAGAGGGATTGTCAAGTTGGGCAACATCTCCTAGCAAGACGTGGTCCGGGGGAGCGACAGTCGTCCTCCTTGGGCGACGCTGGGTTTGGAGGATTAACGGCTCCCAAGTCTCGCAGGAGGGTGAGCACCTCAACCTGTTGCTTCTCCATCAGGCGCACACGTTCCTCCACAAAGGTTGTTGGTGCGACGGCGGCTCCCTCGAGATGTGGAGCGTTGCTTACATGTGAGTTGGCCAGGGCCAAGTTCGTGCGCTCCCTTGGAGCCCTTTCATTCGCAGTGCAAGTACTCCTTCTTGCCATCGATGTTGGTTAGGAGTGCTTGCAAGAACAAACAATATCTTATGAAAACTTTCAGAGCTACTGGAACTCGTTCCTACAGACGACGCCAAACTGTTGCGGGTCGCTTAGCGCTCTCCCGATCCAAAGAATAGAACCGTCTTAGCTCGAGAGTGAGCCAAGCGCACAAACAATTAAAAGAGAACCAACATCAGAGACGACAATACTTTTTACGTGGAAAAATTCGGAAAGGAAAAAAACTACGGCGGTGCCGACCAATTCCACTAGTTTGTTTGAGGTTACAAGTATTGGAGTATTCGGGAGGGTGATAGGCCACCGCTCAGATGACAAATACTTAAAGACCAAAAAGATGCAGATGCTCTCTTTGTGCTCGTATGAGTGACTTCTGGATCAGACACTTGAGCAAACACTGGAGCAGGAGAGCAAGATGACTCCAAGTATTCGCCGGAAAACCTTCAGAGTTCCTTGTCTTCGCCGGAAAACATTCAGAGTTTCTTGTCTTCACCGGAAAACCTTCAGAGCTCTTTTCTCCCTTCTTGGTTGCTTGTCGTCAATGAAGGCGTAAGTGACATTTTATAGCTTTTCTGAGGGCGCCTTGGTAATTGCGCTGTCTTGAATTTGAGCCGGCGAATGAGGCCGTACGATTTTATTCACTTGGATCACCAATTTTTTGGAAAAGACGTCGATGCCCCCGGGCTGTCCGGGCAATCCGAGCTCCCCTGGTAGGATCGCCAGAGGAGGAGGCGGCGGATGGCGGCACGATGGTGGTGCGGTGGTGGCGAGGGAGCGTGAGGGTGCGGGCTGTGTGCGGCGCACGCTGGCAGTGCGTGTGGGCTGGCCGCGCGCGTGCGTCGTGCGGGCGCGTGTACGCCTTGCTTGGTTGGCTTGTCTCGCTTTGACGACTTGATCGAAATCCAAACCTACCCAACCCGAATCATTTTAGGGGAACCCCGTCAACTTTTAAGTTCTATTTGATTTGCATGTAGATATTTTAGAGGGCAAAATAATCTACAATTTTTTATTTGAATATAACCAAATCTTACAATTCCTATATTTTGCCGGCTTCGCTCTGTCCCCGGACCTAACGAATCACTGTCGGTGGCCAGAGCCGAAGGTTTTATTTTTCTCGAGTCGAACGAAATCTACAATTTCTATTTGACAGTTTAGTCCATGGGGAAGTACTCGTTCGAAGAGAGCTCCGAGGAGGAATATGTTTGCTACTCAAAGAGGAGATGTAATAGAGACGAAGTGGAAACTTCGGAATCGGAAGAATATGCAATAGAAACAGAAGAATCCGACGAGGAGGGAGACGATGAGATAAAGGATGAGACCAGGGAGGAAGTAGGTCTACGCGTTGGTAACAGAGACCACCAATTTAACTTTCGCATTGATGTCGACGTTTTCGATTGCTCAATCTGCTTCGAGCTTCTGCGTCCGCCAATTTTTCAAGTTAGACTTGCCGAATCTTCGTTTATCATGTGAATTAATGATTCTTTTTTCCCTTTTCTTGTTCCCCTGCAGAAAATGAAATTTTGATTGTGCTTGTTTAGGGTTTAGGGTTATCGTATAGCAAATAGGGAACGACTATAAGAAGATTCATTATTTAAAAATGTGTTTTTTATTTGACAATCATCATTAAGCTTGCCTTAATTTCTAATTTTTATGAATCTATCTCCATTCTAAGTAGTTAACTGTAACATGAAAACCTAATTCGCATAAGTTATCTTTTTTGGGCTATTGTTAATGGCACATAAGTTTTGGCTATCTGCATGACAAAAGAATTTAATCTCTAAAGCCTCCTAGGTTTTGCCTATCCACAAACCAGAGATATCGAGAAAACCAAAAGGAACCTACCTCTCCGGGGGCGACGAATCTTCACCACCAGCATGTGGGGTCGAGGAAGTATGCCGTCCCGGTGTGGCTGATCCCTTTCATTATGTTTTAGTCCATGCCATCATCATCTCAACATCATCATCATCTTCGTTAGTAGCGCACCAACCATTTCCAGACCTTGAATTTTCTTATGGGTTCACTTTTGTAAGGCTCCAACGATGAAGAAGAGTAGGTCCTCTGGGTTTAGGGAAGAGGCGTCAGATGAATTCTTTAGGTAAACTTATGAATTTATTTTTACTGCTATATTGAAATTTGCATGAGGAAAAATTGGCCTCTTTGTTTTGAAATTCTTTTTGTTTAACTCGCAAATTGCCCAAATTCATGACAGAGGGGAACAACTTAATTTAATTTAATTTTGTAATAAAATAGGACCTCATAAGTACATAAACACTTTCCTGTCGAAAAAATATTAAAAAAGTAAAGTACGTGAATGTAAGTGTAATGACATGTTAGGCTTGATTTTTTCTATTTAATTTGCGAATAACATTTTTGTTTGCAGATAAAAATTTCAAAAACTTTTGTTTTTGGTTAACAAAAAAAATGCTAATAGCTATTTTGGTGTGCGGTTAACAATCACCTTTTTTTTGGCTCGAACTTTTTCTCATGATTTATGAAACATGAGGAAACATGACTTTGGGTTATGATTCATCATGATAAGGAGAAGCGAGTCTTGAAAAAGTAGGATATGTTTATGTTGTCACACATCAAATAGATTTCCTTTTGTTGATATATATAATTATATATATATATATGCCCCCCGTGCGGGCGACGACATTCGGCAGGGGCGGCGACATTCGGCAGGGGGGGCGACATTCCGCGGGGCGACATTCGGTAGGGGTGGTGACATTCGGCGGGGGAGACATTCGGCAGGGGCGGCGACTTTCTGCGGGGGCGATCTATATTTATATCAGTATATATAAAACTTAATTTAATTTTGTTCAACAAAAACCATATATATATTATGTATATATATTGTTTGTATACATATATGAGTGACAAGCACGGAGCTCCGCCCCTATCCCCGACAACAATCGGCGGACGACAGCAATCAATGGATGACAACAATCGGCTGGCGGCAACAATCGGCGGGCGGCATAAAATTTAATTCATTTATAGATCTTATGTGTACATACACTTTCAATTTTTCATTTTCTTGTTTTAGTTTTGTCCCGTATTTTGTGCTAATTACTTGGTGTAGACAAATTTTTGTTTGGTACTTTTTGATTATGTTAGAAATTTTTGTTGTTGTTGTGATAATCGTATTAATTAAGATTGTATTATGGTTGAACAATTTGCTTATTACATGTATTGCGTCCAGCTCAAGGGCGTTAAACAAAACGCTTCTTGGGAGGCAACCCAAACTTTTTGTGCTAATCCTATTTTCTACTTGTCTTTTTCTTGTTTGTGTTTCTTTTTACTCCAGATGATGATTGATCTTGCTTCTTTTTGCACATCTTGGATTTTGGGGTTGTTTGCACTTGACTTTGGAGAAAACTTTGGATTTGGGTACCCTCGTTCCCTTCCTCCCCTCTCTATCTAATCTTTGAAATTTTTTTTTTTTGCATTGAGGGCAATGCTGATTTTAAGTTTCGGGGTATGAGTACTTGTGTTTGTTTAATTGTGTGAATGTTTTGTGAATCATAGTCTTGCATTACTTTAAATAAATATATTCTGAAAATGAATGTTATTCTAAGTACATTTTCGCACCATTATTTGCACCCAAAATTTTATTTTGCTTTGTTTTCAAGTTAAGCCGCTCACTCATGTTGATACATTGTTTAAGCTTGCGGAATTTGTTATCTTGCAATAGTAGCTTCCTTATTCACATTTTGGTTTCTTTTGAAAGATTGTCAAAGTCATTCAAATCAATTTAAGTTTGAGATACTCTTTTAATATGTAAGATTTGCAATTCCCGTTTCTACTCTCTGCTTGATAATGTTGTCTGTAGCTTTGTGTAGCAGTGTGTTGATTTGTTGTAGTGAAGGATTCTTAAATCCTTATTTGAAGGGTTGTTTAACTTAATAACTAGAACTTGCCCCGATGCGATCTTCGAAGCATTTGGACAGATTTCCTATGTTTTGGAAAATGATTTAGGCCTTCTTTTGGATCATTTGAGCCATTGCACCAATCCTTGATTTTATTCACCATTGCTTACCCACGTTGAGCCTACACCAGTTTCTTTTGGTTAGCACCACCACTCATAATCACTAAGGCCATATAGCTTTCCTACCTTCACATTTAAGCTTTGGGCTCATATATATTTTCATGTTTGTGTTGGTGGAAGTTTGTTGTTGTGATTTGAGTTGGAGAAATAATTCGATGGGGATGAGAGGATAAAATTCATCATCCCTTATTGTGGTAAAAAAAGAAAAATAGTGATAATAGTGTGTGAGGGTGAGAGGATACAATTCATTACCCCCTCTTCTTGAAAATGTTTGTAAAATGTTTTTTGATGATTAAGTGATTTTGTGGTGTAGTTCTCATTTTTGAAGTAGCCCATGTGTTACAATCAACGGTGATTCACGACTAGTGTTAATCGGACGATCCAGGATTGCTAGCTGTCCTCCATTATTTCACGGTTGGGCATCGTATTCTAGGTTGATCAACAACCCGTTTTAGGCAGTGAAAATCCAATAGCTGAAAGAAATCGTTTGCTTTGTTGATTTAAAATTAATCAGGAAGCTTAGAGACAGCCATGTGTCCATCAGGAAGCATAAAGACAACCACGTGTCCATCTAGACCAACAGATCTATGAACGTGTCATCAACGACTAGTAATAGGAGTTTATTGTAATTACGAGGGATTATCCTCTATAAATATTAATTAGTTCTATATTAATGACAAGTTATGAGTAATAATAATTACCTTCTTTCGTTAATCCTTTGCCCTTCGTCTCTCCCAATCCCGGCCGCCCTTGGCCTTCATCCATAACTGCCACCCGTTACCTAATGTAACAATTGGTGCTCTCGTCTTTGCCATACCATTATGTCCTGCGGAACTCGCTCCCACGATGAACAACATTGACAGAATAACATCAGCCAATCGATTCAAGAAGAACAACAAGAACGCCACAAACAAATTGAAGGAAAATCTACTTGCACAACAAATAATCGCTACAAGGAAACAGGCCTCCGACCAGATTAAAGATCTGCGACAAGAAATGAGCCAGCTCATTGGAGGAATACAACAGTCACTCGACGTCAACTCAGGCCGCTCATTGGAGGAATACAACAATCACTCGACGTCAACTCAGGCCGCTCTCAAAAGAAACCACAAGAATCTGCTCCAGCCAACTCTTTCACCGGAGTTCTGGGAGCGCAATGCTCAACGTTGTCAACCCAGGTTGTTTCTGCTCAACCTCGACTTTTAAATGTTTTTTGTCATCGTTTTTCTAAGGGTGACCCCACATATTGGTTATATTAATTTTTGTTAATTACCGAAAGAAATCAATTGCTTTGTTGATTTAAAATTAATCAGGAAGCCTAGAGACAACCATGTGTCCATCAGGAAGCATAAAGACAGCCACGTGTCCATCCAGAACAGTAGATATTTGAATGTGTCATCAACGGCTAATAATAGGATTTTATTGTAAAGGGATTATCCTCTATAAATATTAATTAGTTCTGTAATAATGGCAAGTTATGAGTAACAAGAATTACCTTCTTCGGTTAATCCCTTCCCCCTTCGTCTCTCCCAATCCCGGCCACCCTTGACCTTCATTCATAACTGCCACCCGTTACCTAATGTAACACCATGTTAAATTGTAAGTTTGGGGGTTTATACTTCTTTAATTTTGTTGGTGATATTTATTTATGTAGACTCAGTACCTTTGCGTATGTGTGAATTAGCCACCATGTTTATCTTTGGTTACCCCACCATAAGCCCAACTCTTAAATTTCATCCTATTCAAGCCCTATTGATTCCACACATAGTTAGAATCAGTATAGTGAAGAAGGTGTAGAAGGGCAAGTATATGGTTATTATCAATGATGGATCATTGCATTCTTCCTGGATTTAAGTAAGTTAAGAATCTCATCTGATAATGAGTCGGCTTTCTCAATGCGCTTTTTTGTAGATTAGCTTATTCTTGCAAGAGATTTGTTGAATTCCACAACCCTTGCATATGCAAAGATCACGTATATTTATTCTTAGGTTGATTTGTTTAACTTATAGAATTTCTTCATAGTCTCCATCTTTGAGAATTGAGTTATTACTTCTATATGAGGTAATTTTGTTCCCTTGAACCTTTTTATCCCCTAGTGGTGAGTGTTGTTTGCTTGGGACAAACAAACATTTAAGTTTGGAGGTAATTGATGTGTGTATTTTATGTAGTAATTTTACCCCACTTATTGCATGGTTTTCACCTTCGTTTGTCCTATTTCATGAATGATTCAATGTATGATTCATACATATAATTGCTGCATGGATTTTGGGCAATTTTGGTTTCTATTGCAGGTGTGGACCATTTTCCTATTTTGTGGAAGTTATGTTTAATTTTCTCCACGCACGTCCGTGTGCCCTTATACGCACGCGCGCGTGTTTGCTTTTTCGTTAATCAGATTTTTGGTACATTTCCTGTAACAGAATTGGTGCGCGTCTGTGTTTCTTCATGCATGCGCGTGCGCTCACTGTGTTGGTCGCGTGCACATTCATTGAATTAATTTGGCCGAAAATGCAGTGATCTGTCAATGCGGGTGTGTTTTCTTCCCACACGCACATGCGGGTACTGTGCGACCGCGTGCGCGACCATTGCCTCTTTCCCTGGTTCTGGACTATTTTCCTCCGCGCACGCACGTGCGGCCTTATGTGCACGCGCTATTTCCTGAACGTATAAATATGGATCTTAGGGTTTTTCTGAGACCATCTTCTATTTGATCCCACCGTTTTCTCTTCTTCAGCAGGTCACCCAGCCCCTCCATGGTGATTTTCCCCCTTCCAAGTCATCCAATGCTCCATTGAAGGATTTCTAAAGGAAAAAGAGTCCGCTAGAAGATCCGGTGCTTGAGTTATGGTGTTTGGAACAATCGTGAAGAGAAGTCGGGCATTAGGAGGTTGTTGACAGCTCCTCCCGGACCCTGGACTATAGCCAAGGCTGTGTTTTAGACGACGGAGAATCCATCCGTGCTTCTCCTTATACGACCGAGGAAGAGTCTCTTCGTTCTCACCGTAGCTCCGATACTATCTTCGCCAAACTTCTCTTCTTCCTCCATTCTCCTTTCTTATTGATGGTTAAGCTCACTTTTACATTCCATTGGTTGATAATCATGTTTTGCTATGTATACATTTATATGTAATTGGATTTTGATTTCAATCATACATTTTAATATTGGAAGTTGAATTTTATTTTGTGATTTTGATATTTAGATTGCTTGTAATTTAGATTTGTTAAGTTAGTAATTTGGATTGTAGTTGTAGTAAAATCCCCAATTTTCGATTAGCTTAGCTAGCCCAAGGTTTAGGAAGTCCTTGTATCTTCACCCGCGCTCCACGTGATTCTATACTCGGAGGGAATCGTCCGCTTTATGTTACTTCGACCGGTGCATTGCCTACGTTATTCCGCCAGGATAACGTCCGTATGTAGTTTAGCGGTCACTACTTGATGATTATTCAAGTAGATGGTAGTTTGACTTCGGTTCAAAAAGCAAAATATTGGTATTTCTTCCCTTAAATCGTGTTCATGGAAGCTTTCAAAGGTAGTTCTTCTCTGCCTGAAGTTGTGATCAATTTATATGGTGATGATGAAATTGATATTGTGTCCACAATTTTGAGTTCAATTTAGTGGGAAAGTTTACTTACAGGAAGCCCAAGTTAGAAATTGTAATTGACATATTTTACTTATTTGGAACTTACAGGGTCATGTGTAGATGTGTTATTAGATGCGCACAATATGCTGTGAAAATGTCTTTCGAGGGGGATTATGCTACCGGTCGATATCATGGTCTTATTATTTAATAATTGCTTTCAGATCGCATTCCTATTTCGTCGTATGTCCAAGTCTGTCATTATTTTCTTTAGCTTTATTTCCTTGTTGCTCTTTCCTTTTTGTTTCGATTGTAAGTCCTATTTAAACGACGCAGTGGGTATTGTATTGATATGAATAAAAAAGTCTATTTTCCAAAACCCTAAAAGAGATCTTGGAAGCTCTCTCTCGAGCACGCCCTGCATAGGCAGCCGCGGTCAATGCTCCGTAGTATCTCCGCCCCCGTCATCTCCACCTCCAACTACTCTTCTGGTGACCTCCGAGTCGGTCCATAACAAATTACACTAGATTGTTTGCGCATGGTACTTAATTTATGTATAGGTTTCGTTTGAAAACTTTGAAATGGACCAATGTATTTGATTCTGCGGAACCTCCAATTATACCTGCTTTAATTGCTTTCTCCAAATTCGAGCGCACTTCATTGATCACTCAACTCTATGCTCCTTAGGCTCTTTTTATGGCAAATCCTTGATGATTGATGTTGCAACTGCAAATTGATATACAGGACCTTGGTGGCTAGAGTAGTGAAAATGGATATCTCACTATACATTATTATGTTACTTGGGTATTGAGAAAAATGGTTACATGCAAATTAGGGTCGGAAAAAGAACTAAAAAATCAATCATAACTGAACAATTTGTGTTGATTCTCATGTTTCTCGGTCCGGGTATTGTTTTTAAAATATCAATAATTAACTGTACATATTGGTTCTCGATTCTCTATTTGGGTAACATGCAAACGAACCAACCCAACTAAGTAAGCCTAACTAGGTAATATAAATCCCTTGTTATTTGATTAGGACATTTAAGTCTCACTTCAACCCACCACTTCCGACTTGAGTCTTCAACTCTTCTGTCTCATCATCTGTGATACAATGACTCAAGATGCCGCCGCCCAACATTTTGATGATGGCTAACCCCTTTCGACATCTTTTTCTCTCACGTCGCTGCTGCTTTCTAGACGCTCTACTTTTCTCATGTGCTTTCATGCAACCACTTACCAGCCACTCTCTTTTTATGACATCATCATTGTTCAACCACTCTCCTCTCACGAGTATAACCTTCGAACTCGTTGTAGCATCTGTTTCAAACATAATTCGACACAGTTCAAGTTTTTGCCAATGGCAAAATGATGGGGGATCACTCATAGGGAGGGGCGAATTTTCATACACTAGCGTGGTGCTTCGTTCACATATTTTGAGAAAAAGGTTTAGGGCCATAGGGGCCAGTTTTGAGATTTCAAGAAGCCATGGAAAGTGATCATAGGAGGTTTTGTTGATGTGTTTCACTTTAGTGCAATTAAAATAGTTTTGCCAGAGGCTGTTGTAGAGAGCACTATCTGATATTACCATACGGGACTATCAGTCCATGTGAATTCGTGTATAGAGAAACCCATTTAATTACTAGAGAATTGAACCAGGGCATTGAGTATGGGAGGTCTATCTCCTAGTCTTTCATTAATATTGGCGATGATGTTGAAATCTTCAACAACCAGCCAGGAGGAAGAGGTAGAAGAGGAGATATATACTCAAGAAGACCAAAGGTCATGCCAGATGCTACTATACAATTTGTGTATACAAAGGTCCATTCAATGGTGACCGATAGTTTGGTTTTGGAGGAATTGAGCAGATGCAAATTGGACTTGACAGCCAAACCTTTTACTCCCAAAATATCCAAATCAAATTTGAGATGATTATGGGACAACCAAGGGTTCAAGGATGGAAGTAATTGAAATTTGAGATGATACCGGGTGTTCCTTTGTCTTCATAATAAAGATAGTGCTATATGTTAATCTGTTTATGAAAAATTGATACGTATTTGCATTGACGAACACGTCTCACGCATACGGACGTTCGACCTCACCTTGCGGGAGTCACTCAACGGCTTGTTTCTTTATTGTATTATTTAAGTGTTTTGTCTTGTAATAAGGAGCTCCATCTATATAAGGAGCCCTAGGGGTGGAGTTTTACTTATCTTTTGAGTCTTGAATGTTTGGCTCTCTTGGAGAGTGGAGTGTTAAGGAGGACCCAGCCTCCGGATGCTTGGTAGGAGTTATCTCCTAATTGTATCCTTACTTTCATTTAATGCAATGCAAGTTATTTGTTCTTGATCGTGATATGACTACTACGTATTAATTGCTACGACTTGCCATTCATTTAGGGTTTCACCGAACCCTAATCAGACCCTTGTTCCAACAACCACATCTCCTTCCAAAATCCCGCAAGTTCTACTTCCACGATCCTGCTAGTTCTGTTGGCCCAATCCTGCTCGTTCTGTTCCCTCGATCCCGTGATTTCCACGATTCCACAAGTTCTGCTTCTATGATTCCGCCGCTCCGCCGTCCAACATGGCCGCCTCCCACACTCGCTGACGGAAACTACTACCTCGTCTCTCTCTTCGCTGCCGCCCCCCATTTTTGCCGACCCCAGAGCCAGTGTTTTCTACGCCTTCACACGACTTCCTGCGCTTTCCGCTGTCCACACCGACCGCCTACTGCATCCTCACCTTCCACGACTTCTGCAGCGGCTCGTAATCTCCTCCAACGCACGATTCCAGTGAGTCTTTGGTTCTTGGTGCCTTAAGCCGACTCTTCCTCCTTTCTAGCCGTGTCTGGCAGCACCCCAGCGACCCGCTAACACTCCTGCAGCCTTCCAGCGGCCGCTCGTCACCCTCACAGCCCTCCTGCGGCTCCGACCGCAGTCCGACAACGCTCCTGCGGCTCCTGCAGCATTCCGGCAGCCACATGCTTTTTTTGCCAGCCTTTCACACGGCGCCACATGCTTTTTTTGCTCCCCGCCCCCGCCATTTCTTGGAGACTCACACCCTCCTGTCAGCTCTCTTTTCTCCCGACTCCTCGCTTTCAACATCTCTAGAGCCCATTGTTATCCTACTCTCACATCTGGTCACTCTCCCATTTCGACCAAATTTCCCATCGAGTTTACTACCCACTCATCACTACCCACTCCTCATCGACCTAATCTCCGACCCCACCGTGCACCTCGCGCGACCTTGAGGATGAGATATTTTGCCGGCACGACATTGCTTCTCCTCTCGGGCAGTCCCAACTTAGCTCTGCAGCAACCAGCCCTCCACGATGCCCTTAGCTTCTGATGTTTCACCAGAACCGCCCACCAGAGGAGCCGCACGAGTCTCCACGTCGCGCTCATGGGATCCTTACCGCCTCGACCTTGATGACAAGGTCAATTTTCAAGCCGGGGGTGTTGATACGTATTTGCATTTGGGAACACGTCTCATGCATACGCTCGGGCGTTCGACCTCACCTTGCGGGAGTCACTCAACGACTTGTTTCTTTTATTGTATTATTTAAGTGTTTTGTCTTGTAGTAAGGGGCTCCAACTATATAAGGCTAGGGGTGGAGTCTTACTTATCTTTTGAGTCTTGAATGTTTCTCTCTCTTGGAGAGTGGAGTGTCAAGGAGGACCCAGCCTCCGGATGCTTGGCATGAGTTATCTCCTGATTGTATCCTTACTTTTGTTTAATGCAATGCAAGTTATTTGTTCTTGATCTTGATACGACTATGGCGTATGAAAAATTTAGAAGATTCTTTTAGGTTGGGAGCTTAGAATCGTAGTGGGATCACTTTGCTTAGAAGTGTATTGAATACCATGCCTTTGTATCTTCTACATGCTCTGGAATGGCTATTGAAGGTTTATTAATAGACTATTTAGTAGGTTTTTGTGGACAAATGCTATAAAGCAATTGAAAATTTATATTGGACTGTTTTGTGCTATCCAACTTAGTAAGGTGGCCTTGGGGTTGAAAATTTGAAAGATATTAATTTGAGTTTTTCTATGTAGCCGTGATGGAGATTCAAAAGTTAAGATATTAGATGGGTTATGCTTATAAAGGAAAAAATATTGCAAAGGTAGGCATCATCTTGAAATTTTGGTTAAAGTTCATGATTCACCAGGTTGGAAATGTGAATATGCTATTATATTTCAAGTTGAAAGGAACTTAGACGGAGCCGACTTCAAGGGAGATTTTCTTATTGGATGGGAATTGTGATGCGAATAAAGGTTAAAATATTTTGGTTCCACGTACTGTTCAAGAAATTGTTATGAGCCATAGTTATAGCTTTGGTCATTGGTCGAGAGAGGATGGAATCGAATGTAAGGGCAGAAATCTTCTTCTTCTTCCATGTGATCCTCAATAATTCCTAGTGATTCCTTCTGAGCTTGAAATTATTGGCTACCTGTGCAGGGCAGTTGGGTTCCTTACGATATGCATGAGATGGAGGGAGTGGGAGATAGAAAGTGAACAACCACAAATATCTTAATATAATTAAACCATTATTTCCCTTATTAATTACTATTTCCTTTAAATACAAGGCTATAAAAGGAAAATTGCAAGAGACTACAAAGATGAAATTGCCAATTGAAACATAATAAGAAAAGCAGCATAGTAATCAATAAAAGCATAAAATTCAGAAGTGCCTCAGGGACGGTCTACCCTTATGCATAAGGTGGAGTCCTCTTGTATGTCGTGCCCCATAATGATCCATAACATCACACCCTCCATGTTGTGAAGCTCAAATGAAGGATATACAACTTTTAAAGTGGCGTTTATTTCGGCTTATTTGGAGCGGTGCGACTGGATGAAAACGCAGGTTGGTCAATAAGCTGTATTTGGGTTGGTGTTTCCTAAACTCCGTTTATTAAGAATCGCCGTTTTAGGGTTATTTTCCATCCGCGGCTTCCTCCTCCAGTTCAGCCGCAACTTTCTGCTTCTCTGTATTCCCGATCTCCCCTAACCCGTTCGACCCGCGACATCTTTTCTTCTACCCGGTGAAGAAGCTTCATTCCGAGGCCCTATCGACGACGACGAGATCCTTTTGGTTTGTTTTCCTTCTCGTCGACGAGCTCCCTGCTCTCTACCGGCAAGTTTGATCATTTTGCATTTTTTCAATCTTTCATTGAGATTCTGCAAGATCATTTTGTCGCTTCACTCTGTCAGATATTCTGAAACTCGATCACGAATCATATGACATGCTTTAGATCAGTTTTCTTTTGTGTTAGGATATTCTGAAATTCATGAGATCCTTTTTGCTGAAGTTTTTCGTCGCCTATAAGCTCGTTTCCATTTCGTATCGATCCCGCCTGGATTTCAGTACAACAAGTTGCCGGAGGACTGGTGGTGCCCGACTTGCGGGGCGGCGAAGTCGTTCTTCGTGAGAAATAGGATGGAGATTGTGTGATTTGCGCAGAACCAGAGCTTTGGGCTTGGGATGATCGCACTTGCCGGAGGCCAGAAGGCGTTGCTTGGTTCTTAAAATCTACAGTGAAATATGGAAAAAACTGCTCTTCATCTGGATTGCCGATTGATGCCCAAGTTTTTTTGCAATTCAATTGGTTTATAAGATCCAATGAGTGTATTTGGATTCAAGCATCTACTCATATCTCATATTGGGAATTCATTTAAAATCTTCTTTTTTGCATTGCAATTGGGAATTCATATTCTCATATTGATTATGTGTTTGTTTATATTTTAATGATGATTACTGAATCTAATCTTTTCATGTTGGTGATACACCTAACAAAGCACGCAAGCGATGGATCCGGTTGCAGAAATTTTTAAAAAGATTTGTATCTTTAATAATTACAAAAACTTGCAATTTTATTATGTATGTCATGTAACTTTGGTCGTCAATATCTACAACTGTTTCTGGTATTAAAAATGAAGTTTAGAATAATTAAAAAAAAAAAACTTACAAAACTCCATTTTTACCAAAGAGTTATTTGAAAATTGTTTCTTGAATAGCACTGCAAACTCTATTTCATCCAAACAGTTTTATAACAAAATTCTGTTTTCCAACAACATTTACTTCCTCAAACTCCATTTCAATTAGCTACTTTTCCATCAGCACCAGCCGAAACAAACAGAGCCTAAGTCTTCCAGTGCTTCCCAGGTGACGCTGACATTTAATAGGCCCTCCTATTATATTAAAATAATTATATATTGACAGTGGAGATGAGAGCTTGACCTGGCCTTGGTGCTATTTGGTCGTTGACTAACGACGATAATGTTGAGCCTCCACTATAACCTCCCCCAGTTAAAAAGGAGATTGTAACAAACATTTGGATCTGCTTCCTAATGGATGGCTCGGGGGAAGCATCGAGAGGAGAAAAACAGAAGATAATTAATCTGCAAAAATCAAACTATGTTTTATTTATCTTTTTCTGATCCTAATTACAATCTTTCCTGTCTATTAAATAGACTATGCCTTATCATTTTACTGTTACTTGCCTTGTGCCTCGCAACCCTTTTCTAATAGCCAATGATTTAATGTACGGATTGACGACGGTGAGGTGTGATCTTGCAAGAAAACTACTCGATTCTCCGTTTAGAAAACTCATCTTCAAGTTCTTCTCAGGATGCCCCCCCTGACGCCTCCATGAAGAGCTCCCTTATCGTCATTTCCGACATGCGATATCCCTTGAAATCTCCTCTACTCCTCATCAGTTCACCTACCAAGTTTCGTTGGCCACAAGCACAAAAAAGTTTTTGCACGCTCTGCGTGCGGAAACTTTGAAATAATACTTATTGCTAACCCTTACTCTTTTTTTCTATAGATACTCTCTTGGCAGATAGTCCTCTTTCTGCCAACAATTAAGATCTCGCGGGGATCCTCGCTCCCACGGAGACTCCGGTCATAGACTCTCCTGCCCATCTTATAGAGGAGGATTCCATGGATGTCACCAAGCCTACTAGCAATAATGTGCACCTTCCTTTGATGTGGAGAAAGCCATTGCTGATCTGCATAGGCGCACGACCTTGGAGGTTGGAGTGACTTGACGCCCCTAACCGGTTGCCCTCGCTTAAGATGTATAGGTTGAGGTACTCCAACCTTAGCTCTCGTGTGGTGCACTTGGAGCGTTGTCTCCCTGTTTTCCGCGAGACCGTAATGTTGGTCGGCAACATTGAGAGAAGGCAGGAGGTCCATGCTCAAGAACTCTGAGATGTCATGGAGGAAGTCTTGACATTGCTTTCCCCGCCCCTTGGCAAGATCAACAACGCCTTACTATGCTGAAGCTGGACTCCAGTTCTCTGTTCGCTCAAATGTAGAATCTCCTTCGGCAGTTTGCCGAGATCATTGTGAGAAATTGCCGAGGAGAAGGATCCTCCCGCGGGCCGCCTTAAATTTTTCCTGTTCTTTAGTCTCTTTGTAATTCTTGCTTGACCTAGTTGGGCGAGCTCTCCCTGTAAAATTTTAGTACTGGCAATACAATTTAGTTAATGTGTAACTAGATGTGTGTGAGTGACCAGACGAAATGTCCTTTGATAGTACTCGAAGGGTTAGTCACCCTTCGAATTTCGGTCTCCTCCTATAAATAGAGGGACCCCTCTGTGATAATTGTTCCCAACTGCTCTTTTAGTACCCACATCCTCTGATTATGAAATCTCGCATAACCTCTGCGTAAACTTTAGACTCTCAGAGAAAATTGAAGTGGTTGATTCTTCGCGAGTTCGTTGCACCGAGTCCTCTCTCAACTTTGGCAATTTTTTGAGAGCCCAGGTAGGCACTGAGAAGCTGAACATATTTAACAGAAGCTTTTTAATGCGCATAAGGTTCTCAGTACGCATCCCTGATCGGAGCGAAAAGCCCAATACCTCACTGTTAAAGGAGCGCGTCTTCTTCCTGGAACAATTTCAATCCCCCCTGGTTGGAGGTCATTGATATCTTTTGCCAGTATGACGTTCTCACACATTTCTTGTTAACTCCATCGCCCCCATCCTCACTTATATCATCTACATGTGGGGGGAGTGATTCATTGAAGCCTGCAAATGTTCCGTGCTATCTTCATAGCAAGAGCCCCCTAAGATTAGAATCTCTTTTTTGGTGGTTCGCACATGCAATTGAAAATTATGCTGATGAGACTCTTTATTCCCGCAAGTAGCGCTCTTTTATTTTTTTCGCATCGAGCTCGCCATTACATCTTATAAAGGTGACCGACCAGTTGGATCATGAATAAAAAGATCAGTCAAATTAGGTCGCTTTGATAATTAGGGCAAGCAGACATATTAAAAGTATTAAAAAGTTTAAACATATTTATTTTGAAATTTAAAACTATTTTCTGTATTATTTAATATATGAAGGAATCTATGATTCATAAATGAATTTTCTTTTATACTCTCTCCTCATGAAATCCCATAAATCTTTTGAAGGCTTTGATACATGTTTTTCATATTGTGTTTTCAGCATATTTTATGCATGGATTTTATTGTTATTCGTCCCGTTTCCTTTGCAATTCATCGTATGCTTCATCTATCTTATTGTTGCATGGATTCTGGAGATTCTTGATGTGCATTGCAGGTGTGGACCATTTTTCATATTTTGGGGAGGTTATGTTCAGTTTCCTTCACGCACGCCCGTGCGTCTTTATGCGTACGCGCGCATGTGCTCTATTTATTTACCCCGTTTTCCTGAGAATTGGCGCGCATGCGTATTTTTATGCGCACGCGCGTGCGCTCATTGCGCAGGTCGCGTGCGCGTCCAATGATTTAATTCGGCCAAAAATGTCGTGGCCTGTTTTTGCGCGTGCGTTTTCTATACGCACGCGCGTGCGGGTCTTGTTTGGGCGCGTGCGCGACCAATGCTTCATTGCTAGATTATGTACAACTTTCCTTCACGCACGCCCGTGTGGTCTTATGCGCACGCGCGTGCGCACATTTCTCCCCGATGCTATATATACCATTGCTAGGGTTTCATTTTCCAGATCCGACCCTTGGTGTCTCGTCCTGGTCACCCGCTGCTCCTCCAGCTACTAAAGCTCACCTCCCTCCATCTCTCAAGCTCCCTTCAAGCTGTTTTCTCTCATTTCCAAGCTTCCTTTGCCATTTGCAAGTGGTATTCGTGGATTTGGAAGGTGTTGCTCAAGGATTCAAGGTGCTAAGTGGAGATATTCAACAAGATTGGAGAGAGGAAGCTTAGACAAGAGAAGACGAAAATTAGGAGGTTGGTGACAGCTCCTCCCGGACTTCTGACGGTAGTCGCGGCTGTGCTTTAGAAGATGGAGTACAAGTATGATCTCCTTCTACGACCAAGGAAATGTCTTTTATTCATTCTTCGTTTTGTGGTATATTTTCTCTAAGCATCTTTAGATTTGTTTTAACCCTTCTAATCTTGATGAGTAATATGTTTTGTGAACTTGGACACGTTGTGTTGAATCTCATAGTAATGACATGCTTTGTTTAGGCTTCTTACTATTATTGTGAGTTGTGGTGCTATAGTCTAGGCCTAAGCAATTAGCGTTTGATAGAATTAGTAAAAATCACCTTTAATCAATTCGGTTTGACTTGTTAATGACACGGATGACGATGGATAATACCATTCCGTGCTCTGTGTGGATTCGATAAACCCTCGAGTGGAAGCTTACAACTTTATTACCTGCGGGCAGTACTCTTGCCCTGCATTAAGTTTTTGGTGCCGTTGTCAGAGAGCATGGGATATATATTAGAAGGTACTTCGACGAAAATTTTATGACATGATAGAACCAATTTTCTTTTTCTCATTTTTCTTTTCAAATTCTCTGTTGCAACGTTAAGTGAGAAACTGTTGATCTTGAGAAGGGCACTAGTTTGTTGTTGTAGGTTTTGCTTGGATTTAGTCCCTTACGATCTTGAGATAGAAAGAACTTTGAGGAGAATTAGAAGAGCCGCAGAGGGAATAGATGCGAATGAGGACAAAGTGTAGGTTGAGGAGAATGTGCAGCCTCCCCCTAGGAGAACCATACGAGAGTATTCACTCCCTACTGTGGGGAGTGTTTCTCTTATTGTGCGGCCGGTAATAGTCAATCAGACTTTTGAGATCAAGCCGACTATCATTCAAATGTTTCAAAATACTGTGCAGTTCTTCGGGATTCCACTCGAAGATCCGCGGAGTCATGTTTATAGCTTTCTTGAGATCTGTGATACGTTTAGGTACAACGGTGTGACGAGTGATGCTGCAAGACTTAGATTATTTCTCTTTTCATTGCGTAACGTGCCAAATAGTGGTTGTCTCTTGCCCCTTGATCCATTGACTCTTAGGAAGTTATGCAAAAGAAGTTCTCGGGGAAGTACTTCCCGGCTGAGCGGCTTATGCAAGCGAGAAACGAGATCACTACATTCCGACAAATGGATCAGGAGTCGTCAGCTGATGCTTGGGAAAGGTTCAAGGGTGCTCTGAGGAAGTGCCCGCAGCACGGTATTGAATCGTGGTATCAGGTTCAGATCTTCTATAGTGGTCTGGATATTTCTATCCGGACTACCATTGATGCGGCTGCAGGTGGCACTCTGATGGGAAAGACTCCGAAGGAAGCATTGGATCTGATTGATGAGATGGGCAATGAGGGTCTGGAAGGAATATGCAAAGGAAGAGTGCAGGCATTTTGGAGGTTGATGGTCTTACTACTTTAACCACACAACTTAGCTTGATGAACAAGAAGATTGATCGATTGAGTATTCCCGATACTAGCTCTACCCCTTTTGCTGAGGTTCATGTTATTACTTGTGATTAGTGCGGAACTCCTGAGCACCATGCATTTGAATGCAATTCATCCTCGCCGTCGTCTTCATTTGCTTCTCCTGCTTTTGAAATGGTGAATTTTGCGGGCAACCTGCCACACAACAGTTTCCAAACCAACACCTACAACCCAAACTGGAGAAACCATCCGAACTTTTCATGGCGACATAGACAACTTCTAGGTGGCCCAAGTGGTAATAATTCTCAATCTCATCCTGCTCCACCACCGCAACAGGAGAAGAGACACCTTGAGACCCTATTTGAAAAGTACATGGAGATGAATGATGCTATGTTTCTGAATCATCAAGCCGCAATTCACAATCTTGAAAGTCAAATCGGGCATCTTGCTAATTTGCTTAATTAAATATAGCAGGGAACATTGCCCAACAACTCAGAGGTGAATCCTAAGGAGCATGGTCGGGTAACTTTAACTTCTTCTGAGAACTTCCCGGGGAGTATTCATGTTGAATGCTTAATTAATGAGGCTCCTACCATAGCCATCTGCGATACAGGCGTGTCCTTAAACTTAATTTCTATTACTGATGCTAAAAAGTTTGAATTAGGAGAGCCGGTTTTAGATGATGTATCTTTAGTTTTAGCAAACGGTTGCACTATTACTACCGAGGGCGGAGTAAGGGATATCGTAGTAAATTTTAGAGGAGAGGTCTTTAAGACCGACTTCCAAGTTGTGGGGCCACTTGAAAACACTTCACCCCCAATACTTGGAGGTCCTCTTCTCAAGTCCTTAATGGCCACTCTTCACCCTTCTAATGGTAGTGTGGTGTTTCAAAATTTTAATTGTGTATGTTCTGATATTGCTCTTGATTTTACTACTTGTCCTGATTATGTTGATAAAGTGGATATCCTTGAAGTTGACAAGGGTGATAATGAAGAATTGTTAACTCTTGCCTCACCGCTTGGTGAAGGTTCTACCTTGTTATCTGATAAATTATCTAGTGTGCAGATAGGTGATGTTGCCAAGGATGTAACTAATGAGGTAAAGGTGAATGAGGAAATGAACACTGAGAAAGAAATTGGTGACCCGCTTGTGGACTGGACCAAGGAGGTTAAAAGGAATAAAGTGCAATGGGCGGATCTCATGACCCCATTGGGTGTGAAGCTTGATGCAAGAGTGATGAAGGATGAGTGTAAGGTTGAAGTCGAGGAGAAGAAGGCTTGTTGGCGGTCACCGAGTGTTGAAAGGAAGAAAAGAGAGAGAGATGTGAGAGCAGGAAAAAGAGGAGATTGGAGTTGGAAGAGACCATTCCCTACCAAGCTCCAAAGGAGGTATCTCCGGGCCTTCTCTGCTAGACGCGGATGATTACCACAAATCAGTTTATTGCTGATTGGATTCAGACTTTATGACTTTAAGACCTTTTAAGATTTTTGACTTAATTTCATTTGCTTTAGACTTTACTTTTGCTATCACTGCTATAACATTGCTTAATACATGTATTACGTCCAACTCAAGGACGTTAAACAAAGCACTAGTGGGAGGCATCCCATAATTTTGCTATTTGTAGTTTTCAGTTTTAAAGTGCATGATTGTGTGTGTCCAGTTGGGGACGCTAAAAACAGCCTTAATGAATTTATTTGAGTGTGATTTGCATGTTTTCACTAACTGTAGAGAAATGGTGTAAACCTTGTATATATTCGTTGAAGGAGTAATTACAGGTATGAATACAAATATATAAGAGGAGAAGGAGGCTAGTCACTCCAATCTCAAGATGTGGGACTAAACATAAATGGGCCTCATAAATGGGCTTTTACATTAATTTCTCTAACACTCCCCCGCAAGCTGGAGCGTACAAATCGTAGGCACCCAGCTTGGATAAGAACTGGAGATATAGTGGCCGAGGAAGAGCTTTTGTTAGAATGTCAGCAATTTGTCTTGCAGCAGGAACATGCTCCAATTCCACCTTTTTTGCTTGAACCTTTTCTCTGATGAAGTGACAGTCAACCTCGATATGCTTTGTTCGCTCATGGAAAACTGGATTGTTGGCTATATGAATTGCAGCCTGACTGTCGCACCGAAGTGTGGTCGGAGAAGAAAGTCTAACGCCCAAGTCACCAAGAAGGCTTTCAAGCCATGTTAATTCTGATACAACAGCAGCCATAGCTCTGTATTCAGACTCAGCCGAGGAGCGGGCGACCACAGTCTGTTTCTTGCTCCGCCATGTTATGAGGTGTCCACCAAAATAAGTGCAAAAACCAGTCGTGGAACGCCTATCGTCAGGGGACCCGGCATAGTCAGCATCCAAGTAAGCAAGAAGAGATGGTGAGTTGGATGGTTTGTAGACAAGGCCTTGTCCCGGAGCGGTCTTTAGGTATCTGAGAATACGCTCAACAACTTGGAGGTGAGAAGTGCGCGGAGTATGCATGAAGCGACTTACAACACCAACAGCAAACGAGATATCCGGCCGAGTAATCGTTAGGTAGATCAGTTTCCCAACCAATCGTCGATAATATTCTGGATTCTCAAGCAGTTGGTCAGAGTCAGACCCAGCAGCACACAACTTCTGATTTGCATCCATAGGAGTGTCTGCAGGTTTGCACCCGGAGTATCCTGCTTCATGAAGTAGGTCGATGCAGTACTTCCGTTGGGACATAACCAACCCATCGGGTCGTCGGGCGACTTCAATCCCAAGGAAGTATCTAAGATTTCCAAGATCCTTGGTCTGGAAGGCCGAGTTCAGATGTTTCTTGAGCTGTTGTATCCCAGAGAGGTCATCGCCGGTAATCAGGATATCATCAACGTAGACAAGAAGGATCACAGTGCCAGTTGGCCCATGCTTGGTGAATAGAGAGAAGTCGGCGGAGCTCCGAGTAAACCCAAGTGCTAAGAGAACCTTGCAGAACTTATCAAATCAAACTCGTGGTGACTGTTTGAGACCATAAAGAGATTTTAGAAGGCGACAAACGCGAACTTCCCGAGACTCCCCCGTGGTCTCAAACCCGGGAGGTTGGCTCATAAAGACATTTTCCTTCAGGTCACCGTTAAGGAATGCATTTTTAATGTCGAGCTGAAGAAGGGGCCAACGCCGGTGCACAACAACGGAGATAAGAACACGAACAGTGTTGAGTTTGGCCACTGGAGAAAAAGTTTCCTCATAATCCAAGCCTTGTTGCTGAGTGAAGCCCCGGGCCACGAGACGAGCCTTTAAGCGATCAACAGTCCCATCCGCATTTTGTTTGACCGCAAAGACCCATTTGCAGCTCACACAATGTTGTCCTGGAGGAAGGGGAACCAGTTCCCAGGTTTGATTAGCCCAGAGGGCAGTCATCTCCTCTTCCATAGCAGCCCGCCACCTCGGATGCTGAAGCGCCTCCTGCACAGAGGTAGGAATAGAAATGGAGGAAAGAGAGGTAGCAAACTGGTGGAGAGGTGGAGAAAGCCGGTGTAGAGACACATAGTTAGCCATAGGATGAGCCGTAGAAGAAGATGTTGGATCGACCGCGGGCGGTGTGTCATCTGTAGCAGACGACTCCGGCAGGGCAATATCCTTGGATTTACGGCGAGAATAGACGTGGCGGATGGGGGGATTGACGGATGGGCGGATGGGCGGAAGAGGGTATTGGTGGATCAAAGGCAGGGATGGAGGTGACGATGGAGAAGAAGGTGTGACTGGAACGATAGGACGAGTAATAGGAGAAGGTATTGTTTGGGAAGAGGAGGATATGTGGAATGGTTGATCTTCAAAAAAGGTGACATCGGCCGAGACAGTCACTTTACCTGTTGTAGGAGAATAGCATAGATAGCCCTTCTGAGTTCGAGAGTAGCCAACAAACATCTGTCGGGTCGCACGAGCAGCAAGTTTGTTTGCTGGCGGACCGAGGTTGTGGACATAACAAACACACCCAAAAACTCTGGGTGTTAGAGGGAAAGAAGTAGTGGATGGAAGAAGGAGGCTTAGGGGAGTGGCAAAGCTGAGAACGGATGAGGGCATGCGATTGATGAGGTGACACGCGGTTGCAATAGCAAAGTGCCAGAAATCTGTTGGGACCTGCATCTGGAACATGAGGGACCTGACGGTATCGAGAAGATGACGATTCTTCCGTTCGGCCACGCCATTTTGTTGAGGTGTGTAGGCACATGAGGTTTGGTGAATAATACCAAACTCGGAGCACAGAGCGGAGAAAGATCGACTTGTGTATTTGCGGGCATTATCGGTGCGAAGTATTTTAAGAGGCGTCGAGAACTGCGTACGTGTTTCCGATAAAAAAGCACGAAACACAGAAGTAATCTCAGTGCGATCATGAAGAAAATAAAGCCAAGTAACACGTGAGTAGTCATCAATAAAAGTGATAAAATAGCGATGTCCAAATACACTGGGGGTCTTATACGGACCCCATACATCAGAATGAACTAAAGATAACGGAGTATCACTCCGGGTACAAGAAGGAGAGAAAGAAGCACGATGTTGTTTCCCGAAGATACAGGATTCACAAGTGAACTCTCGGAGTAAAACACCAGGAAGAGCTTTCTTGAGAACCGGAAGGGGAGCATGCCCAAGACGACGATGCCAATCCGTAGTGGAGAGGGAAGTAAGGCTGATAGGTGGGAGATCCAAGAGATATAACCCATTCATCAGCCGACCGCTACCAATGGTACTCCGTGTACGGCGATCCTGCAAAACAAAAGATGAAGGAGAAAAAGTTATGCAACAGTCAAGGTCCCGTGTTAACTGGCTAACCGAGAGCAAGTTAAACGGGGAACCCGGAACGTGAAGAACGGAGGAGAGTAGCAAGGTAGGAGTGAGGCGGAGATCAGCAGCACCAGAGACCGGGGTAGTGTCGCCATTAGCAACAATAATAGATGGCGGGTGAGAGGTTGTCGAATACCGAGGCGGTTGCTGAGATGTTATATGATGAGTTGCTCCCGAGTCAACGATCCAGTGAGAGCTGTAAGAAAGACAGGATATACCTTGAGTAGAGAAGGAGGCAACCGAGCCAGATGACCTATCAATGCTCCCTTGGAGCTGCTGGAACTGAGTGCGAAGGTCTTCATATTCCTGGCGAGTAGGTGCACCGCGGTTGGAAATGTTAGGGGCATCAAAAGGAGCTGGAGTAGTGGAGGCGACGAGATGCGGAGGTAGGCCATGCTTACGATAGCATGTAGCTTCTAGATGACCCTCACGAGAGCAGTAGGTACACTTCAAAGAAGAGCGGCCACCACGTCCTCGTCCCCGAGACGGGTGACGTCCTCCCCTGATGGAGGGTCCACGACCAGGAGGAGTTGGCAGGAGAGATTGCTGAAGAAGGACTGGATAAAAACTTGCAGGAGACTCAGAGGGAGGAGTTACCCTGAGTAACATAGAGCAGACATCATGGAGGGAGGGTGTCGTAGTGGAGGAGAGTATCTGAGCCCGAACACTGTGCAGATGTGGAGGAACACGGGCCATCATCATAGCAACACATACGACTTCCTTCTGAGCCCGTTGAGTCGCGAGATCAGTGGTAGATGGCTGATGCTGGATCCATGCTTCAGTAAGACCCTTAGCGCGAGCAACAAAGGAGGTCATGTCCGCAGCCCCGCCCGTATCCAAGGCCTGAAGATCAGTAATGATGTCATAGAGGTGCTGGAGGCTGTCCTTGCCCGAGTATAAGGAATGAAGCTCATCCCACATGCCCTTGGCCGTCTCGTGAAACATGGCCATTTGGTAAGGTTCGCCATCCATAGAGTTGAGAAGCCATGTCTGAACTCTACCGTCATTCCGCATCCAATCATCGGTAGAAGGGGTAGGAGGTGCCTGTGTGAGATGATTCAAAAATCCTTTGGCCTGAAGGACCCGGCGAACAGAGTGCACCCAAGGCACAAAGTTTTTCTTGCCAGACAGGGAAATCGTGGTGATCCGCAACTCATCGCGGAGTTCGGGAGGAGGAGCTACACGAGCAGCCGGCAATTCAGTGGAGTCGACCGATGAACCCATGAGACGATCCGTGAACGGAGCAGCAGGAAGAAGAGATCGCAGCGGTCTGAAGATGCAGTCGGCAGAGCGGCGAGCTGAGTAGCGATCTGAAATAGGAGAAGCCGCAAGAGGAGAGACCGCACGAGATCCTTGCGATCAGAGTCAGATCGCCCGAGAGCACAGTAGAAACTGGCAGGAGGAGGTCGCACAAGGCACAGTCCGCGCGAGCATGGAGAGCTCGCTGGCAGAAGGAAAGCTCGGCAGAAGGCGCGAGTGCTGCGGTCTGCGACTTGGCAGAGTAAGGGCGCGACGGTCGCAGCAGGAGAACGGCAGAGGTCGCAGCGGCCTGAGAGATCGCAGCGGCCTGAGAGATCGCAGCGGCCTGAGAGATCGCAGCGGCCTGAGAGATCGCAGCGGCCTGAGAGATCGCAGGGAGGGGTCGCAGCGGCCTGAGATATCGGTAGCGGTAGGCGCACCGGGAGATTTCAGCGGGAGATCGCAGCGGGAGGGGCGTGGCGGTCTGAGAGGCCGCAGTGGGAGATCGCAGCAGCCTGAGAGACCGGCAGCGGGAAGGTGCAGTGGTGGGACCCAGCAGCCAGAGGCGGGGAGATTATAAAGAGGAGGAGCAGCGGAGGAGAAGGAACACAGAGAGAAAAAAAAGGGGGGGGGGGTGTGCGGTCTCAAAGCGGGAGACCGCAGAGACAAAGGAGCCCGCACTCAAAAAAAAAAAGGGGGGGGGGGGGCGGTCTCAAAATAGATGACCGCGCAGAGGAGGGCAGACAGGATCGGTTCGCGCTCTGATACCATGTAGAGAAATGGTGTAAACCTTGTATATATTCGTTGAAGGAGTAATTACAGGTATGAATACAAATATATAAGAGGAGAAGGAGGCTAGTCACTCCAATCTCAAGATGTGGGACTAAACATAAATGGGCCTCATAAATGGGCTTTTACATTAATTTCTCTAACACTAACGATTAAATTAGTTTTTATTACTTTTGTTTGTGTTGCTTTGTCTCTTGTAGGTGTTTGTCAGCATTTGGCTTGGAGGAAGCTTGCTGCTTTGGGTAACTTCGTCCCTTTTCTCATCCCTTCGCAATTTTCTTTTCTTTTCAATTTGGAATTATTGAAAATTTTAAGTATGGGGGAGGGATGAGCTTGCATGATTTTTTACTTTTCCTGTTTGTACTGTCATATTTATGATTTATCATTTGGATGCATGTGTTCATTGATTTTGTATCAAGTATTCCCTCACTTGTTATGTTTGTTTTGGTCTCTCGCTAACATTTTCACCCTCGTAAATTGCACTACCGAACGACTTATGCAGTGTTATCAGACTTTGATAGCTTTTTGTTTCTGAATTTTACTCTTATGAAAATAGTTCATAGGTTTAATGTAGTAAAGATAATTTTTAGCTACACCCTTTTTGTTCATACATGTTGAAATACTTTTGTGATTATTCATTGCACGGTAGTGAAATTCGTGGTTGTATGTATTAGTGTGTGAAATTGCTGTAGGTATTAATTCTCTGCTCACTTGAAATCGGGTAGTCTACCGTGTTACCTTGAGTTAGACTTATTATAATTTTCAAAGCATTGCATTTTTGGAATTTCTCTGGAATAGGATCTAGGCTTCTTCTTGGATCGTTTGAGCCTTGCACCAATCCTACTATCTTTCACCATTGCTTACCCACATTGTGTCTGCACCAATTCCTTTTGTTAGCACCACCATTCTTAATCACCACGGCCATATAGACATCCCATCCCCACAGCTAGGTGTTGAGCTCATTGATTTTCCTCCTTTGTGTTGGTGGATATTTGTTGTGATTATTATGGAAATATCATTGCTTTGGGGTAAATTTAATTCTCTTTTTCATACCCCAAATTTGGTGAAGTATAAAAAATATAGATGTGAAAGTAAAAAACAGGGGGGGGGGGGGGGGGGTGAGAGGATAAAATTCATCATCCCTTATTAAAAAAATGAAATGAAAGTTAAGTGATTTGAAGTGACAAGTTGTGATGTTTTGTGGTGTAGATTTATCTTCTATCCTGGTGATTAGTTCTTTGCAAGCTCAAAACTTTTATGCCTAGGTGTTGTCAAGCCTTCTTGTTTATCTTTGTTTGCCCCACCTCGTGCCCAAGCCTAACATATTCTTCCGAGTTAAGCCATCGTGATTCCATTATTTGCTTTCAGCTATGTTGGTGAAGATAATGCTGATAAGGTAAGTTTTTGGCGTTCACAATGGTGGATTCCATTGTGGGTTACTCTAGTGCTTGTGAGCTTAGAATTCCTCCTTGATAGTTAATTTTACTTTCTTTACATGCATTCTTTACTGCATTGATCTACCGTGACAATGTTTACGCAAAATGTATTTCTTTGTTATTTACTTGGAAATAGTTGTATGCTAATTGCTTATCCTAATGCATTTCACCTATTATATTTGTCATTTTTGTGGATCTTGGAAGTTATTCGATACTACTTGATGATGCATTACTTAGCTTTTGGTTGTTGTTATCTCCAATGCGTGAGAGTTTTTCAGATCGTGTGGGGGTATTTGATGTGTTTTTCAAATCGCGTTTTCACCCTGTTTTATGCATGAATTTTATTGTTATTTGTCCAGTTTCCTTTGCAATTCATCGTATGCTTCATCTATCTTATTGCTGCATGGATTCTGGAGATTCTTGATGTGCATTGCAAGTGTGGACCATTTTTCATATTTTGGGGAGGTTATGCTCAATTTCTTTCACGTACGCGCGTGCGTCTTTATGCACACGTGCTTCTTTATGCGCACGTGCTCTATTTACTTACCCCATTTTTTGCATCATTTATGTAGCAGAATGCGTGCATGCTATTTTTATGACGCGCGTGCGCTCACTGTGCAGGTCGCGTGTGCGCTCGCTGTGCAGGTCGAGTGTGCGTCCAATGATTTAATTCGGCCAAAAATGTTGCGGCCTATTTTCGGGCGTGCGTTTTCTATGCGCACGCGCGTGCGGGTCCTGTTTGGGCGCGTGCACGACCAATGTTTCATTGCTAGATTTTGTACATCTTTCCTTCGCGCATGCCTGTGCGGTCTTATGCGCACACGCGTGCTCGCGTTTCTCCCTGATGATATATATATCATTACTAGGGTTTCGTTTTCCAGATCCGACCCTTGGGATCTCGCCCTGGTCACGCACTGCTCCTCCTCCAGCTACTGAAGCTCGCCTCCCTCCCTCTCTCAAGCTCCCTTCAAGCCGGTTTCTCTCATTTCCAAGCTTCCTTCGCCATTTGCAAGTGGTTTTCGTTGATTTGGAAGGTGTTTCTCATGGATTCAAGGTATTAAGTGGAGATATTCAACAAGATTGAAGAGAGGAAGCTTAGACAAGAGAAGAAGGAAATTAGGAGGTTGGTGACAGCTCCTCCCGGACTCCGGACGGTAGCCGCGACTGTGTTTTAGAAGACGTAGTATACGTACGATCTTCTCCTTCTACGGCCAAGGAAAAATCTTTTGTTCCTTTTCTTTAATCAATTCAGTTTGACTTGTTAATGACATAGATGTCGATGAATACTACCGTTTTGAGCTCCGTGTGGATACGATAAACCCTTGAGTGAAAGCTCACAACTTTATTACTTGCGGTCGGTACTCTTGTCATGCATCCGATCCAACTATGGTTAATTATCCATAAATAACATGAAAGGGGCAGCCTAGACATAATTCAAAACAGAAACCTATTATTGGTTTCAGATTAATAATGGGCGTATTATATATCCTATTAAAAATTATGTTGAGTATCACTCTAGCTCTCCATTATTGAACTCTTATATTGCTTCTATTTCTTCCAATGGCATTCCTAATTACTTTTCAGATGCTTACTCCGGTCTAGGGCTGAGCATATTATTCGAAACTTGAAATGCGCTCGAAAATCGCTCGGACATTGAGTTGAACCAGAATAATTACAATTGATTCGACTCAATTTGAATTGATTCAAGTTGACTCAAATCACATTTTGAGTCGATTTCGAGCCTGCCCCGAATCGCTCGATTCAAAATATGATTCGAATAAGCTCGAGTTGATTAAACTATTATGTACTTATTAATATATTATTATTTTATAATTAAAAACACTAAAGTCTAAACCTAAACTAAAGGATTAATCTTAAAAAACTTCATTTACTCAATTTCGAGCCAACTCTATTTAATTTTGAGCCAACTCAGAATAAAGAGAAAAATGCTCAGTTTTGATCCGATTCGATTCCATTTTGAGCCGTCTCGGGATCAAGCCATTTCAAGTCGAACCGACTCTACTTGAAATAATTTTGATTTCGAGCAAGTTCGATTCAAAATTTTTTGATTTCAAGCCAAGCCCAAATCAGTTGAACTCGACTGGAAATCAGCGCTACTCTAGTCCTTATTAAAGGAGAGCCATGGAAGTTGAAATGGAAGCACTTCATATGCATGGTATTTGGGATATCATTCCTATTCCCAAAGGGCGACATACTGTGAGGTGCAAGCGGGTATATACTATTAAATATCCACAAGATGACACCATTAATCATTATAAAACATGTCTGGTTGGTAATGGATTCATCCAGGTAGATGACATTGATTTTCAAGAGACCTTTACTTCTGTTGCTAAGCTTAATTCAGAATAGATTCTCTTGTTTATTACAACTCACGAGTCTTAGGAACTATATTAAGTTGATGCGAAGAATGATCTTCTGTACTGTGATTTGAAAGAATAAAGTTATATGACTCCTCCCGCCAGAATGCAAGTGCTACAGAATATGTGTGCCTCCTTAAGAAAGCTCTGTATGGTTTAAAATATCTCCTTGCGTCTGTTTTGAGAAACTGAGTACTAAACTCATTAGCATGAAATTCTCTAGGAGTGCATATGATCATTCTGTATTCATTCATTGGACAAATAGTTGTACTGCTATCCTTATTGTTTATATGGATGATATTAATGTTACTGAGACTGATGAACACCAAATTACCCAAGCTAAATGGGAATTAGCTTCTACTGATGATAAATTTGTGGATAACCTAGTTGATTCTTACTATAACATTTAGAAAGATGATTCTCATGCTCTTGAAAAAAATTAACCTTCCAAAGACTTGTTGGGAAGTTAATTTACTCGACTATAATCAGATGTGAAATTTCCTTTGTTGTTGGGCTTATTAGTCAATTCATGCAGAGTCCTAACATGCAATATTACGAAGCTGCTCTTAGGATTCTTAAATATCATAAAAGGGCCAAGGTGTTATATATCAAAATCATGGTCAGCTTGAGTCTGATGGTTATTGTGATGCAGATTGCTGAAATTTCATCTGATTGAAGATCGACTAGTTGATTTGTTAGAGGAAGCTTATTTTCCTGGAAAAGTAAAATACAGAATATCGATGCTTCGTCTGCCGAAGCAGAATATATGCCTATTGCCCATACTACTAGTGAGTTGATTTAAATCAAATCTATCTTGGAGGAGTAGGGATTCATTGTCCAAGAAGCCATGAAGTTGCATTGTGATAGTCAAGCTACTATTCACATTGCTTTGAATTCAGTGTTTCGTGAACGAACCAAACATACATAAATTGATTACTATTTTGTGTGGGAGATAATTTAGAAAAAAATTATCT
The DNA here is from genome assembly GCA_033032865.1 of Dactylorhiza incarnata. Classification (NCBI taxonomy): domain Eukaryota; kingdom Viridiplantae; phylum Streptophyta; class Magnoliopsida; order Asparagales; family Orchidaceae; genus Dactylorhiza; species Dactylorhiza incarnata. The sequence continues at coordinate 6,083,597 of JAWHQI010000135.1, forward strand.
CGGCTGTCTTTGTCGCACTGGTGCCCAATTGGCTGACATGTTTACCAATGCACTGTTTGGAAATGTCCTCATTAGAGCTCTGTTTTCTTTGTATACGCATGATTTGTAGCATAACGCAATCTGGGAATGATGCTCTGCTCTTCGTTTACGCTTAAGCATGCAAAATCTGATATTGCATAATTTTAAAGCTGATTTTCTTTGGCCATTTCCCAGTGTAAAAATGGACACATTGCATGCTCCTCTTGCTGTCCTAAACTTCTCAACAAATGCCATGTCTGCACTCAGTTTATCGGTCGCCGGCGATGCCTTGCGCTCGAGAAAGTCATTGAATCCATCAAGTGCCAATGCCAATATTTCAAGCACGGATGCAAAGTTACTCTATCTTTTTCTGAGAAAGCCTCCCATGAAGAAACTTGTAGTCATGCTCCACTCTTTTGCCCAATCAGTGGCTGCACTTTCTCCGGCTCAAAGCAGCTTCTTGCAGCTCATGTTAAACGAAAACACCGTACCATTCTGAAGAAATTCGTCTACAATCGACCTTTCCTGTTCTTCGTGAAGAGAAATGAACCGTTCGTGTTTCTCCTCGGAGAGAATAACCAGCTTTTCCTCCTCTTAAACACCTTCAAAACCCACCCCGGTACGGCGCTCTTTCTGATCTGCATCGACTCGACCAACACCAAGCCTATATTCACATATGATCTCACAGTGCACAGCAGGGGCAGTTCTCTCCAGCTGAAGACCTCGGCGGAGAAGGTAAATAAGTGGGATAGACTTGATCCTCCCAAGCCTATCCTTATGGTTCCAGACAACTTCTATACTTCCAACGATGAAATGCATGTAAGTGTTTGCATCCACAAAGCAGCAGGTATTCTACATGTAGAGTAGCCCTGTCAAGATTGCCTTCTACTTTTTATCTATATTTCCAGTAAATCATGTCCTGTCTTTATATATACTGTAAATATTTTGGAGATCTGTGTGCAAATATGATCTCAATTTTTGTGCAGCTGACTAACTATTTAAGGTTTGTTTGGGATGGTTGTAATTGTCTGTAGGGTAAAGTACCTCTATATTGTAGAGGAAAGATATTTAATCTCCTGTAAGTTCAAAAGGACTGTTGTAACCCCTAATTTTTTTATAACCGAGACATTTGGCCGCCCTACAAATTCTTTCGACGGGGTGGGGGGTGCAACATTCCTTTTAAAACTTATAGTGGGTCAAATATCTTTCCTCGACAATATAGAGGTGCCACCAGTACTAAATAGTATTGCAAGGAAAACAACTGTTGAAAACTATTTTATTGAAATTGTATTCAGCTATCATGCTATTATCAATGCGGCTGTATGTAGTCTTGATTCTCTCTGGTCATGGCCCATAGATTGTAGTAGCTTTGATTCTCTGTCAAATTTATCATGTTCTTTTTTATTTGGTACAATATTCAAGGGATATTTATTTGTTATGAGAGATGAAGGATCCTTCTTCATCTTCTACCATCCCTGATCACTATTTGCAGGCATGAAACTGAGATCACTGAGCTTGCTCACCTTGAACCCAAACAGCCTCAAAAGCGGCCCAACCATAACCAAAACCTCACCTAAATCAAACCCAAACCCATACTCCCCCTTCCATGAAGCAAATCTTTTTCCTAATCTAATGTTACCAAGATCAATGAAGACTTGGAATGAAACTATAAGGACAGAAATGGTGTGCTTAGGCATTAGTGAGATTATGACTAAAGATAAGGCACAATGGCGACAGAGGATCCATACAGCCGACCCCACTATAGTGGGATAAAGGCTTGAGTGATGTTGTTGTACCTTGCTGGAAGACGGCTATGGATGAAGAAATCTCAGCCTTGACATCACAGAGTACTTGGACTCTCGTGCCTACCCCAATTGGAGCTGATATCGTTGGTATCAATGAGCCTTTGTCGTCAAGTTTTTACCTGACGACATTGTAGATAGATATAAGGTTCGTCTGGTTGCCAAGAGGCTCACCCAAACATATAGTGTTGATTGCTTTGACACCTCTCCGATTACTCGTATCAATACTATTCGGAGAATCCATATAGCTGACCCCACTATAGTGGGATAAAGGCTCGAGCGTTGTTGCAATGCTACCAAGATCAATCATGTTGGAATTAACTAATTACTTTTATTTCCAAATTAAGATTACCCCAACTTCCATTTTTCATTTTTTTTATCCTGCTCAGTTCATTTATTACCTTTTCCCCCACATTCCTTTCTTTCTCCCCTTCACTTAACTGTACTTGCGAATGTATGGGCTCAGTCATTGCTTTGCCCAACACTCACAATTAATAGACCCAGTAACCACTTGTATACACGTATCACTCGCGCGTGTACGTTTGCATTACAACTCCCCTCGGAAGCACATGATCAACTGCTTTTTGACTTGCTGTTTTGTTTTTCCCCTTTTCTTTTAGGCTGAATTTTGTCTGCGTTGAGCGCAGGAAGCAAGCCTGCGGGACAGTATTTCTAGTTTTATATACAGTTGTAACGTCATATACCAACTGTATATAGACTGTATTTTTAGTTGTAAATACAGTTGTACAATAGTTCAAGAAATACATTTTTTTACAAGTGTATTTTCACCTCAAAATATATACATATGAGTACTTAAAATGATCATAAAAATACAAAGATTAATATTCAGTTAATTATTTTGTGAAAAAATAAAAAATGTAATAGATAAATGCATTTCCCCCACCATCCTTTGTACAACTGTATTTACAACTAAAAATACAGTCTATATATAGTTGGTATATGACGTTACAACTGTATATAAAACTAGAAATACTGTCCCGCAGGCTTGCTTCGTGCGCTCAACGCAGGGAAAATTCAGCCTTTCTTTTAATGCGAATGCAATATTTCAAGGAAGCACACGATCGACTCAGGCAATAACCTACAACTATGGATGTAAATAAATTTAGATCAGTAGCTTCATTTTTGTATTATGAACAACAATTTTTGGACATGCACATCAATAATGACTACACGCGTATAATGCTTAAATCAGATTAGTTAAAGAGAATCAAGAACACCATTGTAATTTACGTACCTTAACAAGAACTTGGGAGAACTTATATTGATGAAAAGGGAATTTTAATGGAGCATTTATGTTTACAAACTTACATGCATGGAGGAATTATATGTCACATGTACCGCCCTAAACTAGTTTTAGACGTGTCGGTTAACAGTATCACAGTAACGCGTACACCGAAAATCATTTATGATCATCGGAGCAAGCTAAGTAATATTCTTGTCTATCATTTTCTCTCGACTATTTGACCTTGTCATCAAGACATTGGGAACACCAAACTCCACAATAAGATCAAATCATACTCATCGAGGCCTCAAAACTCTAGAAATTCTATCCAATATAGCGGATTGCAAGAGGATCAGGAATCGCAAGCAATCAGTTACTAACCCTTGAGGGTCAGGTGAACAGAGCATAGAAAAGAGATTGACGCCCGCAGCGGCGAACTCCAGACATGCCCGCAGCGGCGAATACCACTTTCTGCAGACATTAATACTCTACAAAGGGTGTTATTACAAACTATTACAATGCACGAGAAGACAGAAAATTAAAGGCACACGATGACTTAGAACTTGTAACCGCACCTACTACATGACAGATTCTGGCTCATGTTCCGTGTCCCCCCGAAGCATCCCTGTCCCCTTATTTATACAAGAGGGTGGGCTGCCCAGACGGTTGAAAGCAATTAATGCTGCATTAAATGTTAGCAGCCTGGGGAACAAGAGAAACCATGCATGCGGGAGAGAGGGGAGCTTGTGTGGTTACATCATGTTGTATCCGCACAGACTGCTACTCGCTAAGGAGAGCGGGGAGCTAGGGCGGACACCTGGGGCATTCACCCAAACCCCTCTGGACTGGCTGCTGCTGAGAGCTGACTCGAGGGATGCGTGATCACTCCATATGTAACCGCCAGCTCCCCTGAGGCTGGGATGGTGCGCTACCAGGAGGGTAACCACCCATACTATTGGATGAATGAAGCTTGCACTGTCTCTGGACTGAATTGGTTCTGGCGATGGTCACATGATTTCCGGTTAACATAATCCCCGCACTTTTTTTAAGTCTGCGCAGACTTCAAAAAGTAGATTGATAACTGCGAAGACTGCAACTCAATTCTTGCGCTGCTGGAATATATAAATAACTTGAAGCTGGGCCTGCTACGTCCATTCTGAATTGGTCTCCCTTCTCTGCTGCGAACTCATCTCTGATACAATAGCTGGACGCAATAAGGCGCTTTTGGGGGAGTTGCTGTTGGGTTTTTCTTAAAGGTATACACATCATATGTGCGCAACGGAATATATCAAGAACAACCCAAAGAGACATATGGATCTTGCTAAAAATCATGAATCAAGAAATTGAGGCAACAATAAAATTACCTTCACGGAATTGAGTCAACACTCAATCAAAAGGCTCTAAGAAAAGTCTTCTAGGATTCAGAATCCTATTCCAAGTCCTTGCTCTGCACTTCCTATCTGCTCCGTCAACAGTGGACTGCTCGTCAGAGGAATAAGTGTAGAATCGTGTCCACACCTCTATAAAGGTCCACACAAGAGAAGGAGAACCCTAGCTTCTTGTCGTACAAGAACTAGGTCGGAGAAGAAGAGTCCTCAACGTCTTCCACGAACTGCTAGGTCCGATTACAGGAAGAGGCGGCGACTGGCGGAAGAGGAGAAAAGCTCTAGCGGAACGATTCCGGCGCTGATCTCTCAAATCGCGGAAGAAGAGAAAAAGCCCTAGCGGAACGATTCCACCGCCGCTCTCTCAAATCGCAGAAGGAAAATATCAGTCTCAGTTTTTGAAACCTAGACCGCGAATTGATTTATATAAAGCTGTATTCGACGAACTCAAGAGGCCTGCGGTCGACGAACCCGCAGAAACCTGCGTTCGACGAACTCGCAAAAACCTGCGTTCGACGAACCCGCATTAACCTGCGTTCGACGAACTCGCAGAAACCTGCGTTCGACGAACCCGCAGAAAACTGTGTTCGACGAACCCGCAGTAACCTGCGTTCGACGAACCCGCAGAAACCTGCGTTCGACGAACCCGCAGAAACCTGCGTTCGACGAACCCGCAGAAAACTGCGTTCGACGAACTCGCAGAAACCTGCGTTCGATGAATGAAATCATCCAGTTCGACTATACACTATAATCGAATTCGCCTATACCCTATAAACGAATCGACTATAGTAATTCGGCTATATATATATAAATTCGTTTAAACCATTTAGCCGAATTTGACTTAGCCGAAATCGTCTAAACACTTTAGCCGAATTCGTCCAAACCTATTAGCCGAATTTGACACAGTTCGGTTATACACTTTTGCCGAATTTGTCTAGTATAAGTCAAATCGTTTAAACGCTTTAAACGATTTCCCGTTGAGACATTCTCAACTTAATTTCAAACAGTCATAAGATTGATCCTTTACTCATATCCAATATGAGCAAGACCAACTCAATTCTTTCTCCAATTTCTCCAAGCACTTTTATGTGCGACCCTATAGACTCATATCACGTTGGCAGTGAGACTAGATATTTGACCACTTCCAGATCATCATGGAAGCACCAACAGTCTCCCACTTGATCTTGAACGTATCAAATAAAAGTCTCACAAACAATGAGCGACACCTAGCAATGCATCATTGCTACCCAAGCAATAAGAGTTCATAACTCAACAAGCCTGTCATGACCAATGTATCAGTGTTGTCATGTCCTTTTGTCCTTTACATCCGGATAGAACTCGAGGCATGAAGCGTGTCACCCTCATAAATGTTCAATCCCAGTTTCCTGATCTAGAATAGACTGTCAGAAATTGGTGAGCTCAATATCATATATTGACTCAACCAAGCATGGTCATGCATTTCTCAGTCTCATTCCATCAAGGGGCCCATGGATGTAACTCCTGTCATAAAGGAGGACAAATCCATTTCTGCTCACACACAAACATCCAAATGATTCGTAACATACCCAACAACCACCCTTATCGTCAACCTTTCTCAAGAGAAGACTTTAGGTGGCATCAAAGTACGCTCTTCCTCACCTGATGAGTGCTGTGACTTCAGGTCAAAGGACTACAAACACCATTGCCAGTTGAGATCTACTTATGACATGTTCATATAACAATCCACAAAGTAATCTCAAGGGGGTCTGTCCAGTACAACTTGTTCCTAACAAGTATCCATGTGATGACTTGATATCACAATATCATGACCTGTGAGAACCGGTCATCAGCCAACGCACATGCTAGTCTTATGGTCTCATCCTCGCCCTAATTTCTAGGATGATACCTCGACCAGGGACCATTTAAAAATGAAGCTTCATTTAAACATAGGCCCTCACAGTCAAGTCACGTACTTGAATTCCTATGGAAGAAAACATTCTAAGGGCATTCATTATGTTAATTAGTCTATCATATAGAAACAGTTGACATAATAAAAGAACTTGCCATAAATATAAAATGAAATATATAGTACATAACACAATTCATCAAATGAATAAACAACCAACAAACATGCAATTCACAAGGCTCCCACTAAAGGTGATCATTCAGGTATCTAATACCCATTGATCTAACATGACCATCATGCTTCTTTTGTGCAAGAGGCTTTGTCAGTGGATCCGCTATGTTATCTTCAGTCGGTACTCTACAAATGCTCACATCTCCTCGATCGACAATCTCTCGAATAAGATGGAACCGCCGAAGTATGTGCTTGGAGCGCTGATGAGATCTAGGTTCCTTAGCTTGGGCAATTGCACCGTTGTTGTCACAGTAGAGAACTACAGAAGCTCTTCTCGTGGTAATTTCCTTCCGTTTCGTGAAACTTTTTCGTTAGTTTTTTTTCGTGCCCTAACCTCTTTTAGCCCGATCTCTTGTAGATCTTGACTCCCCTCGCCTTCTCTTACCCCGATCTAGAACGTGGAGCGGTTCAGAGAGTTTTTCCAAGCAAAACCTAAGGCAAGTGGTGTTCTTGCTCTTGCTCTTTCTCTTTGCCATATAACAGCTCCAAGCTGGTGCTCTTGATCTAACTATGCCATATCTCCATATTACTCTCTAATTAATGCTGCTAATAACTTGGCATTTTGCCAGATAATAAGAAGATTTATTTTGCTAGCACTATTCATATACAATTACATCATAATCTGCTGTTTTGAGCATCTTTACTACTTCAATTGTGCCACAATCTACTCCTCCAGAAAATAAGGATGGAACTTCTTGCAGTTTGGTAGGCTATGCTCTGATGGGCCTCGCCCCATTTTCTTTGAAAGAATCACTAAAATAATAATTCTGTTGGAGGTCGTACATGATGTTGGCGGTGCCACCGGTGCGGTGCTCTGAGGGTCGTGACAATGTGAGATGGTATTATCCCCACACGGCTTCTCTTTTCCTGATGAGCTGATCAATCTCTATAATTCTGAACAAGAGTAACATGATTAATAATGAATGTTGATGGTTACTTACTGATGGCGAGTTTTGACCTTGCCTGTTTTCACACCTTTGTTTGGTGAGTAATTTTCTGCTAGTTATTAGATTCTTCTGCTGTTTCTTTTCCTGATGATTATTTGCTGCTAGCTTTGTCATCACTGATCCTTGCAGCTACTGTTTCCCTCCGGTCTCGCGGAGGTTTGCTTACTTTCTTATTTTCTGCACCACTTGTAACTTGCTTCTGAGGTGTTCTTTCTTTGAATGTCTCAGGTTCTGGGCAGTAGCAAGTGTTAGTGCGAAGTTGCTTTAGTTGCCGTCTTCTGACTCTCTTGAGGTAGGGTATTCTGTGGACTTGTCGGCCCATGGGTTCGTGTCAGGTGTTGACGCCCGTGGTGCCGTTTGGTTAGACTTTTTTTTCACTGCTGCTGTTACTTATTGTTTACTTTTGAATACTTGTTCTGGAATAGTTAGATGTGAGTTTGCCTTATAACCCCTTTCTTAGATATGCTAAGGTAATTGTAGCATTGCATATCATGATTTGAAATGTTAATCTCACTACTTTCTGCGCTTGATAAATCTACTTATATATATAGTAAATCCACACATTCGATTATGCATGGTGCACCTCACTTGGTCTTCATGTACACTTAGACCACTAAGTAATTAAGTCAAGTATTTTTTCGCTGCGTAAAACTATATTTTAAAAACGTGGACTAGTTGATCCACCTAGCTGAGGGACGCGGCTTGTTAATTTTCTGCATAAATTATATTTGAATCGCTTTGAGTTGATAATAAAAATTGCTTGAACTGCGAAGAAGGATGAGTTGCCTTAACGTCAGTAGGCGTCCCCTACGTGATATGACATCACGCGCGTAGCTTTCCCTACTCTGATAGCATTTTAAATGTTGGGAAAATGCGGGTTGTGACACTAAGGGACCCTCCAGAGGGTTAGGTGTCCCATGGTGGGGTCAAAGGCTCAAGGTGAGGCCCTTAAGTGCAACCTCATGCTTGTTAATTGGAAATTGCTATTTGCAGACCACTGTGGTTTCCTTCTTCTTGCCTAAGTTCACATGGCCTTTTGAGCTTCCTAGGGTTTTGTCATGACCTAGTCATGACAAAACCAATATAGGGGTCTAGTTGTTTGGGGGATGTTACACCCCAGATGTTTTAACATAAGTTTTTGGTTTATTGAATGGTGATGATGAGTTAGAAACTAGTTCTGATGATTTTAACAATGCTTTGGAGAGAATGGGTCACTCCTCTGGAAACCCTAATCACCTTCTGAAGAAGAACTTGTCTGTGGAATACAAGTTCTTGGCAGATGTTGTTGGAAAAATTTTGCTAGGCAAAACTTCTGCTCATGATTATGTGGCCAGGCACCAATTTATGTTGATGGTGGCCTTGGTGGAAAAGAAACAGATAAATTGGGGATTGATTCTGTTTGAATCAATAAAGAAGAAGCTAGACAAATTAAATGTTTGCTATGGTAGAGTTCTAGGGTTTGTTCTTCAGGACAAATGCCAAGAATTGTTGGTGTCACCAACAGTGTTTATTAATGCAAGCAAGAGGCTGACCTCAGCTCTCTTTGGAAAGTGGGAGAGAGTTATTCCCAAAAAGACTCCAAGGGCAGAATCTTCAAGGAGTTTTTCTGAAAGAACCAGGGCTGATACAGCCACTCCTCCAACCCTCCAAGAAGCTCCTCCCTCTCTACCTTCTTCTTCTCTCCCCTCTCAACCTCTTCAGCACACAACTGAAGAAGTTCTTCCCTCTAGCTCTCCCATAGACATTTCATCCCCATTGCCTTCTTCTCCTCCTAGCCAAACAAATCTGTCTACAGATATTCCCTCACCATCTGTTCCAGATGTTGATTCCCTCCCCCCCCCCCCCCCCCCCCCCCCCAATTGATTCTCTTCCCCCTCCATCATTTAACCTCTTATCCCCTCAAAATTCTCCACCTCAGTCACCTATCCATCCTCATTCTCCTATTCATGAAGATTTTCATCCACCCCTATTAGTTGCTACCAACATTTTCATGCCCTCTCTTCCATCTTCTTCTACCCCAGCACCATCATCCTCTCAGCATCCACATGACTTTGTGAATGTTGATTTTTCTTCTATTGCTGACCGAATCTTCTCCCATATATCTCCCAAGCTAACGGCTCTCCTTGATGAGAAGCTAGCTCCTATTCTACAAGCCATATCTAACCTATCTTCTCAGATAGCTTCCTTCCCTACCTCCTCTTCATATGTCCCTTCTTCTAGGGGCCTAGTTTCAGGTCTCCCTGAAACTAGGCAGGGGGAGATGCTTTATGAAGAAGCTCCTTTTGATGCAGTTTCAGATGCAGTGATTGATACAGATTTTGCAGGATCAAATATGATCATTGAGTTTGAAGCAGCTCCAGGATAAGATTTAGTTATTGCTAAAGTAGTTCCAGTTACAGAATCAGTTCCAGTTATAGCTCCTGTAAATAATATATCTATTCATCCCTCTATAGATATTATTTATTTGTTATCAAGTTTCAATTTGATTTTCAATAGTCTGCCAAAGTCTCAAGACTATTCAAAAGCTATAGTTCCATATTCTGCTCCCATTGATTCAGTTTTGTTAAAGGAAATCATCAAAAGCTTTCCAGTTCCAGCTCCAGTTCAAATTGTAGTTGCAGCAGCAGAAGAAGTTGGATTGATGAATTCTCCTCCAACCTTTGTCTATGACGATTCTCCTCTGCCAGATGATTTTGAGCAAGATGCAGAAGATGTTGAGCAAGATGTTGAGAAAGCTCTTAAAGATCTTGATGATCTATATAATGCCCCTGCTCAGTTTTCAGATAATGATAGTGATGATGATGATTCAGATGAAAAATCTTCAAAGAAAAGAAAGTCAAGAAGCAAAGCAAAGGTTGCTGCTGTCCCTAAACCCCCATCTTCAAATAATGATATTCCATATTATATTCTGCATAACATAACCCTCACAAAGGACTCACCAGAATGGATGAGATTTTCCAGAAATGAGAATAACAAGAGAAAGAAAATGAAGAAGACGGGCTTCTTCTCAGATAAGCCAGTAAAGTTTAGTCATCCTCCTCCTCCAGGAGCAGGATCAGCAGGAATGTCTTCTTCCTCCCAGAAATCTCTTCCTCAGCAATCAAGAAGTTCAGGACAAAGTCATAGAAGATCAAGTGGTTCTTCCAGTTCTAGGTCATCCAGACCTCCTCCTTCAGGATCTTCCAGAGCTCCCTCCTCAGATTATAAGCATCATGTATCTGATGGATCTTCTCACAGGAAAAGATTTCCTTAAGATTATCAATTCTCTTATCAGGACAGTGATATTGATGAAAGGCCTCCTTCTCCAGTCAATCCAGAATCAGAAAAGATAGCTCACATGGCTAGATTCAAGGAATCTATTGCTACAGCTCAGATAAACAAAGCCAAAGCAGAAGGCAATGATTTCTCTCAGTATTCTACAACGTCTGAATTCAGAAAGCAAGAATTTGAAAGGTACAAATCAAGAAACCTCTTTAATGCTGAAGATTATTTTGTTGAGGTATATTGAATATAACGAGTTAACGGATGCTTAACGGTAGGTTAGGACCCGTTAGAGATCCACGCACCCGCCGGTGAATTAGGGTTTGCCTATAAATACCCTGCTAGGGGCAACGAGTAGAGTGTTCCAAACTAGACACTCACCCGGATGCTTTGAGCACCATTCATAACATTCTCGAAGTTCTCACTCGCGCTCCGTGCATTTTCCCCATAACCGCTCATGTGCTTCTTCTCGTCGAGCGCAAGGAGGAAGTTTGGTAACTGCAGATTGTTCCCGCAGATCGAAGGGAGATGATCGCCAATAGTAGAGAACAAGAGCCCGTCGTCCTCCCTAATCGTGCTCGGATTCTCGCGTCGCTGCAAGGAGGAAGAGGCTCGCATCCCGTCGCTCTACCCGCAATCGCCGGTCATTCTTCCCGATCGCTTCCAGGAGGTTGGATTTCACTGCTTGTCTCCCTGCGACGGAGTAGAAGCCGCTCTCCTTCTCTCGCTACCGTCGAAAGAGGTCGCGGAACTGTTCGTCGATTGGGTTGTTCGTCGATCGCGCTTTTCGTCGATCGCGCTGTTCGTCTTCGTCGATCGCGTTGTTCGTCAATCGCGTTTTTCGTCTTCGTCGATCGCGTGAAACAACTATTTCGTCGAGCGCACGGAAGAAGGATCTCGGTTACCACTACTCTCTTCGTCGATCGATAGGCTCTCTTAGTCGATCGCAAGAACAGTAATTGCCTGCGGTTCTCGCGTTTTTCGATTTCTCGACGATGTTGTCGCGACTGTAGGGGTCACCGCCTTCTCCTCTGTTGCCGACGCCGCAGAGCCGACGATCTTCATCAGTAGATCTCAACGGTTGAGCGCTCACTGTCGCTCGTTTTGATCGACGAAAAAGAAGACTCCGCCGGTTTGATCGCGTGCTGTCATTTTCCGACATCACTATCGGAATTACGACATTGTTCAGTCCTCTTGGTGATACAGTTTCGGCTCTTTTTGGTTCCTGGCCGTTGTTGTCTGCCTGAATCTTGTGTTCGACGATTTTGTTCAGCCGGAGAAGAGGAGCACAGTTTGTTTTGGATTGGATCCGAAGATTTTCTCGGTTACTCGCGTCTCAGGTGCTCTTTTTATATTTTTCTGCTCGTAATTCATTTGCTAGTGGAATTCACGTATTTGGCAAGAGACACACGATGTCGAAAGGGACTACTCCCGTTCCGATGATCAAGTTGGAGGAATTCTCCAACTCTGAGTTCTGTGCTTGGAAGAGGAACACGCAATTTGGCATGAAGTACTTGAACGTGTTCTACACCGTTCAGTCTATATATGCCGACGTTCTTGGGACAGATGGCGAGACCCAGTGGGTGGAAGATGATGATTTCTACCGCGACTACCTGTTGAACTGCCTCTCCAATAGGCTTGCTGAGACGTACAACAAACTGAAGACCGCCAAAGAAATCTGGGACGCTCTGGAGGAGCAATTCAAGGAAGAGGAAAACATGTCCAAGACGCACCTCGTGGATAAGTTTATGGCTTTCACCTTCACTGAGGAAAGGGAAATCCTTCCACAGGTCGCTGATTTTGAAAATCTGGTGGACAAGCTGAACAGTGAGAACATCCCACTGCCAGATGGTTTTGTTGCAGGAGCTATTATCTTCAAGCTCCCGTCGGTGTGGCACTCCTTTAAAACGGAGATGTATCGGAAGAAAACACAGGTCAGTCTTAAAGGCCTCAAGCGCTTCATCTGCATTGAGGATGAGAACAGAACTAGACACGCTAGGGAGGCCATCAGCAAGCAGTCCTCTGCTGCCAACATGGTCACGCATCCTAAGCGGAAGTTTAAGCCCGGCAAGACTAGACCGTTACCCAGTGCACCCGCAGTTGTGGACACGAGCAAGAAGGCGAAAAAATTCAAAGGCAATTGCTATAATTGTAATAAGTGGGGTCATTGTGCTTCCGAGTGCAAGCAGCCCAAGAGAGGAGATCCTAGTACACCGAAGCCTGATAATAGGGCCAATATGGTCCATCAGACTGCGCCCACCGACTTTGTTTCCATGGTCGGTAACAGACAGGACAGTACTGAATGGTGGCTAGACTCAGGTGCTACATGTCACGTCTGCAACAACACTGCGCTTCTGGAGGATGTCACTGCAGTCCGAGAGACTGTTACTGTTGCTGATGGAGGAGTTGTTGACATGCTGAAGGTCGGCAATGCTACCTTGACGCTCTCCTCAGGTAAAACTCTTACTTTGAAAAATGTTAAATTTATACCAGCATTAGCTGCTAATTTAATTTCAATTAGTTTGTTATGCGACGCGGGTATGTCATTTAACATTAGTGGTGGTCGAGTAACGCTGATGGTTCACTCGCACTATTTTGGTTGTGAGTATGTCGTCAACGAAATCTATAGGTTGAGTTTAGCAAACGAAGTAGTAAATCAGGTTAGTTCTAATTTGATCGATCCTAAGACTTTACATGCAATACTAGGACACGTCAATTATAGAAAACTACTCCTGCTAGCTAGAACTCACAACATCCCTTTAGACACAAAAATCAGATTTGACAAATGTGAAATCTGTGCTCAAACTAAGATAACTAGAGCACATTTTAGTCAGGTTTCTAGGAGCACACATTTGCTAGAGTTAATACACTCCGACATGTGTGACTACAAAAGTTTTGTCACACGTGGAGGTCGGAAGTATCTGATAACATTTATCGACGACTACTCTAGATTTAGTCACATTTACCTAGTTAAATCCAAAGATGAAGCTTTTGAAAAATTCTGTATATTCAAAACTAGGTTGAAAATCAACTTGACATGAAAATCAAACGGCTAAGGAGTAATCGAAGAGGAGAATACGTCTCCGGGGAGTTCAGATATTTCCTTTCCAGCAATGGCATCATCCCTGAAACGATTGCCCCTTATTCCCCCCCAATCCAACGATTTTGCTGAGCGGAAAAATAGGACTTTAAGAGAAATGTTAAATTCCATGTTGTTGACTGTTGTCATGCCTGCGACCTACTGAGGTGAAGCTGCCCTCACGTCTAATCACATTCTTAATAAAGTTCCACATGCCAAGTTGACTAAGACACCCTATGAGCTTTGGTTTAAGATACCTCCTAGATTTGATAATCTTAAGACTTGGGGCTGTATCGCTTATGTTAGGATACCTGGCCATAGAAGAGCTAATATTGGACCTAAGACAAATACGTGTGTCTATCTAGGATTGCAGAGGATAGTGCTGCAGACAGATTTCTAAATCTCTCGACGAACACTGTAATAGAATCTAGAGACGCTGTCTTCTTTGAGGACAAGTTCCTTAAGGATAAGAACCTGACGCTTCCAGGTCTGCCAGCCACTAGTCTTGAGCCTCCTGCTGAGCCAAGTCAACGTCACTCTGACACTGATCCTGTAGACACGAGTGGTTTAGATACCAGAAGGCTATATAGTAGAGAGAAAACGCCTAAAAGCTTCGGTAAAGACTTCGTGACTTACCAAGTTGAAGCTGATCCATCCACCTATAAGGATGCGATGCAATCTCGAGACTCTCTATTATGGAAAGAAGCCATCGATGACGAGTTACACTCTCTCATGCAGAACAACACGTGGACATTGGTTGACTTGCCCAAAGGGGCTAAGACCATTGGAAACAAATGGGTTCTGAAGAAGAAGCTTAATCCTGATGGGAGTATTGCCAAATACAAAGCACGTCTAGTTGCAAAATGCTTCACTCAAGTGAGTGGAATAGACTACTTTGATATATATACTCACCTGTTTGTCACTATGCAATAATTAGGATACTTCTCGCTATAGCATCTATTGAACACTTTACAGTTCATCAAATGGACGTCAAGACTGCATTTCTTAATGGAGATCTGACCGAAGAGATCTACATGCATCAACCTGAAGGGTTTGTGGTAGAAGGTCTAGAAAATAAGGCCTGTAAGTTGATTAAGTCACTATACAGATTGAATCAAGCACCTAAATTGTGGCACAAAACAATTGACACTTGTGTTAAAGCCATGGGTTTTAAATCTAGCTTTTCAGATAAATGTCTGTACGTTCGTACAAGTTCAAATAAAGTTGCAATTATATACTTGTATGTTGATGACATGCTAATTCTGGGCATTGATCAGTCTGATGTGAAAGACGTGAAAGCTGCTTTGACGACACAATTTAGCATGACTGACTTAGGCATGGTGAAAACCATCCTAGGAATGGAAGTGAACTTCACTGACAAGGGTATTACCCTCAGTCAGAGTCACTATATTAGAAATCTACTTGAGAAGTGGGGTTACGTTTATAACAAAGGTAGTGAGACTCCTTACGATTATAACAATAAACTGAAACCGAATGAAGGTTCATCTATTAGACAGTTGGATTACTCCAAACTCATAGGTAGTCTCATGTGTGCTACAACCTGCACTAGACCTGACATAGCCTTTACGGTCGGCATGTTAAGTAGATTTACGAGTAACCCTGGGCAGGACCACTGGAATGCCTTAGAAAGGCTCATGAGATACTTAAAGCACACTGAAAAGTATGCTTTATGTTATAGTGGACATCCTCCTGTCCTTGAGGGGTATTCTGACGCCTCCTGGTGCTCAGAAATTGCTGACAGTAGATCTACTAGCGGTTTTGTTTTTTCCCTAGGAGGAGCAGTAGTAGCTTGGAAGTCAAAGAGGCAGTCGTGCATCGCACTTTCCTACATGGAATCGGAACTCTATGCCCTCGCTTTAGCAGGAGAAGAAGCTGAGTGAATAAGAGATCTGATCATCGACATTCAAATGACGAGTCTAAAAATGAACTCTATTTCGCTATATTGTGACAATCAAGCCACAAAGACCATTGCAACAAATATGTTGTTCAATGGAAAGCGAAGGCAACTAAGGATGAAACAGGCCTGGTTGACCCATCTCACCAGTCAGGGGATAATCTCCTTATTGGACGTGAGATCGAAGGATAATATAGCAGATGTCCTTACCAAGGGCTTATGTAAGGTTCTAACACATAAAACATCGGGGGAGATGGGATTAAGGTTCATTTAGTATGACTTAATACCCTGTTTATGTTTTAAATCTTAGAACCGTAGTCTGCTTACATTCGAGCATCTAGAGTGAGCACACAGAAGTATTTCAGATGCTATCTGATGAAAGCCAGAGATGAATAGTTGTCAGTCATTCCAAACTTGATGACATACACAATTATTTTTAATTCAAAGGCTGATTTGGGTATCATTCCAAAACGAATACTGAAGTTGCTGATATGCATCCTGATATTATGATCATTACTTATATCATTCCAAACTTGATGATATATTGGTCACAGCTTGTTGTATCATTCCAAACTTGATGATATAATACAATTGTGAAACGTTTGGTAATAATCTTAATAATCGAAGGAACACAGTTTGATTCTTTGAAATCAATTGTCTAATTTTGTGTGAATTGGATAGAGATGCTGATATGTGATTCTTTTCTTCCTGGTTAGAGTATTGTGTTCTTTTACTGCTAGAACTAGTCACTTTACTCTTGATTAACAAATATTAGATTTCATAGAGATTTGTCTCATGACATTCTTATTGTGTCTGTTTGCAGATCACATGGAGATTGGAGGAGAGAAAGTTCATTTATCTATTTTGAGTTTTTTCCAGCTTTGCTTACTGTTTCTTGTTTGGAGCCATGTGTTTGAGTTTAGATATTATGTATTCTAAAACTCATATTTATGTTTTCTGGAAAACTCATGTTTGTCGTTATTAACTCTTGTTTAAGTAATCTGTGATGTGCCCCCGTTATTTACAATATAGGAGGAGATTGTTGAGGTATATTGAATAGAACGGGTTAACGGATGCTTAACAGTAGGTTAGGACCCGTTAGGGATCCACGCACCCGCCGGGGAATTAGGGTTTGCCTATAAATACACTGCTAGGGGCAACGAGTAGAGTGTTCCAAAATAGACACTCACCCGGATGCTTCGAGCACCATTCATAACATATTTAAGGTTGCACCCAGAAGCAGTGGTTCCTCATGCATCATCTCAAACACTGTTGGGATCTAATGACCTTTATATGAGTAAAAGAGAATCAGAAAATCCAAACAGACAAATCATATTCAAGCCCTCTTCAGAGTAAAGCACTTGATTATTTGGTTTTGTTATTTCTGCTTTCAGTGTAAGGTTTTCAAACTTAGAGTACTATATTTCTTATCTGCTGAAATGAAATTTAATTTCTGTCAGATATATTTGCTCTATGTTTGTTTGTATTATTTGATTTTGTCAAATAGTGTCCTAACCCAAATAGGGGGAGATTGTTGGAACAACCCTATTACTGATTTGGGCTAGGATCACTGTCTTTGACTATGACTCAAGTAGGTGTATAGTCTAAGGGTCAAGGTTTAAGTGTGTCTAAGTAGCTAGAACTTAGGCAAATTCCAAGTCTCTGCGTTCGACGAACTCCATTCTGCGTTCGACGAACTCCATCCTGGGTTCGACGAACGTCATGCTTCAGTTCGACGAACTTCCTTCTCAGCTCGACGAATTCAGTTCTCCAGACAGCTTATCAGATTATCTCTCAGTTCGACGAACTCCAGTCTGAGATTGACGAACTCAGCTCTGTGTTCGACGAATGCCTTCAGTTTGACGAACTTGCTTCTTAGCTCAACGAATTCAGTCCACAGCCAGTTCAGCAGATTATCTCTCAGTTCGACGAACTCCAGATTCAGTTCGACGAACTCCAGATTGTGTTCGACGAATTAATTCAGTTCGACGAACTCCAGATTCAGTTCGACGAGCTCAACTTTCAGTTTGACGAACTCAGTTTTCTGCTCGACGAATTTTCTTCTCCATCTTGACAAATTTCTGAAGGATCAGTTATCAATCTTCTCTGAACTCAGATCGACTAATCAGCAATGGATCTATTCAATTATTTGGACTTATTCACTTATCAGATAAGTCAAGATTTGACCTTTCCTTTATTATTCATTTCCATTCTCTTCTCTCGAGAAAGTAGCCGTTTGACATATTAGAAAAGGATACTCTTATGGAAAAGGAAAAAGAATTAATTATTATTGCTGAATCAGATTGCAGTTCCAAGAAATATCTTTTCAGATTATTATATTCCTTAATTAGAAGATTTGAATTTCAAATCAGTCATATATTCTCTAAGGAAAAAGGATGAAGCAGTAGTGTAGTACCAGAGAATACAGCCGAGAGAAAGAAATACAAAATGTCAAAAAGAATTACAGAGTTCATCCTCAACAACAGCATTTTCATTCTCTGAGAACAACAATCTTCATTCTCTCAGTTTTCAGCTGTTGATTTATAATCTTCAAAGAGCAACAACAATCTGAGAAACTTTGTCTCTCAGATTCATCAGCTATCAAAGAAGATTTGCTTTACATTCAAGAGAAAGCTCCTTCCATCAACTGTCAAGAATTTCTATCAGACAGGGGGATCTTTACAAAACAATCCACTAGTCTTCTCTCAGCTTGTTGACAGAGAAGAACTTCATAAACCCTTTTTATTTGTCTTTTTCCCCATCTTGTACAGGGTTCTAACTCCCTTCAAAAGCTAACCCTTTGGTGGCAGGGCACCTGATCAAAACCTGTGATTGGTTTGAGCACCTGATCAAAAGCTCAGTGGTGTTTGGGCACCTGATCAAAAATCCCAATGGTGATAGGGCGCCTGATCAAAAACCTAGTGGATTCCTACTAAGGGTGGTAGAAGAGTAGATGTACCCAGTTTGATTGAGGAACTACTATAGATCCTTATGTCTTCTGTGATTGTGTTTTTCTTTCTGTACTGTGCTGTGTGATTTTGTTTTGTTTTTATACTCACTCTGTTATACGCATATATATATATATAAGTATTTTAATTCCGTTATAAAATAAGTTAAAAACTTTTTAATACTCTATTCACCCTCCTTCTAGAGTAAATCTAAGATCTAACCTCACTTTCAGAACTAGCCGAGCTTAAAATCCAACTACAGGAGCTAATTGATACAGGCTTCGTTCGTCCGAGTACCTCACCCCGGGGAGCCCCTGACTTATTCGTCAAAAAGGAAGACGGGTCATTGCGTCTGTGTATCGAATACATGGAGCTAAATAAACTTACCATCCGAAATACCTATCCGCTACCCTGGATAGACGAGTTGTTCGACCAATTGCAAGGCGCGTCTGTTTTCTCCAAAATGGATTTAAGGTCTGGCTATTACCAGCTTCGAGTGTGAGAAGAGGACATACCCAAAATAGCCTTCAGTTCCCGCTACCGGCTCTACGAATTTATGGTAATGCCGTTTGGACTGACCAACGCCACATCCGCCTTCATGGCTCTAATGAATAAGGTGTTTGAACCCATCTTGGACCACTTTCTGATCGTCTTCATAGACGATATACTCATCTACTCGAAGAGCAAGACTGATCATTCTAGGCATCTCCAAATGGTACTACTCAAATTACGGGAACACTCACTCTTCGCAAAATTCAGCAAGTGCGAGTTTTGGATGGAGGAAGTCGGGTTCCTTGGGCACACGATCAACAAGAATGGAGTAGCAGTACACCAAGCCAAAGTACAAGCAGTACGAAAATGGCCACCACTTAAGTCTGCAGCAGATATCAGGAGCTTCCTCAGTCTCGCCGGATACTACCGCAAGTTCGTGGAAGGTTTTTCCAAGATCGCCTTACCCCTCACAACCCTCACCAAAAGGATACAGTGTTTCAATGGTCACCTGAATGTGAAGAAGCATTCGTAGAACTAAAGAACCGCCTAACATCCGCTCCGATTCTGACACTCCCCTCAGGCACCGAGGGCTTCCAAATCTACACTGACGCATCACTAAAAGGGTTAGGAGCCGTACTGATGCAGCATGTCAGAGTAGTCACCTACACATCATGACAATTAAAGCCTCACGAGCTAAACTACGCAACCCATGCCTTGGAATTGGGTGCGGTGGTGTTCGCGCTAAAAGTCTGGAGACATTATCTATACGGAATAAGATGCGAAATCTTCTCCGACCACAAGAGCCTCAAGTACATTTTCACCCAGAAGGAGTTGAATCTTCGACAACGCCGCTGTTTAGAATTCCTGTGCGATTACGACTTCGCCCTCCAATACCATCCCGGCAAAGCCAACAAGGTTGCGGATGCCTTGAGTCGACAACCCTCTATGGCCGGAAGTTGACTAGAACTGATACCAGAAGAGTTAATCAAGTCCTTGGCAGACTTAGACATCACCCTTATCACTCGCAGAAGCCCAGCTATATTGGATGAAAAACACAGTAAATATTACAATTCATCAAATGAATAAACAACCAACTAACATACAATCCACAAGGCTCCCACTAAAGACGATCATTCAGGTATCTAATACCCATTGAGCTAACATGACCATCATGCTTCTTTTGCGCAAGAGGCTTCGTTAGTGGATCCGCTATGTTTTCTTCAGTCGGTACTCTGCAAATGTTTACATCTCCTCGATCGACAATCTCTCGAATAAGATAGAACCGCCGAAGTATGTGTTTGGAGCGCTGATGAGATCCAGGTTCCTTAGCTTGGGCTATTGCACCATTGTTGTCACAGTAGAGAGCTACGGGACTAACAATGCTAGGAACTACACCAAGCTCACTGATGAATTTCCTAATCTACACAGCCTCCTTCGCAGCATTTGCAACAACGATATACTCGGCCTCAGTCGTAGAATCGGCAACTGTCTCTTGCTTGGAACTCTTCCAGCTTACAGCTCCTCCATTAAGGAAAAATACAAAACCTGATTGGGACTTTGAATCATCCCTATCAGTCTGGAAGCTAGCATCCGTGTAACCATTTACAACGAGCTCTTCATCTCCACCATACACAAAGAACATATCCTTAGTCCTTCTCAAGTACTTTAGGATATTCTTGACTGCAATCCAGTGACCATCACTGGGATCAGACTGATACCTGCTCGTCATGCTTAAAGCATAAGAGACATCGGGTCGTGTACATAACATTGCATACATGATTGATCCAATTGCCAAAGCATATGGAATCAACTTCATGCTGTCCTTATCTTCCAAAGATTTAGGACACTGGTCCTTGGAGAGACTCACACCATGAGACATGGGTAAGAATCCCTTCTTGGACTCAAGCATGCTGAACCGCTTCAGCACCTTCTCAATGTATGTACTTTGGGTCAAAACCAGCAACTTCTTCGATCTATCTCTATAGATCTTAATACTAAGTATGTAAGTCGCTTCGCCCAAGTCTTTCATAGAAAAGCAGTTCCCTAGGTTGTTCTTAACAACTTGCAGGGTCGGAATATCATTCCCGATCAACAGTATGTCATCAACATACAATATCAGGAAGACAACAATGCTCCCACTAATCCTCTTGTAAACACAAGGTTCATCCTCGTTCTTGATGAAACCAAAACTCTTTGATCTTCTCATCAAAACAAAGATTCCAACTTCGAGAAGCTTATTTCAATCCATAAATGGATCGATTCAACTTGCATATTTTAGTGGCTTCACTTGGAGATACAAAACCCTCGGGTTGTGTCATATACACTTCCTCAAGGAGGTTTCCATTAAGGAAATACCTTTTGACATCCATTTGCCAGATCTCGTAGTCATAATACGCAGCAATAGCAAGTAGAATTCTGTTGGACTTGATCATGACTACTGGGGAAAAGGTCCCATCATAGTCAACACCATGAATTTGCCTGAAACCTTTAGCCACCAGCCGGCCTTTGAATGTCTGTACATTCCCATTGATGCGCAAATCTCGCACACCGCTATAGGCGGTAGCTAGACTGCGGCACGAAACGGCAGTGTACCGATCGTTTAAGTAATACAAAACGAGGAGTAAATCCCCGAGTATCGAATCTCGAAGGAACACAGTAAGGTGGAGTTAACTATTGAGGACGAACTTGAGATTGAAGTCCTTAAGTCGGATGGAATGCGGGAGAGTTGATTTAGCTTTTGGAAAATAAAATAAAATACTACAACTACTCCTATGCAATGCCGCTATGCAATGCTTCGCTTGGCGGGATGGAGACTAGGCAGGCCTTGAGCGCGCTGCTTCGCAAGGGCGGTTGGACGAGTAGGCAAGCGGAATCGAACTGTGCAGGACTTGAGCGCGCTGCTTCGTTAGGCGAATGGAAGAGTAAGCACACGGAATGGGCGAGTAGTCAGGCGGAATGGATGGTGGAATGGGGGCGCTCCTCAAATCACATAAACCACAAATAGGACCACAAAACCATGGAAAATTACACTAATAACATTTAGGGTTTATGGACATCATTCATATAGAAACATACAAACCACACACATCAAATAGAATCAGCAAAAATAACAAGGAGGAGGTAAGATTAAAACCGAAGCACGAAGACTCGTCGGAGATTCACGACCGGAATCGTAGGGTTGTCAATCCTCGTCCGTGCTCGGTCTCCAACTGCCGTCCGGGGTAGAAGAGGGCTGTCACTACCTCCCAATGGACCCGTCTTCTTTGTCAATGGCCTTCAGCCACGATCTTGCTGGAGAACTCCAAGGATATAGTGCAACATCCGTTGAAATGGAGCTTGGAAGCTTCTGAATGATGGAGGAGGCCGAGAGGATACTCCGGCTCGAGATTGGCGTGAAGAATATGCCCGGAGCACCTCCAAATGGTGGACGGCGATGGAGCAGCGAAAATGTCGCGGAACTGAAGCTCTTGGACGCGGGAACCAGGTCGATCCTTCTAGGGCGGAATCTGCAGCTTATATAGAAAAACAGTCAGAAATTGGTCACGCACGGTCGAACGCACGACTGTGCGTGGACCGTGCAATATTTAACAAACAGACAGGACAAGAAGATGAAGCTGGCGCGCCCGTGCGTTTTACTCACGCACGGGCAAACCCGCCCGTGCGTAAAACGCACGGGTAAGTTCAGAAATGCTAAAACAACAAGAAGAAATAGGCAACCGTGCGTTTTACCCACGCACGAGTAAATCCGCCCGTGCGTAAAAACGCACGACTAAACTCAGATCGCCAGTTTTCTGCCCAGATGAGAACGCACGAACGCAACCGTCCGTGCGTCAAGGAAACGCACGACCGTGCGTTGTACACAGTCATGAATTCTGGGAGAAAACTGGATGATCCGACTGCCTGCACACAAGACAAAACAGCTGGGAAAACACCTCCAGCACCAGATAAACACAGAAAAAGAATGGGGAGCACATTGTGCTTGCCCCCAACAACAAAGCATGCAATTGCACACCACAACGGGCCTAAAAGTGCACTTAGTGTAAGAAGAGTGAACAAGTGAAATATAAGCATTAATGAACTAAAAATGAAGTACAAGTGCGTGAAAACTAGCTCAGATGAGTCCAAATATGTGTATATAAATGGGACTCATCACACCCCCAGACTTACCTGTTTGCATGCCCCGAGCAAATCAATCCTAATCCTAAGCAGGCGGGAAAAAGAAATAGCTAGCTTAAAATTACAAAATGGAGTACCATGCGAAGTCGCATGCTCATGCGCATAGGAAAATAATAAAGAAGATTTCTAATTATACACATCGTTTATAAATTTCTAAAAGAGTAAATAAATATTAATTCTACTCAAAATTAGAGTCACGGTGAATCATCCGGTCACGCATACGGAGAAAGTAAAATAATCGCTGAGACAAACATTGTCATAGTTGGGATTCCGTACAAACTCCACCGAAATCCATCGGTGTCGGAGACCATAAGCTTGCCCGGTCACATTCTCTCCACGACACTAGATTGGTTCTATGCGCGAGTCGGTAGGACTTTAGGTTTTAAATGAGGCTTGGGTTTTGGTGAGATAAACAAAGATAAACACGAAGACTTGATACACCGAAACCCAAATGATCTTTATTACAACTCCCCGCACACCAACATCGAATGCAAGTGCACCACACCCCCAGACTTAGACTTTTGCAACATGGGTGTGTGCACCGCCTACTCCACATCATAAATTTATACAAAGATTTTTCAATTAAGCACTTTTTCTTTTTCTTTTTCTTTTTACTTCTTTTCTTTTTCTCATTTTTTCTTTTTCTTTTCTTTTCAAAACAATTTCAGCAAGATGAGCAATGAAGTGCATCCACATTTTCACAAAAGAAAATCACAACATCAACACCCCAATCATGAAAATAATAAACAACTAAAGCTCAAATTCGGGTGTGCGACTAGGATTAGCTTTTAGGCTTTGGTGAGATAAAAGTGGGGCTGAATCAAAGAACGGGTAGGCACAACTGGGCTAACGAGGATAGAGCGATAGGAATGGGCACAAAAGCTCAACCGGGCCAAAATGATGGCCTACGTCATTCTCACGCAAAAGAACGATCCTATGCCTATGCTTCAAGAATCGCTTGGGGCAAGTTCTTAGCCACCGAGAAAGATTGTCCTTCCTCCCGGCTCGAGCAATACACATCTAACGATACTTTACACGCATCCCTATGCTACCTTTTGATTAACACTGGATTCACCATTTGAGTAGAGTAAACAATATTTACACTAAAAGAAATGTATAAAACTAAAAGTATAAAAAGAAATCTAATATACACAAATCCCTATACTCACATGAGTACTTGACTAGGAACACCGCAGTCAACATTTTACTCCACTACATAATTTAAAAGCCAGCACAATGATTTTCCCAATCATACAGAGGAAATGAATTCAACTCATGACGCGCCAACAACTAAGTACACGCTCATGAGGGTGCTGTGGTGTGCGAAGAAAATGCAACAAAATCATATATAACTAAAAATAAAATACTTCTAGCATGCACTAAGATGTGCACGTACAGTGGGTACAATAAATATCTCTCCCCCAGACTTAAACTAAACGAACCAGCATAGAATATCAACATGAAATTTAAATGAGGGCTAGGGGAAGAAAGTACTCAATGCTCATCAAGTGAGCATACCAGAAGATTGGCGTGTAAACCAAGACAAAGCTGCAGCATCCGCCATCCAGAAGAAGGACCTGCAGGGGTGAGCTCCGCAAAAACAAAAGAAGATATACAAACTAAAAACAAAGTAAAACTAACTAAACAAACTAGATAAACTGAAATTGCAAGAAAAATAAGATAACTACTGGGGTTATTGTCCTCCCAGCACGACTTATTCAATTTTAAAGCAATTCTAGCTAATGGGTCAATGAAAAAGGAAATGTACAGGTAACTGTTCTAATATGTATGTCGGTAGCGGGTACCGATACGAAGATAGAGCAGTTACTCCCCTACCTAAATAAAAATACCTGCTGAACACAGGTAGCGGGAATAGGAAGTAAGAAGAGGAGGAGAGCTGGTCCTCACTCGTCTCACCACAAAATAAATCCTTGCCCAACAAGGTGTCATCTCCAGGGAGGCAGCAGGAGGAGAAGGCAATGAATGAGGCTTCCTCTATGGAGGGGGGATCAACCTCCTCACATGAGAAGATACACTCATCATTGAATTGAGCAGAATGCTCCAAGTCCTTCTGAAGTACCTGTGAAGACTCAACCTGCACAGGCTCAGATGAAGAAGGGGGGTTAGGAAATAAAAAAGAAGAAAAACTTAAATGAACATCAATCGGGGGAGTTGTCCCGGTCTCACTCTCATTAGGTTGGGGAAGTAAAATAATGTTTGCATTGTCATTAATGCTACAAGGTTCGGCAGGATCAACAGTGGTCATGCCCAAGATTTGGACTTCCTCCACCGGTGCTGAGGAAAACTCCTCTTCACCTAGAAGGTTGTCCTCCTCCATAGGAGCAGGCATAACACATAGATCGCCAGCCTCATCCTGCGACACATCCTCAACAATGTTGTCAGAGACGAATGTAGTAAGCACAACAGGGGGAGGAATAGTGCTTGGATAAATGTCAAGCACCGATTCCTCGCAAAGAATCGAATCCACACATGGTGATATATGCACAGGGGAGATGGGCTCAGCCATGTCAGAGCCTAGATCAGCCACACATCTGGTGACTGTGTCCACACCATCCCCTTCAAAGCATGAAGGTGATATGGGCACATAACCAGATGTTGAAGGTCTGCTGCCAGAATTAGGAGTCGGGATGATCCGGATATCCGGTTCGTCATCCTCGTCCAATTGGCGAAGATAAGCAGCACAATCCTTCAAAGCATGATCCGTGCTTTGACAAAACAAGCACTGCCTTGCGGGCTTCTTTGGCACAGTAGGTGCTGAAGCCGAAAAGAAGTATGACGGTAAAGGCGCAACAGAATAGCCATAGGACTTACGCGCACCATACGGAGTACCAGACGAAGTCGGTGCTTCATATACTGGGCCTTGAGTGTTAGGGCTATTATCTCCCTTTGGACATCTATCACTAGCGTGAGAGATATCTCCACACCAACGACAACGAATATTAAATGAAGCCCACATAGTGTGAAGATAAAATGATTCAAAAGAAAAACACTATTGTGCAAAATACTACACCTAACAAAAATTTACTAGAGCAACCTAATATAAACAGTAAAACAGAATAAGAAGAAATAAAACAAAAAGGATGCAATACACAAATGGAAGGGCTTCTCTCTCAGATTCTCCCTCTCCAGAAAAATCACACGACTGTGTTCCCCGACAACGGCGCCAAAAACTTGATGCGCAAATCTCACACACCGCTATAAGCGGTAGCTAGACTGCGGCACGAAACGGCAGTGTACCGATCATTCAAGTAATATAAAACGAGGAGTAAATCCCCGAGTATCGAATCTCGAAGGAACACAGTAAGGTGGAGTTAACTATTGAGGACGGACTTGAGATTGAAGTCCTTAAGTCGGATGGAATGCGGGAGAGTTGATTTGGCTTTTGAAAAATAAAAAAAAATACTACAACTACTCCTATGCAATGCCGCTATGCAATGCTTCGCTTGGCGGGATGGAGACTAGGCAGGCCTTGAGCGCGCTGCTTCGCAAGGGCGGTTGGACGAGTAGGCAAGCGGAATCGAACTATGCAGGCCTTGAGCGCGCTGCTTCGTTAGGCGAATGGAAGAGTAGGCACACGGAATGGGCGAGTAGTCAGGCGGAATGGATGGTGGAATGGGGGCGCTCCTCAAATCACATAAACCACAAATATGACCACAAAACCATGGAAAATTACACTAATAACATTTAGGCTCCGTTCGTTTCGCGGGTTTTACACGGAGGGTTTTGGTTTTGGTCAAAAACCAAAATTTTGTAGGTTTTGGTTTTGGTCCAAAACAAAAAAAAATTGTTCGTTTGCACCCATGGTTTTGCAAGAAGGTTTTGAAAAATAAATTTTGAAAAATAAATTTGCGGATAATCATTACTAGGGTCCAAAACATAATTATTACTACGGCCAAAATGATGATGATGAACTCTGGCCACAATGATGATGAACAGTGTCAAAACTATCCCAAAACCCATCTAAATAGGTAAGTTTTGGGCATAGAAGGATTTTTCAAAAAGCAAAACCCATGGTTTTGGGCCAAAACCAATCCCCTCTTTTAAAATAAGCAAACGAACACTAGAATTGGTTTTGGTCAAACACCTTTCTCCAAAACCCATAGGTTTTCTGTGAATGCCAATTCCATCCTAAAAAAATGTCAAACGAACAAAAAATTTAGTTTTGATATACCCAAAACCAAAACCTTCCTCTCAAAACTCGCGAAACGAACGGAGCCTTAGGGTTTATGGACATCATTCATATAGAAACATACAAACCACACACATCAAATAGAATCAGCAAAAATAACAAGGAGGAGGTAAGATTACAACCGAAGCACGAAGACTCGTCAGAGATTCACGGTCGGAATAGTAGGGTTGTCAATCCCCGTCCGCGCTCGGTCTCAAACTGCCGTCCGAGGTAGAAGAGGGCTGTCACTACCTCTCAATGGACTCGTCTTCTTCGTCAATAGCCTTCAGCCACGATCTTGCCGGAGAACTCCAAGGATATAGTGCAACATCCGTTGAAATGGAGCTTGGAAGCTTCTGAATGATGGAGGAGGCCGAGAGGATACTCCGACTCGAGATTGGCATGAAGAATATGCCCGGAGCACCTCCAAATGGTGGGCGGCGATGGAGCGGAGAAAATGGCGCGGAACTGGAGCTCTTGGATGCGGGAACCAGGTCGATCCTTCTAGGGCGGAATCTGCAGCTTATATAGAAAAACAGTCAGAAATTGGTCACACACGGTCGAACGCACGACCGTGCGTGGACCGTGCGATATTTAACAAACAGACAGGCCAGGAAGATGAAGCTGGCACGCCCGTGCGTTTTACTCACGCACGGGCAAACCCGCCCGTGCGTAAAACGCACAGGTAAATTCAGAAATGCTAAAACAACAAGAAGAAACAGGCAACCGTGCGTTTTACCCACGCACGAGTAAATCCGCCCGTGCGTAAAAACGCACGACTAAACTCAGATCGCCAGTTTTCTGCCCAGATGAGAACGCACGGCCGCAACCGTCCGTGCGTCAAGGAAACGCACGATCGTGCGTTGTACACAGTCATGAATTCTGGGAGAAAACTGGATGATCCGACCGCCTGCACACAAGACAAAACAGCTGGGAAAACACCTCCAGCACCAGATAAACACAAAAAAAAAGAATGGGGAGCACATTGTGCTTGCCCCCAACAACAAAGCATGCAATTGCACACCACAATGAGCCTAAAAGTGCACTTAGTGTGAGAAGAGTGAACAAGTGAAATATAAGCATTGATGAACTAAAAATGAAGTGCAAGTGCGTGAAAACTAGCCCAGATGAGTCCAAATATGTGTATATAAATGGGACTCATCACCCATCCATGTAGGTCTTCTTCTTGGAGACCCACTTGCACCCTATGGGTCGTACCCCTTCAAGTAGTTCCACCAAGGTCCAAACTTGGTTTGCATACATGGAGTCCATTTCAGATTTCATGGCCTCAAGCCACTTCTCGGAGTCAGGTCCATTCATAGCATCTCGGTAGGTTGCAGGCTCATCATCATGATCCATAAACAACATATTACCTATTTGAGACACGAGAAATCCATATCTCTCAGGCTCAAATCTTGGTCTACCAGATCTACGTAGGACTTGTGTTTCTTGAGCAGGCTCTCCAGCTACAACTTCTTGTAGTCCTTGCTCATGTTCCAATTCTGGTTCGTTCATTGTTTGTGGTTCTTGAACTTCTTCAAGTTCTACCTTTGCAGTCTTTCTGGATAAGAACCCTTTCTCCAAAAAGACAACAGTCCTTGCGACAAATACTTTGCCCTCAGACGGCAGGTAGAAGTAGTACCCTTTGGTCTCCCTAGGATACCCCACTAGATAACATTTATCTGATTTGGATTCCAGCTTGTCAGGCATTTGACGTCGTACGTATGCCTCACAACCCCAAATCTTAATGAACGACATATTAGGACGCTTCCTAGTCCATATCTCATATGGTGTCTTTTGAACCATTTTCGTTGGAACTCGATTTAGTGTGAAAGTAGCAGTCTCTAGAGCAAAACCCCAAAGGGAAACAGGTAGATCTGCATGACTCATCATCGATCGCACCATGTCTAATAAGGTACGATTTCTCCTCTCAGAAACACCATTATGTTGTGGTGTTCCGGGCGGAGTGAGCTGTGATACAATACCACACTCTTTGAGATGATCATGAAACTCATGACTCAGATATTCTCCACCTCGATCAGATCGGAGTGCTTTTATCCTTTTTCCCAGTTGGTTCTCTACTTCATTCTTAAACACTTTGAACTTTTCAAAGGTTTCAGATTTATTCTTCATAAGAAACATGTATCCGTATCTACTGAAATCATCAATAAATGTAACGAAGTAGTAGAACCCACCTATAGACATAGAACTCATGGGTCCGCATACATCGCTATGTATTATACCCAAGAGATCATCAACCCTCTCACTACAACTAATGAAAGGAGCTTTCGTCATCTTGCCTAATAAACATGACTCGCATATATCAAATGATTCATAATCAAATGAGTCCAGTAGTCCATCTCTATGGAGCTTGGATATGCATTTCTCATTTATATGAACTAAACAACAATGCCAAAGGTATGTAGGATTCGAGTCATTTATTTTTAGTCTTTTAGTATTTTCTACATTATAGATCGGATGGTCTAAATTCAAATCATATAAACCATTAAACAATTGGGCTACACCATAACAAACATCATTCATAAAAATTGAACAACAATTGTTCTTAATTATAAACGAAAAACCTTTCATGTCAAGACATGAAATGGATATAATGTTTCTAGTTATGGCTGGAATAAAATAACAGTTATCTAATTCTATTACAAGCCCAGTGGGCAAAGAAAGACAATAGACACCAATGGCAACGACAACAACTCTTGCTCCATTTCCGACACGCAGGTCTACCTCCCCTTTACCCAGCATTCTTCTCCTTCTCAGTTCCTGCACATTTATACAAATGTGAGAACCGCATTCGGTATCCAATACCCAAGATGAAGGAGCAGAAAGGTTTATCTCTATAACGTAAATACCTGAAGTGAAAGTCACACTTCCCTTCTTCTTTTGCAGATCCTCAATATAGAGGGGACAGTTCCGCCTCCAATGCCCTGCCTTACCGCAGTGGTGGCACTTTCCTTCCTTTGCCAGACCTTTCTTTTTCAGTGCAGAAGATTTGGGATCAAGATAAGACTTAGATCCTATCTTCGTCTTCTTGGATCCCTTAGTCTTGCCCTTGCCTTTATGCACCATAAGTATAGGGCTAGCAGGCTTGACCTTCTTCATGTTATTTTCAGCAGTTCTCAACATGCCTAGGAGCTCGGTCAGTGTCTTGTCTATTTCATTCATGTAATAGTTCAAGACGAACTGCTCATAAATGTCCGGCAACGATTGCAGGATCAGATCTATGGCCAACTTTTGGCCCAAAGGAAAATCCAGTCTTTCAAGGTTCTCTATATACCCAATCATCTTGAGTACGTGAGTCCCTACTGAGTCTCGAGCTCCCATCTTTCACTAAAATAATGCCTTGGATATGTCAAACCTCTCTTGCCGAGCTTGCCCCTTGAACATTTTCTTGAGGTGCTCGATTATCTCATAACCACACATGTTCTCGTGTTGCTTCTGAAGCTCAGAGGACATGGTAGCAAGCACGAGGCATTCCACATCCAAGGTATCATCCTGATACTTCTTGTAAGCATATTTGTCTGCTCTCGGAGCATTCCCGGTCGGCTCTGTAGGGGCTTCCCCTTCCAAGACATAGAGCTTGCGCTCTTGCCTGAGAACAATTCTCAGGTTTCTGTACCAGTCAAGGAAGTTTGTCCCGTTGAGCTTGTCCTTCTCAAGGATAGCCCTCAGGGACAAGGTGGAGTGTGATCCACTTGCCATGGAAATTCTACAATAAATTTGCAAAACTTTTAGTATTGTATTTCATAACACATTTTATTTAATAAGGACTTTTATTAAAAGCTCCCACTATTTTAATCAAATCGACAACCCTTAATTTCGATTCAGATAGTTTATGCGAGCTACTCTCTTAGTGGACAAGATCTGTATTTCACCAACACAATGAGTCCACTTTGGCATTCCTCTCATAATGCGGTTATTTAGGTAGACAACATTTGTCAATTGCATCACTATGCAACTCTTGTTTGGTTGGTGAATAACTCCTTATTCGCATATATCATATGAATCATGTCAACCCTATGTCTCTAGGCACTCAACCTTTGAGGTCACCTAGTTAAGTTGGACCCGATGTCGACAGTGGGATATCACAATTATCCGCTCGCACCCTTACCAAGATAGATTAATGCACCTTCCTTTGGCAAGCCCATATTTCATCGATCGAGGCAGGAAGAGTGTCATCCATTGGAAGGAATCCGAATACTTAATATTGGATAAGAAATTTTATTATTCAATCGATGAACATTTCATCGGGATTAACACTTAATCACAGTGCACAATCACAAAATAGAAATACAACATTCAAAAACCAAATGCATCCCCTATGTGTACAAAGTCAAATTATCAACACTTTTGATAAGAGGGGCTAAATCTGAACACTTAGAACACTTCTAAATCTTCAGATTTACATGCATTGAACACATGCAAAACAACTCCACTTATGCAGTAGACAAGCTCGTCTCTCAATGTTAGATTCAAAATCCAAGACATTTGGTTTCACAAACCATTTCGAGGGACGGTTACTGCAAAAGAGAAACAATCACTGAAACAATGAAATCGCACCGCAATCACATGCGTTCCTGGCGGGGTTCTAAGGGGCCGCACCCCTGGCGGGGTCTTAGGGGTAACGGGGTCCAAGGGGCAGAGGCCCTGGCGGTGGTCTCGCTGACCGATCAGCGAGCGGGGTCAAGGGGCAGAGCCCTTGCGGGGTGCGGGGCAGAGCCCCGACCAAATTTTGAAAAACACACCACCGGAAACCACACAAAATACATCAAAACTGATGCTCCAGGAAGAAATCTACACATTTAGAATGCTTCTAAATTTCTAGATTTGCACGCACTTGACCGCAAACCTGTCTCTGATACCACTGTTGGGTTTTCTATATACCATTCATAATGGAAAAAGCATATCAAATATGCGCAGCGGAAGAAATAACAAGAATAACCCAAAAAGTAAGGATCTTGCGGATTTCATGAATCAAGAGATTAGTAAAGCAAAATGCGATATACCTTTCCGGGATTGAGTCAATACTCAACCAAGATACTCCTAGAAGAAATCCGGTAGACGAACTTCGAGTTCCAAGCATTGAAATGTATCGACCCCTCTACAGAGATCCACACAAGGAAGGAGAACCCCAATGCCTTGTCGCACAAGGTATGGGTCGGAGAAGAACGATCCTCTGCGTCCCCACGAACTTCTAGGTCTGTTGAAGGGGAGGCGGTGATAGTCGGCGGCGATGAGGTCGGCGTACAGGCCGAGAGGTATCAGAACACTTCCGTCTTTTCGGTCCTTCTGAAATCGCGAAAAGAATCGATATATTTCAGAAGACCTAATCTCGTCTCTTTTATACGCAAGGCATAAAACAAGTTATCCGCAGACCCGGGAAAAACAAAACAATTCTGCCAGGACTTCAATTCGTCGAATGTAATATAATTCGTCCAAACACTTTCGACGAATCAATATATTTTTTGGCAAAACACTTTTGACGAATTTGTCGATACAATTTTGGTGCTTGGAACTCGAAGTTCGTCTACCAGATTTCTTCTAGGAGTATCTTGGTTGAGTATTGACTCAATCCCGGAAAGGTATATCGCATTTTCCTTTACTAATCTCTTGATTCATGAAATCCGCAAGATCCTTACTTTTTGGGTTATTCTTGTTATTTCTTTTGTTGCGCATATTTGATATGCTTTTTTCCATTATGAATGGTATATAGAAAACCCAACATGGGTGTTTGCCCGGAAAACCGCTTCTCGGGTTGGACCATTAGCAGACCGCTCGAACTCCTGGGTCAGGCCGCTGGGTCCCGGGATCAGCGGTTCCCAGTTCAAGAAGGGCCAGGCCGGGCGGCCTGGTGTCATTTCCGGATCGCCCCCTAAGGGAGAAGATCGTCAAGAGCTAAGGCAAAAAGTTCATCCGCAGTCTCAGCTAGAAGGCCGCACGGGTTGTCCCATAGAAACTCGAGGTTCCAGCCCCGAAGAACAGGCCGGGGCTCCAGATCAAAGGCTATCCAAGTTACCTCGTGAAGATCGGCTAAGTCATGACCAGAAGGCAGACCGCGGCCTCAATCTCCAAACCGCGCGGTCTGCATTATTGACTTGGTCCCGGTGTCCTCAGCCTCAAGCAAGACAGGTCGGAAGAGCAAGCCGCCAAGCCGCGCGGCTTCTTTCTTTTTTCTTCCTTGTGCATCCCGTCACCGCCTGCCCGTTTCTCCTGTACCCGGGCAGGTGGTTATTTTATCCCTGCCCATTCGGGCAGGCCCCCAAGCCTATAAATAGGGGGCGGCACTGTTCACAAGACACGCACACTCGAATCGAAGAGCTCGCTTGTCGGAGCTCCGGTCTCGAGTTTCAGGTCTTGCGAACTGTTTGACCGGCCGGCTTCTGCTTTCCTGCACTTGTAACCGCTACTTTTCAATCAAAGGAAAGCCCGTCGCAAGAGTGGCATTTGCCGCGGCGGGCGAAGTCCGGCCTCGACCGCTGCTAGCGGTCTAAATTCTCTAACCAAATAGTAACCGATAATCCGCAGCCCTCGATTTTCTTCGTGAGCGCACTTTTGAATCGAACAGAAACACGCGACCTTCAGATCGCGGACTATCAGCGAAATCTTTGGTTCAGAATGTCAGACCGCCAGTTCCCTCCAAGAGACCGGTCCGATCATAGCGATGACTCCCTGTGGGAGGCTCTGGAGCAAACTAAGAGAGAAGCCGACCAGGCTCAGAAAGCAACTGATCAGCGTCTGGACGAGATCAGTCAGGCTCTAGCTCTGCTAACCAAGCGGTTAGCCCCCCAACAGGCCGCGGTTAACCCGGCCATGACCCCTGTTCTACCTCCTCCACCTCCATACCCATTTGCGCAGGTCGCTCACTCCCAACCGCCACCAGAAGGTTCTGCGGATCGGCAGAATTTCTACCAAGAGGCCGCGCGGTGTATGCCGGCTCGAGTCCTTGACTTCCAGGGGGCGGCTTCTCAGGCCGCTCGCTTTTCCTATCCGCCTGAGGTCGCCGCCCACCAGTCCTACCCGGCCGGAGCACCTGCCCGCTCCTATCAGGCGGCCTGTCCGCAAATGACCGCAGCAGAGATCCCCTACCACCCTGCTTTTTCTCTATACGAGGATGCCGAGGAGAGTTCTCCCTTCACGGATGAGATCCGGGGAGAGCCGGCTCCGAATAACTTTCGAGAACCACGCTTATCAACATATGGTGGGGAGTCCGATCCGGCAATTCATCTTCAAGCGTTTGAATCGGCTGTTGCTCTGAGGACCATCACTGATGCAACTAAGTGTAAGCTCCTGGTGACGTCCTTCGATGGACAAGCCAGAGAATGGTTCTATGGATTGCATCCTCGATCCATTAGATGTTTTGCAGAACTGCGTAGAGAATTTCTGCTTCGATTCTCTACCTCGAAAAAGAGGAAGAACGGTCCGGCAGCCCTATTTGAGATACGGCAGCAGGAAAACGAAACGTGGGCCCGCTTCGTTGACCGTTTCCAAAGGGAGATAATGGAGGTGCAAAACGTCGATCCAGAGTTATATAGGGTCGCTCTGATGCATGGCCTCAGGGAGGGGCCGCTGAAATTTGAAGCTCAAATCAGGGAGCCGAAAACATACCAGGAGATGATTAGTCTGGCTAACAAATTTATCAGGGGAGAAAAGACTAATCCTGGTTATGTTGCCAAATTGCTCAGCAATAACGATCAGTTTAATCCCGCATCAACTCATCAGCAACGTTACAATCATCCATCTCGGCCTGATTTCGAACCCCGGGCTCAGAGAGGGAGGAATCTTAAGCCTAAACAACCATTCCTCGGCCATCAACGGTTTCAAGATCAGAAACCGCCGTTGGCCATCGCACCCACTCAACCCATGGGAGCTCCGCAAATAATGCCTGTATATCTGCCGCAGTACATCGCACAACCATCCCCAACTATCCCATCCATCCGATATGATGAATCTCAGGAGTCGTTCACCCCTCTCAACGTCACCATGAACGAGGTCGTGCAGATTCTCCAAAAGAGGCCTGACTTCAAGAGGCCTCCTCCCTTGAAATCAGAAATTCGCAACCGGAACCCTAACTTTTATTGTGAATATCATAAAGAGGAAGGGCATCAGACTGAGGATTGCCGGGCCCTCCGGTGGTTGATAGAGAAGCTCCTGAAAGAAGGGAAGCTCCGAGGGTTGATTCGGCAAGAAACCCCGGTTGAGCCGTGAACCGAGAAGAAGAAGGAAGTGGTCGAAGTGACCTGGGAGTGTGCTGATGTGGAAGAGGCAGGTTGCTATGGGGATATACATCCCACAACCGAGTGTATAGAGGTGAATGACGTTGGCCCTCTTGGCAACGTCTATTGCATTCATGGTGGGGCAGGAGTAGAATCTTCTCGGAAATCTAGCATCGGGAGAGTTACGAAGCAAGAAGTGGCAGTCGCCTCCACTTCTACTCCAGAAAGGGCGGTCGTTACCTTCGGCCAAGAAGATCTTTCCCCAAATGCAAATCCTTTTGATGATGCAGTGGTGATAAAGGCGGTTATTGAAAACTACACCGTGCACAAAATTCTGATTGATACCGGCAGCCCAGTTAATCTCATTTTCCGTGAAACATTCGAAGCCCTTAAAACTGGAAAGTCTTTACTCTCCACGGAAGGGCCCCTCTATGGCTTCTCGGGAGAGAAGAAGGAAGTGGAGGGGTGCGTAAAGCTTTTGGTATCGTTGGGGGGTATAACAAAGCTGATAAACTTCGTGGTGGTGGAAGCCCCAAGCAGCTACTGTGCAATTTTCGGAAGGCCAATTCTGAACGCTTACAGAGCGGTAGTATCTACTTTCCATTTGGCCTTGAAGTTCGCCGCTGAGGGGCGTCAATATCGGATCCGGAGTGATCCAAGGGTTGCTCGCGAATGCTATGTAAAGACAGTTAATGTGATCACCGAGGCACCACTTCACAAGGCTCAGAATGACATCTACGAGGTGTCCAAGCTCCCTGAGGGAATCAAAGAAAGCACAGAGCGGAAAGGAGTTTACCTGGAACCTGCCCAGGAGATCCAAGAAGTTCCCATTGCTGAAGGGGAAGAGAAGAAGCTGATCATCAACGCCGAGCTGTCGGAAGAGGAAAAAGCTCAACTAATCTCCTGCCTGTTGGAGAACTTGGACATCTTCGCCTGGTCAGCGGAGGACATGCCTGGGGTAGATCCAGACGTAGCATGCCATCACCTCAACGTCTCTCCTGAATTCAAGCCGATCCAACAAAAGAAGAGGGAGGTGGCAACAAAGCTGGCATTGCCCATCAGAGAGGAGGTTTCCAAGCTCCTAAAAGCGGGTTTTATTTCTGAAATTCAATATCCAACGTGGATGTCAAACATTGTAATGGTTCCAAAATCTGGTGGGAAGTGGCGCATGTGCGTGGACTTCACAAAGCTCAATAAAGCGTGCCCCAAAGATTGCTATCCCTTGCCTCGGATAGATGTTTTAGTAGATTCCGCGGTAGGATATAATTTCATGAGCTTTCTAGATGCATTTTCTGGTTATCACCAGATTAAGATGCATAAACCTGATATCCCGCATACATCCTTCATTACCAATGATGGATGTTATTGTTATCTTGTCATGCCCTTCGGGCTCAAAAATGCGGGGGCGACATATCAGAGGATGATGGACACAGTATTCAAAAAACAGAAAGGGAGAAATCTTGAAGTATATGTAGACGATCTTCTTCTAAAAAGTAAAACTTTTTCAATCCATCTGAAAGACCTCGTAGAGACGTTCGCTACTCTGCGGAGGTTCAAATTAAAACTAAATCCTTTGAAATGTGTGTTTGGGGCCAACAAAGGAAAATTTCTGGGACACCTTCTCACTCCTAATGGCCTCGCGCCAAACCCAGATAAAGTAAAGGCCATCCTAGACATGACCCCTCCTCGCAATCCGAAGGAAGTGCAGCAACTTGGGGGGAGGTTGGCAGGATTGAGCCGATTCATTTCCAAGTCGGGGGATAAAAGCGCTCCATTTTTCAAAACACTTAGGGGAGGATCTAAGTTCGAATGGAGTGAAGAGTGCGATAATGCTTTCGAACAGTTGAAAAAGCAGTTAACCTCAACCCCTCTTCTTCAAAGCCCTCGCGAAGGGGAAACACTATTCTTATACTTGGGAGTGGGCCCAGATGCGATAAGCTCTGTCCTGGTGCGGGAAGAAAAAAAGAAGCAGTTTCCTATATATTATGTCAGCCACATCCTCAAAGATGCGGAAACTAGATATTCAATCTTGGAGAAATTAGCCTTGGCTTTGGTCATGTCGTCACGAAGGCTCCGCCCCTATTTTCAGGCTCATCCCATTCAGGTGGTCTCGGACCATCCACTAAAGAGCATCTTGGAAAAGCCGGATCATTCAGGAAGGTTGGCCAAATGGGCAATCGAGTTAAGCGAGTTCGAAATATTATACATTCCCAGAACGGCAATAAAGGCACAAGTATTGGCAGATTTCTTGGTAGACACGATGGAGTCTAATCCAGAACAAATAGTGCAATCTCCCTTGGCTTGGATCATTTATGTGGATGGGGCTTCTGGCAGAAACTCCGTGGGAGCCGGAGTGGTTCTGATCAGTCCAAATGGCATCAGGCTGGAGCAGGCTATCAAATTCTTCTTTTCAGTTACAAATAACCAGGCCGAATACGAAGCATTTTTGGCCGGCTTGAGACTCGCGAAGGAGCTTGGGATAGAACACGTTCATGTGAAAACTGATTCTCTTGTGATGGCTTCGCAGGTTCTAGGGAATTATGAAACAAGAGAGCCGATATTGAGAAAGTATCTATTTTTAGCTAAGAAAGAAATTGGGAGATTCAAATCCTTCATTATCGAACACATTCCGAGAACACAGAATGAAGAGGCAGACGAATTGTCAAAGTTTGGTCTTCCATCAGGAGGGGTGACCTCAGAACTCTTTCGTCCGGCAATAGATGAGACAGAGGAAGAGGAGCTCATGCAGATCGATCAGCATCCTTCCTGGAAAGACCCCTATGAATTGTTTCTGTCAAAAGGAGAGTTTCATTCATCAATCAGGGACAGAAATAGATTCAAAAGAAAGGCAGCCTACTACTACTTGATGGCAGGAGTCCTGTATAGGAAAACTCTGATTTCTCCCTCAGCGCGATGTGTATCAGAAGAAGAAATTCCGATCATACTTCAGGAAATTCATTCAGGAGAGTGTGGTAGTCATTCAGGAGCGAAGACTTTGGAGAAAAGGATCTTGCGGCAGGGATATTTCTGGCCGACCATGAGGAAAGATGCTGAAGCATTTGCCAGGCGATGTGTCCAGTGTCAAAAGTTCGCTCCTCTTCAACATTTGCCTGCTCAGTCGCTCAGGTCGATAACCGCGCCGTGGCCCTTTGCAGTATGGGGAATGGATCTTATGGGACCCTTTCCGATGGCCAGCGGTCAACGCCGTTTCATCCTTGTAATGATCGACTATTTCAGTAAGTGGATTGAGGCAAAAGCGCTGGCGAAAACAACAACTCAAATTGTCAAAAACTTCATCTGGGGGGAAATAATCTGCCGGCATGGAATTCCGTTAGCAATTGTTACCGATAACGGTCCACAGTTCAACAATTCCGAGATGAAAAGCTTCTGCGATCAGGTGGGAATTGATCTGCGATTTTCCTCAGTACATCATCCCAGGACCAATGGTCAGGTGGAAGCAGCGAACAGGCAAATCCGGCAACTCTTGATGAAAAGGGTCTTAAATCAAAAAGGGAATTGGGCGGACCAGCTTCCTTCCATCCTTTGGACTCTTCGTACTACGCCATCTTCAGCTACAGGGGAGACGCCGTTCAAACTATCTCATGGCTCAGAGGCCGTTGTTCCCGTAGAATTTGAAGTGGTCACTCCAAGGGTTATGTATGCAAAAGAGGGAGGAGAATCATGGATGGATGAAAATGATGAGGCTATGAGGTATAGTCTGGATCTGATCGAGGAGCTTCAAGACGAGGCAACTATCAGACAGGAGGAAGTTAAAAGGAGGATGGCAAAATATTTTGACAAGAATGTCAGAGTAAAGCAGTTCGCAAGCGGTGATTTGGTATTAAAGAAGGTAGATGCTGCAGCCAGGTCTGGTAATGTTGGAAAGCTGGATCCTAATTGGGCAGGACCTTTTATCATCAAAGAAGTATTAAAGAACGGGGCCTACCGTCTCCACACCAGTGAAGGGGAAGACATCCCGCGTACTTGGAGCGGTGACGATCTTAAACGATTCTATCCTTGAATTATCTCTTTTATTCTCTACATCTCTTTTGGTATTAAATGAAAAGCCCTATACTGACACCTCTTCTTGTCTGATGGTTCTCTACATTGTGAATGTAAATATACATATCTCACTCCCCAAACCTCTGAGATATCGCCGAATTCTGCTCGAACCCCCTCGGATTGTAGTCGTAGCGTAAAACCCACCAAGACCATGTGATGCGGGGAGTTTTCGCACACGTGTAGTGGTAGCTTGCCAATTCCGCTGCGGAGGTCTTCAGAATTTTGGATCCCGGCCGATATCTGACACACCCCTGCATCAAGGGAGGTCTAGGTGATTGTCAGCTCTATCATGCCCCGAAGGGATATAGTTACAGCTTTGATGATCTTTCTGAGGAAAGCAATGTTCGCCGCCGAGGCCCACCTGCCCAACTGATCATCATAGTCTGTGACCATCGAATACTCTTAGGTACTCTCGAAACGGTGCCTAGTTGGGCCCACAACTGAGTTGATCTCTCTGAGGAAAGCAATGTTCGCCGCCGAGGCCCGCCTGCCCAATTGATCAACTCGGCTTGTAACCCTAGGCAAGAGAGCGGATGAGTCGTTTACAGCTCTTATGACCACTTGAGGAAAGCAATGTTCGCCGCCGAGGCCCACCTGCCCACTTGGTCATTTGAGTCTGTACATACCTTTTTTATTCTCTCTACAGGGAGGCATTTGCCTCTTATGGTTTCTTGTATAAGAACAATTCGAGGAAGATTTGGTTAAAACAGGTGCAGGTGTTCGTCTACCCTAATAAAGGGTTATGATATTAAGACCGTGCGGTCTGTACATACCTTTTTTATTCTCTCTACAGGGAGGCATTTGCCTCTTATGGTTTCTTGTATAAGAACAATTCGAGGAAGATTTGGTTAGAACAGGTGCAGGTGTTCGTCTACCCTAATAAAGGGTTATGATATTAAGACCGTGCGGTCTGAACATCCAAACCGAACGGTCTGACTGGATATAAGTTGGGATATTTCCTGGCAATTATATAATGACCCGAGTGGTT
Organism: Dactylorhiza incarnata; assembly: GCA_033032865.1. Classification (NCBI taxonomy): domain Eukaryota; kingdom Viridiplantae; phylum Streptophyta; class Magnoliopsida; order Asparagales; family Orchidaceae; genus Dactylorhiza; species Dactylorhiza incarnata. The sequence continues at coordinate 6,124,449 of JAWHQI010000135.1, forward strand.
ATCCAACCGGGCGACCTTATCAATTTTTTAATTAGGTATCTCCGGAACCGATCATCTATTACCCGGGTGGCATTCAAGCCGGGCGGGTCCATTCATCTTTTATAAATTGATATTTCTGGAACTAATATATATAATTGCTCGGATCTCATTCTGGCCGGACGGTTTTATCTATCTATCCATCCTTTAATAAGTTGGATGTTTTTAGATTTAGTCATATGATTATCCGGATAGTGTTCTAGCCGGGCGAATCTGTCTGTCTTTAAACTAAGTTGGATATCTCCAAAGCTGATTATCTGATTGTCCGGGTTGTATTCAAACCGGGCGGGATCATCCATCCTTTATAAAGATTGAATATGTCTGGAGCTAATTATATGATCGCTCGGGTTACATTTTGACTGAATCGGATCTATCTATCTCTCCATTCTATCAAGTTGTATTCCTGGATCTGGCTATATGATCCGGGTTGAATTTTAAACCGGCCGGGCACTATCTATTCCTGAATGAATAGTCGAAATTGGATATTTCTGGATCTGGCTATATGATCCGGGTTGAATTTTAAACCGGCCGGGCACTATCTATTCCTGAATGAATAGTCGAAATTGGATATTTCTGGATCTGAATACATGGTCGCTCGGATTGTGCTCTAACCGATCAGGTTAAGCTATTTCTTAGCGAAAATTATCTCTAGACACAATGGATTGCTCGCCAGGACTGAATTCGAACCGCGTGAAAGTTGTTCATTATTTATAGCAGCAAGTATAAAATATCTTCAAATGAAAAGAAGCCGCCCGGTCTATATTATAGTCGCATAAGTCTATGCGTTATGGATCATACTATCAGAAATTAGGCGTGTTGAGATCTAAACAAGTAATCGCACGGTTCGGACAAAGGATCGTCGAAGATAATCCATCATCACTTATGCTCGGACCAGGATGTTCGCGCGGTTGGATCATAAAGAGCAAAGAAAAGAGACAAGGTATCACAAGTAAGTAATAATAGAAGGACAATCAGACAGGTAAAATCTCTGTTTCATTTTTTCAAAATGTGTTTACAAAATATTGACCGCCCGGCCAACAAAAAGAAACCGGCGGTTACAAAAATTAAAACAAAAGACAAGGGCACTACTCTGCCGATTCTTTCTTCTTCTTCTTGACAGGAGAATTTGAGTCCGCACCATCGATGTCAACCTCCGGCGAATAACCTTCGCTTAATGAGGAGGAGCCGGATGAACTGCTGTCACTAGACCGCCCGGTCTTGCTTGCAGAACCGGTGGTTCCAGAGGACAAGCTGTCCTCGTCGTCGTCGTCGCTGGCATCACCATCCGCGTCGGCTTCTTCAGCCGCTTCACCACTTCCATCGCCTCCTTGATGGAGCACGATCTCCCTGCCCGCGTCGGCCTCGGCCTCCTCGCCTACCTTGGATTTTCCTTTTTTCCTTCGGCTGATTTCGTCAAGTTGGACCTTCAAGGCGGGGAAGAGGTCGGAGAAGGTGGTTCCATCAAATCCTTCACACAGACCGCCCCGGTCACCTATGAGACCCAAAGCTTTGTCGATCCCCTGGGCCACATGAGGCAGCACCTCGTCTTGGAAGGCCGGGTTGGTCACCTCATATTGCTTCTACAAGAAGAGGAAAAATGAATTAGGCCGCTCGGGCTAAACAAAGAGAACCGCGTTGTCTTTTGAGAAACTCACCGCCACGACTTCTTGAAGCCGCACGTTCTCCTCTCGAAGCCGCGTATTCTCCGCAGCCTGCTCCTCGTACTTCTTCTCCAGGTGTTTCTGAACAGAAACTAGCCGCTTATACGCCAGGGCCATGAAGTGGTTGGCCGAAAATCCCCAGGCGCCGGCTTGAGCCGCTAGCCGGGGGAGCTCTTCTTCAGGGGTTCTCATCAGCCTCCTTAGGGTCTTTCGACCATACAAGGCGGCCCCAGCGGCTAGGGCATGGCGTTCAATTTTGTCGCTCCCCCATGGAGGAAGAGCGGTGGATACCCGGATCCGGCTTCCATCCCTATGCCAAAGGACGGTCGGATTGCCCTGCAGATCGGGCGGGTTCCCACAAGAGCGAAGGAGCTCGTAGTCATCAGGAGAAGCCGGGCCTTCTTCCTCAGACGATAGCGATCTGTTTCGCTTCAGCCTCTTCTCCCTTTGAGTCAAAACCGGGACGACTGGCGTGACCGGCTTGTTCGCAGGAACGGCGTGGGCAGCTGTAAAGAGAAAACAAAAGTATAAATAACGAAGTCCGCGCGGTTACATACAGGCGGTCAAAAAGAACTTACTATGCTCAGGGAGGATATCCTCCAGCTCCGAGAACAGCGGGATGTAGTGGTTGATATCCAACCGCTCGTTCTCAAGGAACGCGAAGGTGTCCGCCTCAATCTTTCCGACCTGAGGGATCTGGAAAACTTCTTCCCCTCGGACTTGCGGGTTGGTCTGCAACAGTCCGAAGTTGCCTTCGAGCATTACGAACCGCTCCGACCAGTCGGAGACTTTGTTCGCCAAATTGACGATCTTCAACCCATGGCAGCCGAAGTAGAGGTGCCCCCTGTAAGCTGAAGTCCCCAAGTCGGAGGCAGCCCGCACCGAGAAGAACTTTCTGAATAGGTCGAGGGAGAACCTGATCCGCTCGAACCGCAGGTACGAGATGAAACTATATATGGAGGCGATGGAGTTCGGTGGAAGTTGACCGGGTACGACCCCGTAATGGTCGAAGATGGCTATGACTTCAAGCGGCAGTGGAAACTTGAAGCCATATTCGAAGTGGTCGACCGGGATAGCTATCTGGTGCGGATTGGAAGAGTTAATCCGCTCATCGCGTAGAGGAAGTCGCGCGAGTAGATTACTCCCTGCCATGTGTTTTGCGATGAAATCGTCCAGTTCGCTCTGAGTAAGGCGGCATTCCGGATGGTCCCCCGAATGGAATGCTAAGGCCGCATCAGCTCGGACGGCTTTAACTTTAACAGGTCGCTGCGACTTGTTCTTGGATCGCGCCATCTGGAAATCGTGAGAATGACTTCGAAGAATTCCCTACTTATAGATTTCTATGATCTGTGAATAGTAAAATCATATCGCGACTATACATTCTAACCGCGCGGTCAATGACCTAAGTGGTTAGATTCACCAGAAAAATGAAAGAAACAAAGGCATCCAGGAAAACAGAAGCAAGCATACATCACAGATCGAGCGACCTGAAGTCGGTTCGAATAAAGCATGAGATCTAAAACAGAACACAAAGTATAGCGGTTAAATAAGAGACCGCACGAGTTATCCAGAATACAAGACAAAAAACATTGTTCAAACCAATAAGCCACGCTTATAGTACAAATTGTTCTCAAAGGCCGGTCACGGCTGACGGCGTTCTGGGGAGACATCCTCTCGGTGAAGTCGCGCGACCTGGTCACTGGTTGTGTTCAGGAGAGAGTAAATCTGGCTTGTATGATAATGAAGGTGGTTGATTGTGCTATGAAGCCGCCCGGCATCCCTTTCGACCCGCGTAGCGGCAATCATACGGGGGGTTGCGGCGGCCTCGTCAATCATTGGATCAGCCGCCCGGACTGGGGGAGGATTCGAGCCCGCTCCAATAGTCGGGCGGCTAACAGCTACCACCCCATCGTTCATATTTCGCCGACCAGCGGCGACTTCTCTGGTTAACCGCAGGAATTTATCCTGGTAATATTTCGAGTCGCTCTCAAATTTAGCAGAGGCTCTCTTCTCCTTCTCCAGTTGAGCGGTTAGAGCAGCTCGCGTAGCCACCACTGCTGCCCGCGCGGCCTCAAGCTGAGTCTCCAGGACTTTCTCCTTTTCTGAGCCGGATTTCCTGTTGATCTCCGACTGCGCCTTCAGCGCCTCTTCAGCCTTCTTCCTCGCAATCTGCTCAGCCTCCAGAGCGGTCCGAGTGGCGGCCTCCCGGTCTTCTACCTCCTTCAAGCGGGCTCTCAGGTTGATCAGATCTTCCTCGAGATGGTCAAACAGCTGCGGTCCTTCCGGCAAAGTCGTTGCACTGGTTGGAATCAGTGGAACTAACGGAGGCAGGCCGGCCTCAAGGTCGCCCGGCTTCGTAACCTGATCCACGCTATCTGAAAGAAGCCGCTCGGTTATGAAAAGTAAGAGCATGCAACGCCATATATATATATACAAATGAACATAAATACAAGAGCAGTGCCTGGACGGACAGGCCGCTTAGACCGTTCCGGATTCACTAATTTATTATGGCGAGGCCGCGGAATGAGGAAGCGGACAGCTTTATAGTCCGTGGAGCCCTTACCTGCCACAAGAGGATCAGGCCGCGACGGCTTGTTCAAAGCTCGTTCCGCCCCCTCCTTCTTCACCATCATTATTTCTTCCCCGGTCATCGCTGGGGGAACTTCCTCCCGCGCTTTCAGCACTTCTTCAAGCTCCCTCGTTCTCTCTTCGATCTCCAAGGCAGTCCGGGCGGCAGCTTCTCGTTCTTCGGCCTCCGTCCGAGCGGTCTCTTCAGGCCGGACTGTATTATCAGTGGCAGAGGGATTTTGTCTGGAAACAATCGGGCTGTCAAGAAGCTGGTCTCGCTTCACCAGCTCATCCATACCCCTGAAGATCCCATTAAAAGATAAGCTGCTCGCCGAGTCCGGAGGCAGTTCGCCCGGTTTCGTATCAGGGGTAGCCGGTGATTCATTTGACTTGTTGGATGGAGGAGTCGCAAGGCCTAGCTCCTCCTTTAGTCGCGAATTGGCCTGGAGGAGGGATTCGGTCGGTTTCTTAAGAGCCGCCCTTTCCTTAGCGGCTAACCTCTTGACCTTCTTCGTTATCCGCTCGGTCACGGACCCGGTCTTCTTCCTTTTCCTCTCCTTCTTGCTCGGAGCTGGGCTAACTTCTTTGGAAGGGCTGGGGTAGTCGTCCACGGACAAGGGGGTATTCAGATCGCCCGCCCTTGGGGAGTTGACCGCCTCTTCCTCCAAGTTTCTAACTAGCAGATGGGGGTTCCCAGAAGGAGTAATCTCCATGCCAAACGAGTCGTTTTCGCCGGTCTTCTTCGAAGGGCTACCGGTATCAGCTTTTTCGGGAGGAGCGGTCTCCTCTTTGTTCAGCGGGTTGGCGACCTGTTGACCAGGGTCTTCTGAAGGAATCAGCAGGTCACCAAGAAGAGGCCTCGAACTGTTCGCCACGGGCTCTGCAGGAGTCTTGGGAGTTGTTAAGTCCACGACCGGTTTGGGGCTATCCGCTGCGGCCTTCTCGGCCCGCTTTCTCTTTTTCCGGTCCTTCCGGTCTTGCTTTTCTGTCTCCTTATTCGACTTCTCCGACGGCTCGCGCCTCTTATCTTCCGCCCTCTTCTGATCTCCGCTGGGATCCACGCGGTCTAGCACAGCGTCTAAGAAGTCCATTGCTGAAGAATCGCCGGTCTTAAAAATTCTAACCGCAACTGGCGAGTAATACCCCGTGATTTCAGGAAAAACTCCGCAGAATGAATTCTCTGGCTCTCTTATAGAATTTAAGGCAGGTCGGATGCGGTCTCCCGGTCAAAGCTAATATTTTCGAAATTCTCTTGAGATTTGAAAATATGCAGGGATTATGTTTGCCCGGAAAACCGCTTCTCGGGTTGGACCATTAGCAGACCGCTCGAACTCCTGGGTCAGGCCGCTGGGTCCCGGGATCAGCGGTTCCCAGTTCAAGAAGGGCCAGGCCGGGCGGCCTGGTGTCATTTCCGGATCGCCCCCTAAGGGAGAAGATCGTCAAGAGCTAAGGCAAAAAGTTCATCCGCAGTCTCAGCTAGAAGGCCGCACGGGTTGTCCCATAGAAACTCGAGGTTCCAGCCCCGAAGAACAGGCCGGGGCTCCAGATCAAAGGCTATCCAAGTTACCTCGTGAAGATCGGCTAAGTCATGACCAGAAGGCAGACCGCGGCCTCAATCTCCAAACCGCGCGGTCTGCATTATTGACTTGGTCCCGGTGTCCTCAGCCTCAAGCAAGATAGGTCGGAAGAGCAAGCCGCCAAGCCGCGCGGCTTCTTTCTTTTTTCTTCCTTGTGCATCCCGTCACCGCCTGCCCGTTTCTCCTGTACCCGGGCAGGTGGTTATTTTATCCCTGCCCATTCGGGCAGGCCCCCAAGCCTATAAATAGGGGGCGGCACTGTTCACAAGACACGCACACTCGAATCGAAGAGCTCGCTTGTCGGAGCTCCGGTCTCGAGTTTCAGGTCTTGCGAACTGTTTGACCGGCCGGCTTCTGCTTTCCTGCACTTGTAACCGCTACTTTTCAATCAAAGGAAAGCCCGTCGCAAGAGTGGCATTTGCCGCGGCGGGCGAAGTCCGGCCTCGACCGCTGCTAGCGGTCTAAATTCTCTAACCAAATAGTAACCGATAATCCGCAGCCCTCGATTTTCTTCGTGAGCGCACTTTTGAATCGAACAATGGGCAGCCCACCTTAGGTAGTGGAGGGAGGGAGGGGGAGAAATAACTGCCCCACCCACCCCTCCCTTTAGTCCCACATCGGGAAAAAGGGAGGGAGGCCCCCCTCCTTCCCTATAAAAGGGACCAACCCCTCCCCTCTCTGAAGGCACACCTCCAGCCAGCTCCCTCCCTCCCTGCCCGCGCCTACCCCGCCGGAAAACCACCCCCAATCTCCCCACCTCCACCACCCCTTCATGACCGGACGACCCTCTTCATCCCGAGCCCCCCTCTCAGAGTGGACAACCTCTTCCACCCCCTTCTTACCCCCGGAGGCATGCCGCCCCCCACCCCCCACCCCGTCGCCTGAGCACCGCCAGCGCCACCCGAGCCTTGCCCAGGCCCGGGCGGTGGCTTGGCCGTGAGAGCCTCACCCCAGCGCCGGTGGTGGCGCTGAGGGAGAAGGTCCCCACCCAGGAACCTCTGCTCCGACAAAGGGAGGCGGCAAGGCCGCCGGAGAACGTGTCTCCGGCGGCACCCACAAGCCCTCCCCTCCCCCGTGTCTTTCCTATATCGCTTTGGCGGCCACCCCCGGTGGCAGCCGGCGGTGCCTGGCCGCCGGACCACCACTGGAGGTAAGCCCCACCCCTGGCGACCCAGCCGAGGGCGGAGGGAGGCCCTCCCAGCAGGAGAGGTGGCGCGACTTTGGCCTGCATGGCCCATGCAGGCCGCACCACCGCCCCGTCTCCTCTTTCCCCTTAAACCCGACGGTGGCTGGCGGCGCCAGGACGCCGGACCACCGCCGGAGTGATCGCCTGCCCCCGGCGAGTTGATCGGGGGCGGCGCTGGCGGCAGACAGCTGCCTCCTGGCGGTGGCAGAGGTCGCCACCCTCTGCATCGTCGGGGAGCAGAAGCTGCCGTCCGATCTCCTTGATGAGATCGGACGGCGGCAGGAACCTTATTTCCCGCCCCTCCCCTCAGCATTCGCGCCCCCCCCCCCCCCTACAGTGGATCAACCCAGAACCGCTGTGGGGGCAAGGGAAGAACGCGCGGTCCGGCGCCCTCCTCTCCCAGGAAATCCCTATCCGCACCCCAAAACTCCCTCTCCCTTCCTGATTTTTCTGAGACAACACTAGGCTCCTAGGGCAAAAACTTTGAACATGAAAAATGTGCCTCATTAAGAGGGCTATCCTTAGTAATTTTTTGGGAAATTTTGGAATTAGTTTGCTATTTTTAAAAGCCTTTACAAGATTTAATTGGAGGAATTAAATGCCCAAACCACTTTGAAAAATTCATAAAAAATTTTAGGCTCAAATTTAGGCCATTTTACAGATGCTATCAAGTTTGGGATTTTTATCAACTCTTTTGATAATTTTAAAAGTCTAAATAAGATTTCTTCGAATAAAATAAAACCCTAAAATGGACTGAAATATTCAGGAAAATTGGTGGGCCCTTGGCATGTTATTTTGGAGTATATTATAAAATCTTGTGAGTCATTTAAATATAACTGGTAGGCTCACCAATTATTACGAGAAAACGTTTAAGTTAAAGGTATCGAAACACACGATCGGGTCACGATCGTGAGACGATATTACGAATCAATAGCGACACGATAATTAAAGTTGTGAACTCAAAGCACACTATAATAAGAAGTCTTATGGAATGTAAGTCAACCCGAACTATAACTAAGATAAACAGACTCCTATGAACGGAGAAGAGACTCCTATGAACGGAGAAAGAACAGATTTTCCTCCTAAGAATGGAGATGACACTGAAGCCTCCTGATTATGGAGTGATTGGACTACTAACCTGTTTATTTATTTATGTTCTCCAGTCTCGTACTGATCATGTATTTACTGCTTTCGGTTCATTCTTTTCAATACTCAAGTCTCGTACTGGTCCTGTATTTACTGCTTTCGGTTATTTCTTTTCAATACTCGAGTCTCGTACTGGTCCTGTATTTACTGCTTTCGGTTCACTCTTTTCAATACTCCAGTCTCGTACCGGTCCTGTATGTACTGCTTTCTGTCGATTCTTTCAATACTCCAGTTTCGCACTGGTCCAGTTATTCCGGCCCCTTGCTCTCGGCCTTCCTTCCTATAGATATTTTATTACTCAGCACCGCAGTGTATTTTGCACCATAATTATTATACTTATGCCCGCGGTGCTAACCCAGGTTTTGGCTCTAACCGCGAGTTGAGTATCTCCTCCAGGGTTAGCCCCAAATAATGTGCCCCCACGCCTGTTGCGTCTCCCGACCAAAAGTTGGGTAACCGGTAGAGTCAAGAAAGTCGCGACGACCCTGAAGTAGTTGTCTTTTTCATTAAAATGGTTGTGAATCGCTTGCTATAAAAGTGGTGGGTCGGTCACGCCCGCAGACCGTTCGTACCGGTGCGGGAGGGTTGACGACTCACGGCGACAGGGATATGTGCACCGCGGGTTATCACCACTTCGAACCCGCTGATTTGCCTCCACTGGTCGTCCTAAATCTCGGAATCGCCGGATGTCGCTCACATCCAAGTAGTACACCAAGTTGTACGAGAGAGCCTGGGTGATACGATGCGACTACGCTCAGAAGTGGCAGGACTGGCCACTGTCACCGACGGCCACCTCGGTGAGGCCCGTGGGGTTCGCCACCCTGGTAGAAGAAAAGAGGTCCAAACTGTATCGACACGGGGTTTGGTGTACAGGTTTGAACACCTGTTGTGTGTGTGTGCAAGATAGATTACTAATGATAATTTAAGCTGCGCACTCCCTTCATATATAACTGATAATATTGCTTGAAGGCCGTTATATATATACACCTGTTGCTAACCTTTCTTGCTTCGGCTATCTAATTTTGGGTGCTTAAGCTCGTCCCCAGGATACAGGTCCGGTGAGGAGATGTGTTTTCCACTTAGCTCTGTGACTAACGGTTATTCTTATAACCATTCACAGGAGATGAAACAGCGTGAATCCCCCACCCCGCTGCATGACTTACCGGCCCTTGAGATTGCCCGATCGGATACTCCAGCCTCGCCTCCAGTCTTCCGTGACGTGAGTCCTAGAGTATAGGGCTAAATAAGGAGTGTTTTGTTGTAGTAGTATTTGTAGCCCACGAGGCCATTATGTAAACAGTAGGCTACGACCTTTTGCTTAGATATATATAGTTGCAGCCTTGTTTATTTCCCTTAATTCTGCTTCCGCTATGTGACTCTGATGTGATGTGATGATTCTTGTGCCTGACAAGGCGACCACTCAGTGCTTGAGAGGATGGGTCGTTGCCACCCGGGAAGCACTAGATGGTCGTCTTGGGCAGTAAGACCCCCTCTCCCTGAACTGGGTTCAGTTTTTTTTTTTTGGGGGGGGGGGGGGGGGGGGGGGGGTCTTACACCGTGCACGAGTTACGTGCCAATGGAGGGAGAGGAATGACAGTGGAGAGGAGATGACAATGGAGAACCATGGGGCAAGGAGCAAAGAGCAAGGGCGACAACGGAGGGACTCCTCTGTCGTTCCCTCATCTATCGAGCCCTCTTTTTTTGTGCCCTCCTCTGTCATGATAGCGACAGTACATATGGAACAGAGCCCGAGGAACTGGGCACCACTCAAGGGTTATGGGAAAACAGAGGGAGTGCGATGACGGTGTAGTAGGGACGAAAATAAAGAAACAAGGGGAAAGGAGCAAGGCGCAAGGACGACAACGGAGGGGGGATGACAACAGAGAGGGACCACAACGGAGGGAGGTCTACAACGGAGGGGGGATCACAACGGAGGGGGGGGGGGCGACAACGGAGTGGGTACGACAACGGAGGGAGGACAACAACGGAGGGGCGATGACAATGGAGGGGGGACGACAATGGGGGGCGCCAACGAGGGGGGTACAACAATTGAGGTGGGACGACAACAGAGGTGGGACGATAATGGAGGAGGGACGACAACGAATGGGGGACTACAACAGAGGTGGGGACGACAACAGAGGTGGGAATACTACAGATGGACGGTGGGGGGACAACAACAGAGGGGCGACGACAATGGAGGTGGGATGCTCCTCTGTCGCTCCCTCATCTATTGTGCCCTCTTTTGTTGTGCCCCCCTCCGTCATGACCGCCATAATACACAGGGCATGGAGCCCGAAGAATAAGGCACCACGCACGGGTTACGACTCAACGATGGGAGGGGGATGGCGGTGGAGAGGGGACAACAACGGAGAACTGGGGGGAAAGAGCAAGGAGGACAACAGAGGGGGGAGGACAATTGATGGATGATGACAACAGAGGTGGACGACAACGGAGGGGGGAGACAACCTAGGGGGGACAACGAAGGGGGGCAAAAACAGAGGGGGAGACAACGGAGGGATGGCAACGGAAGGGGGACGACTACGGAGGGTGGACAACAACAGAGGGGGAAAGACAACGGAGAGGGGACAAGATTGGAGGGGGGACAACAACGGAGGGGGGACGACAATGGAGGGGGGACGACAACGAAGAGGAGACGACAATGGAGGTGGGCGCTTGATGAGTCCGATATTTATATTGTTTTTCTGACTCATCCATGCTAGTTTTCACTCACTTACGCTCCACTTTTAGTTCAATATTGATTATATTTCACTCATTTACACTTTCACTTGAAGTGCACATTTTGGCCCATTGTGGTGTGTAAGCGTGATATTCTGCTGGGGGTAAGCACATTGTTCTCCGCATATCTTTATTTTGATTTTTCTTGTTGTTCTGTGTGCTGGTGGCCTATGCCCCAATTTGTGGTTTGTTTTGCAGGCGGGCAGATCACTATTCTGTTGAAATTATATCCTGTAGAAATCGCACGATCGTGCGTTTTCTTCACGCACGATTGATGTGACTGTGCGTTCTGCAACCCTTTTTTTGGTGATCTGCCATGGGTCGTGCGTTTTGTTCACGCACGGTTGATTTTGCCAGTGTGTGAGTAAAATCACACGAGCTCCTCTTTTGTCTAAAAATTTATGTTTTATTTTGTTAACGCACGGTCGTGCATTTCTAAAACGCACGGTCATGCATGAACAAAATTCTGAACTTTTTCTATATAACCTGCGATTTTTAGGTATTCTGGACCCTGAACCAGTCCCGCTTTTCTTCCGTCGGAAGGGGCTGCTTCTCCATTTTATTCCCCCTTCCACCAAGGCTTTTCCCTAGGCCACCTCGCATCATCCGGAGCCTTCAAAGAGGAGATTCTAGCCCTACCTTCATCACCAAGCTTGGAGAACATAGCATCGGACGTGGCCGAATCGTGAGACGGAGAAGACGGGTATAATGGAAGAAGGTGACATCTCTACTGAACCCCGAACGTCAGTTGAAGACCGAGCTAAGACACGTTGTGACGTCCTGGTGATTCCTACCGTGAATCTCAACGAGCCTCCGGATGTGGTTATATGAAAAATGAGTCATGTAATATGAAAAATAAAATTTGAATCGGGTCGAGAAACGATCCCGAATAAAGCCGTAAACACTTTTTCCAGTCAACGGAGTTCCTTCCCGGAGGAGAAGAAACAGGGACGAACGCCTAGCGCCTTCTTCCTCGCAGCGGAAACATGGTAAACGCCTTCCTACTTTGCGGCGGAAACATGGGTGAACGCCTTCCTCCTCGCGGCGGAAACGTGGGCGGACGCTTCCTCTCGCGGCGGAAATCTGGGCGAACTTCCTCCTCACGGAGAACTTCCTCCTCGCGGCAAAAACAGGGATGACGAAGTAAGCCTTTGCGCCTCAAATCCGTTACGCATTGTTATAAGAATCAGAGCCCGGCCTTATTGAACTTTCTATACATAAATTATACCGTTTATACATAGTAACATAAAAATAACTTTACATCATTTATAGTATTATTATTAAATATACTTTTAATCTTGCTTAGGAGCCTAAATAAAAGAACTCTTTAAATTATAATGCATAGCAAATAATAGGAGAGCAATATTTAGCTTTATTTATATTGTCCTCTCCACCGACGGAGCCACCCTAAGACACGGTCGGGCACGCGCCCGAGCGTCTTTTTCGGGTAATCGCGCCTAGGGCATTCCCGTTTTCTCATTTTCTCCCTTCCGAATTCCGGCAGCGGCGTCGACTGGCGAGCTAGTCCTCTTCTGCAATATCTGGCGACGTCGACGACTCTCCCTTCTGATTTCTGGTGGCGTCTACGACTCGTGAAGTTCCTCTCATTACAACAACTGAAGGTTGGCGACGTCAGTGTTCAGTGTTGTTCTTCACCGCCTCACGCCATCTCTGATGCAGGTGCCGGTTGTTCTCTAAATCTTCTCTCTCCCACTTCATCACGGCGAAGGCAAACTAAAATCACGACTCAGGGGTAAAAAGACTCTCCTTGTTCCTTGTTCCAAGTTCCTGCTAGCAGGTTTTTTGCATACCAGATCCTAGTTCCGCCACTGGTTCTCCCTTCTTCAAATTTCAACAAGTTTAGAATTGTTTGAAAACCATATAATTACAAGCACAAATCTCGAGATTCAAAATTTTTCTATGCCAAGTAGAGTTATTCAATGTTTATCTATAATTTATTGTTTCTTGTTTTAATCTTTATTGCTTCCAATAAAAAATAAGTTGCAAGCAGAACAAAATTTATGATATAAAAACACCAAAATAAAATTTTAAACTACTCAATGTAACTTTATTATATTTGTATTTATGAAGCTGTGGCGATGATATTATTTCGACAATTGATGAAATATCGAATAAATCATATATGTTTATTTAATTCAATTTTCCTTCTAATTAATAAAAAAAATTGGTCTGACTAATTATAGAGCAATTTTTACATGCACATTACGTTTGACTATATGCACACCTAAAAAATAATAAAAACTATTAAAAAAATATTGATGAAAATAAATTATTACTGTTTCATTGAGTTTTTTTTATTTAATATTTTTTTACGTGCATTTAAATATGGTCAAGAAATTGTGATAAGGAATTATATCATATTCACCATTCTCAAAATTACTAACATATATAGAGAATACTAATATTCTCAAAGTTCATTGCAACAGCTGAGCTACCCTAAGAGAATAAAAAAGCTCAAAGCTGCAAAAAAGGGATGTACACATTTACAAAACTCTAAACATTTCAAAGTTATAACATGCATCGATCTTCTTCTTAACTGGACATCATCTTCTTCATCAATAGTTAGTCTACCACGCTGTCCTACGTAGTAACTAATCTACTGGTTAGAACATTTTACCAAAATTAAGACAATCATCAAAATTGAATATTGAATAAGTACATGAGAATTCAAATGTTTAAGAGATGACAGCATTTAGAGCTCCATTAGTATTGGTTGGCAAATTGCTGAATTAGGTCCAATTAACTCATCAAATAGAGAAATAAGTTTAGAATAGTTAGAGGCTCCTCATCGAACTTCAAATTCATCACAGTTTCAAAAAATTACTTTTAAATGGGGAAGGACATAAAAAAGCAATTCAAAAGATGTTGCCATCTTTTTCTTGCAAACCAAAAGAAGACATGTCACCATGTACATACAAAAATACATGGGATGAAGTACATGGAAATATTACCTTCATAAAAACAATAAGACTGAAAGAAGACATGGAGGTAATATCAGTTAGTGTGCATGCACACTTGCATATTGAACTATACCTCAAGAACCAAAAGAAGACATGTCGCCAAATCCAGTAACTCCAGTACTCAACTTAGAAATTAAATTTAGGCGGAAGTTTGAAAAGCCTGCTAAATAGACAGAAAACCCTATGAAGAAAGGTGGTGTGCTTGAAAGAGGTGCAACAGATTTTGCATGAAAAAAATAACAGGTGTTGTTCAGGCACACCACACTCATCGAAGAGGGAAGGAAATTGTAATAAAAAGGATGGCATGATGCATTTGGGAAATATAATTTGGTTATTTGGATAAGAAATAGATTTTGCACGCGCACACACGCACACACACCACAATCATCTTCGCACGAGCTTCACCCGCGCTCGATGCGCCAATGCGGGCTGCACATGCATCCAAGCGGGCTTCGCCTGTAGGTATATTTGGTGGGGGCAGCGACATTATGCAGAGCTGCAATATTCGGTGGGGTGGCGACATTTGGTGGGCGGCCATATTCGGCAGGGCAGAGATATTATGTGGGGCGGAGACATTCGGTGGGCAAGCACCAATCGCCAGGGCGGCGAAATTCGATGGGGCAGCGACATTTGTCACGACCCGTCTAAAAGCAAAAAATCAAAGTGCATGTGATCTCTAAGGGGTGGCTCTTGCGAACCCTCACCCTTGAGCCAGCCAGGGAGTTCATGCTCGCTATGATCGGTCATTTCTTCCCGTTATGGATTCAAGAGGGAACCCAAGCCAAGGAGTAACGTCAAAACACATTCTTTCAATGTTTGCTTATGATATTAATGAATGAAGTGATTTATGGTTTAGTGATTCCTAGCGCGTTAAGACATGTTATTAATTTAATCATCTAAGTATTCAAAAGTAAAGTTCATAAACATGATAGAAATTGCATCAAGCTAAGTTCAATGTTTGTAAGCGAGAGATTTATCTACTTGCCTTAAGTAAGGCTGAATCTGAGGGTGGCGGTTAAGTGACACAGACAAAATTTAAAACTGTATTTTACACTTGTTCAAGAACAACATAATTGATATTTAACATAACAAAAAATCCCTACGTTAGCACAATCATTTTTATCACATAACTTAATCAAGAGCGGGTTTAGCAAAATTTATCTCCCTCAAAGCTGAGGGGAGAGGAGGTCACCATGCAGAAATCAGAATTTGGCGGTGCTTAGGCTTGGTAAACCCTAAAATCAGAAGAGATTTTGAGCGATCCCGCCAATTGATTCGATGAATGACACCGAAAATCAAAAAATATATAGGGGTTAGACGGTTATGGGATGGGAAAAATCTCGAATCACAAAACATACGTAATTTGGAGCACAGAGATTCACAAAATAATTCAAGAAAATCTGAATAAAGGAGGGAAATAGGAAATCTTTACCCAATGGAGCAAAATTCGAGCACAAGGAGTCAAATTCGGGCCCAAAAATCTGAGTAGGCTGTAGAGGGGGATTCGAGAAAACCGCAGGAGTTCCTCTCGCAACTACCGATCAACACGAAGAGGAAGCGGGGTAAATTGGGCTGCCAACGCTTGGAGGAGAGGGAAGAGGGTTGCTGTCGGCCTGAGGAAGAACGGGGAAGGAGAGTTTGCTGCTGCGGCTTGGGGAGGAGGAGGTTGCCGACTCTTTGAGAGGAGGAGGTTGCCGGCCAGAGTAGGGGGAGGTGTAGGAGGCATGGGCGGCGAGTAGGAAGAGGCGCATGAGCGGCGGAATAGCGAAAGAGAGGAGCGGGAGTGGCGGGAGACGAAAGCAGTGATTGGGAAACATCTGTGACAACCCTTAAAATAGGATTAATAATAATAAACAAAATAATATTCCCCCCTTTATCATCTTAGCGGCAGCCCAACCCCCCGATTAAACCCCCGGTCCAGGGCTCCCGATCCCCGCAAGAACTGTCTCCCGCTACTCCCGTCTTCCGCACGAAATCGCTTCCCGATTGCGTCGGCTCCCGCTCGTCACCGCCTCCTGCTTCCTATGCGCTCGTGGCCGGCGGGCGCCCAACCTCCTGCTCCTCCTACCGGCTCCTCCCCCTGTTCCGTCTCCTCCCCCTGTTCTGGCCGACAGCAGCCTTGAGGCCGTCAACAACTCTCCTCCCTCCAGCAGCAAGGCCTCTCCTCCAAGGGACCGACAGCCCTCTCCATCCCCCTTTTCTCCTCCAAGAACAGTCAACCCTAAATCTCTATTCTTCTTCTTCTTCGTCTTGGCTGGTGCTTGCAAGGGGGACCGCTAGTGTTTTCTTCCCTCTCCTCCTTGGGCTCTGATTTGGCCTCCTTGGGTAAGGATTTCCTCTTTCCCCTCTCTTTTTCAGATTTTGCTTATATTTATTTTGGATTTCATTATGCCTCAAATTTTGTATTCATTGTGATCCGTATTTGTGACATCTTGTAATCATCTAATCCCGATTTATTTGTGTTTTCCGGAGCCGATCGTCGAATCTCTCAGCAGAATCTCTCCTAGTCTTCTCTGATTTAGGGTTTCCCCAAACATAAGCGCCGCCAAGTTCCGTTTCTTCGTGGTATCTCCTCTCCCCTCACTTTTGAGGGAGGTAAATCGCTAAACCCCCTCTCGTGCTTTAGGTTTTAAAAATAATTCCATGTGCTAGCGTAGAATTTCCGTCATATCGAGTATCTCTTTCATTGTTTTTATACAGGTTGGAAAATAGGATTTCTGATTTTTGCTCGCGCTATTTGGCCGCCTCCGTCAGCTTCAGCTTATTTAAGGCAAGTAGAGATCATCCTCTCTTGCAAACATTGAACTTAATTGTCATGTATGTTCTTATGTTTATATGAATTCACCCTTTAATGTTTGTTTCGTCAAATAAATTTAGACTTCGAATCCCTAAATAGGCTTGTTATTAGTTTGGGGTTCATGCGATTGGAATAGCACGAGTTGTGAATGTAAATGATGATATTTGAATAATTGGAAGACGAGTTAGTGAATGATAGTTAATTGGATATTCAATTAGATGATTTGCATCTCGTTTGATGAATATTTTGAAGAATTGTAGAACGTTAATCACGAACAACATTGTCACGATAACAATTATGCCGAATTCGGGTTAGCAGGTATTGGATTGGTGTTTGGATATATCATGCTCGTAACGCATAATTTTTTTTACTTGAAAGATACTTGTGTCTAAAATGATTTTAATCTAGATGAGTATCTATTAAACCATATAACACCTGGTAAGTGGTGGGGTCTTACAGAACGTACACATGTGACCACCACTATGATCATGATCCTGGATGTCTTGGCAAAGCAGTTCCATCGCTTCCCCAAATAGACAAGAAATTTTTTAAGCACAACCTCTCAAGTCCTAAAGTTGATGATTGGGATTACTGTAAATATCTTCATGATTATGTTCTCTATCACATGTGTGCTGTAAAAAAACAAATACAATTTATATTTGTTAGCATTCAATTGTTACAGGATTAGAATATGCTAATTGAGAAGAATGAAAAATGCTCCACTGGAAAAAAAATATCTCATAAAAAGCAAACGGGGGAGAAATAACAAAAAATAAAAACTCTTCTCCCCTAGATCAAAAATCCCGTAAATACTATAAGGCAATGTATGAAAAGAATAACAAAATCGGAGTTAGTTGAATAATCCCTCTTTGACCCTAAATCTGGACATAACTCCTAGTTGTAAAGCAGAGGGAAGCATCAGAGCAGTGACTGAAGTGAAAAAATATTGGAAAGCCTGAATTTTGTATTCAGCAACGAAAGATAAATTTGAGCTTCCCATGATAAATTGGATAATCGAGTTGTGATGTATAAGACATTGGATTGATAAGAATTGGGAATTGAGACAGCAATACGACATTGAGGCATCGATAAGAATAAGGCACTGGATCGACAATAAATTATTTCTATATGAATTTATGATGCTCAGAACAATCAACATTAACGTGATTTATTTTTATCATAGCACATAATTCACATGTCCAAGACATCAAAATCACTAACATAAAATTATCAAAATGTATTTAAGACGTCAATACCACTAACATCAAAATCTTAACTATATGAGTACATAATATATATGGGACTTATCATTGTAGTAACAGAACTTGATATTTAGGGTAGATCAAAATATAAATGTAAGAAAATCTAACGCCGAACATAGCATACACCAAATAAGTCGGTGCCGAAGCAGTTGAAATTAAACAATGAAGTCAATGCCGCAAATAAAAAAAAATGAAGCTTAGCAATTGAGCAAACAAACATTTTTCAATCTTACGATTAATTCATCAAATTGATAAAGAACAATGTGCATAAATCAATTTATTCCTGAAAGTGGAGAAAAGAAAGGATAAAAAGTTAAATAAAAAAAATAAGAGCTCTAGGAGCTACTCATAAAGAAATTTTTCCTCAGCACATGCTTGATGCATTTGTTTGCCTTGGGTCTGCAAGGACTACACATAAATTTAAAAAAATGTGTCTTCTTTGTTTTGCAAACAACAAAGATTGATTTATTTGCAATGCATGTGTAAATTAAAAAAATGTTCTACAAACAACAAAGATCAATTTATTTATTTAATAAAAGCTCAGAACAAAGCATGCATGGATGTAATTTAGATATGTGAAATAACATTGGGAGAAAAAAAACTCACAATGATCGTTGACGGAGAATCTTGAACATGCAAGGGTTGAGAGGCTTCAAGGAATGTCAGTCTTTCAATTGATTTTTCTTTTGGGATCTGAATTGAAGTCGGAGGACAACAAACATTTCCCTAGCGATTGGAGTAAAACTAGATGCTCGGATGTTGCTTGGAAATGGTGAGTAGAAGGAAGTAAAAATTGAACTCAATTCAATAAAATTGATAATGAACTATGTGGAAAAAAGCAGAACCTTGTATATACTTTTCTATGTATCAAATATAATGTATAAATACAAATATATAGGAGGGAGAAAGAGAGAGAAAATCCTTATACACAATGTGGGACTAAAGAAGGGAGAAACAAGAAAATAAAAGGGGCCCAAATAGGCCTTTACATGGGCTTTTCTAACACTCCCCCGCAAGCTGGAGCGTACAAGTCGTAGGCACCCAGCTTGGACAGGAATTGAAAAAATAGGGTACTTGGTAAGGCCTTGGTGAGAATATCAGCAACTTGGTTATTACCCGGAACATGCTTTAATTCTAACTTCTTCATTTGAACTTTCTTCCGGATGAAGTGACAATCTACTTCAATGTATTTCGTTCTTTCGTGGAAGACCAGGTTCTTAGCAATGTGTATAGCGGCTTGACTATCACATAGTAAGACAGCTGGTGAGGGAAGTTTTACTCCTAGATCAGCGAGGAGACTTTCAAGCTATGTGAGTTCAGAGACAACTGATGCCATCAAACGATATTCTGCTTCAGCTGAAGATCGAGAAACCACAACTTGTTTCTTACTACGCCTAAATCTTTGGAAGATAAGGACCGCATGAAGTTGATTCCATATGTTTCGGAAATTGGATCAATCATGTATGCAATGTTGTGTACTCGACCCGATGTCTCATATGCTTTGAGCATGACGAGCAGGTATCAGTCTGATCCTGGTGATGGTCATTGGATAGCTGTCAACAATATCCTAAAGTACTTGAGAAGGACAAATGACGTATTCTTGGTGTTTGGTGGAGAGGAAGAGCTCGTTGTAAAGGGTTACACGGATGCTAGCTTCCAGACTGATAGGGACGATTCAAAGTCCCAATCAGGTTTTGTATTTTGCCTAAATGAAGGAGTTGTAAGCTTGAGAAGGAGCTGTGCGACCTCACAAAGGGGAGGTCGCCCCTTCCGGGCGACCTTGCGAAGAGGAGGAGGTCGCCCCTCCTGGGCGACCTTACAAAGGGGAGGTCGCCCCTTATGGGCAAGCTCACAAAGGGGAGGTCGCCCCTTCCGGGTGACCTCGCACAGAGGAGGTCGCCCATCCTGGGCGACCTCGTGAAGAGGTCGCCTCTCCTGGGCGACCTCGCGAAGAGGAGGTCGCCCCTCCTGGGCGACCTCGTGAAGAGGAGGTCGCCCCTCCTGGGCGACCTCCCAAAGAGGAGGTCGCCCCTCCTGGGCGACCTCACAAAGGGGAGGTCGCCCCTTCCGGGCGACCTCGCGAAGAGGAGGAGGTCTCCCCTCCTGGGCGACCTCACAAAGGTGAGGTCGCCCCTTCCGGTCGACCTCACAAAGGGGAGGTCGCCTCTTCCGGGCGACCTCGCACAGAGGAGGTCGCCCCTCCTGGGCGACCTCGCGAAGAGAAGGAGGTCGCCCCTTCTGGGCGACCTCGCGAAGAGGAGGTTGCCCCTCCTGAGCGATCTCACAAAGAGGAGGTCGCCCCTCCTGGGCGATCTCCCAAAGAGGAGGTCGCCCCTCCTGGGCGACCTCACAAAGAGGAGGTCGCCCCTCCTGGGCAACCTCACAAAGGGGAGGTCGCCCCTTCCGCGCGACCTCGCGAAGAGGAGGTCGCCCCTCCTGGGCGACCTCGCGAAGAGGAGGTCGCCTCTCCTGGGCGTCCTCACAAAGGGGAGGTCGCCCCTTCCGGGCGACCTCGCGCTGAGGAGGTCGCCCCTCCTGGGCGACCTCACAAAGGGAGACCGCCCCTCTTGGGCGACCTCACAAAGGGAGACCGCCCCTCTTGGGAGACCTCACAAAGGGAGATCGCCCTCCTGGGCAACCTCGCAGAGGCAGGATTCGGCCTTTGCTGACTCCTTTTTATGTGATCTCTTATCAGGTGATTTCCTTCCCTGACGATCTCAGCAGGGCCAAACGATCTCAGCAGGTCCAGGCGATCTCAGCAGGTCCAGACGATCTCAGCTGTCTCAGCAGCAGGTCCGGACGATCTCAACAGGTCTCGACGATCTCAGCAGTCTCAGCAGCAGGTCCAGACGATCTCAGCAGGTCCAGACGATTTCAGCGGTCTCAGGCGATCTCGACAGTTCCGGGCAGCCCGTTACCTTTCAGATCTGCCCGTTCGGGCAGGCCCCCACGCCTATAAATTGAGGGGTAGGGGTACCAGTTTGGCATCTTTCAAGGGTTCCCAGCTCTAGTCGGGGACTTAAGTGGTCTCAGTTTCTGGAGACAGCGGAGATCTTCCCGTCTCCCTTCCGGAGACCTCTCCACCTCTTTTTCAGGAGACCTCTTTTTCATACTTTCTATTGTAACCTCAGCTGTAATACAAGCTACATATTAATAAAATTGTCTTTCCTTCAGCTTAGAGTAACCGACCACCCAACAGTCACACCCCCCATTCTTCAGCTTGAGCAAGTGTGGAGTTGGTACATTTTTTGGTATCAACATACATTAAGACTAGCATGTGTGTTGACTGATGACCGGTTCTCACAGATCATGATAATGTGATATCAAGTCATCACATGGGTACTTATTAGTGAACAAGTTATACTGGACAGACCCACCTTGAGACTACTTTGTGGATTGTTATATAAACGTGTCACAAGTAGGTCTCAACTGACAATGGTGTTTGTAGTTCTTTGACCTGAAGTCACAACATTCATCAAGTGAGGAAGAGCGTACTATGATGTCATCTAAAGTCTTCCTTGAGAAAGGTTGATGATAAGGGTGGTTATTTGGTAAGTTACGATTCATTTGGGTGTTTGTTTGTGGACATATATGAGATTTGTCCTCCTTTATGACAGGAGTTACATCCATGGGCCCCTTGATGAAATGAGACCGAGAAATGCATAGTCATGCTGGGTTGAGCCAATATGTGATATTGAGCTTACCACTCTCTTAAGGTCTATTCTAGATCAGGAAACTAGGATTGAACAATTATGAGGGTGACACGGTCGATGCCTCTAGTTCTATCCGGATGTAAGGGACAAAAGGGGCATGACAACACTGATACATTGGTCAAGACAGGCTTGTTGAGTTATGAACTCTTATTACTTGGGTAGCAATGATGTATTGCTAGATGTCGCTCATTGTTTGTGAGACTTTTGTTTGATACGTGCAAGATCAAGTGGGAAACTGTTGGTGTTTCCAAGGTGATCTGGAAGTGATCAAACATTTAGTCTCACTGCCAACGCGATATGAGCCTATGGGGTCACACACAAGAGTGTTTGGAGAAGTTGGAGGAAGGATTGTGTTGGCCTTACTCATATGGGATATGAGTGAAAGACCAATCCTATGACTTATTGGTGTTGGGTCGAGTCGACTGAATGCTCCACAGGTATTGTGAATATTGTATGGAGTATGTTGATAAGTTTTCGAGAATGTCTCGACGAAACTTATCTCAATTCGTCGAAAGGGTTCATCGATTGGTCTCGACGAGTTAGATCTACTTGACGGAATAGTTCTTCGAAATGACTCGACGGAATATGTCAATTCGTCGAAATGTCTCGGCGAATTGAATATTTTCGTGAGTCAATTCGTCGAATGGTATCGACGAAACAGATCTTCTCGAAGAAATCTATTCAGTGAATTATCTCGACGAATTCGTTGAATGGTCTCGACGAATTCGCCGAATGGTATCGACGAATTAGCTTTACTCGACGAATTCGGTTTACTCCATTTCTGGTCGTGGGTGTGCGGATAGCCTTTATCTCTCCCTAGGGTATAAATAGATCACGATTTATTTATGCCCTAGGTGAGCGATCTTTTCTTTTGCGATTCTGAGAGAGACGGAAGAGTTTTGTGAGTTCCGACGGAAGAGTTCCGACCGGTCAATCCCGCCGTTGCCGCCGCCTCTCCCTGTCGTCGGACCTAGCAGTCAGAGACGTAGAGGGCTCTTCTTCTACGACCTAGTTCTTGTGCGACAAGAAGCTAGGGTTCTTCAACGCTTGTGTGGACTCCCGTAGAGGCGTCGATTGATTTCTGCGCTTGGGACTCAACGATTGTTCTTCAGGATTTCTTTGTGGAGCACCTTGGTTGAGTGTTGACTCAATCCCCTTCAGGTATTGCAATGTGTTGCTTCTCCTATTTCTTGATTCATGAAATCGCAAGTTCCTTGAACTGTTTAGGGTTGTTCTTGTTTGTTTATTCCGCTGCGCATATGCGATATGTTGTCTATCTTGATGTATAGAAAACCCAACAGAAACGCCCCCACTCGGCCCTCTCGCTGGCAAGTGAGGGAAGCCCCCACTTGCCCCATCCCTCCTCTTACGTATGGGTGGAGGTAGCATCCCCACTCGCCCCTTCTCTCTGCTTTCGGGGGGGGGGGGGGGGGGGGGGGGCGAGTAGTGTGTTCAAGTGGCTATTCCCATCCCAATTTCAAGAAGACTATAAATAGACCCCCATAGGCACCTTGGGAGGGGATCCCTTCTTCTTTTCTCCCTCGCGTGTGACTTGTGAGCAAGCACTCCAACCCTCTGTCAGCTAAAGTTGACGGTGAGGTGTTCCTTAGTGCTCTCCAGGGTGCACAGGCTCAACATTGGCTTGGGAGGGGAAGCTCTCTTTGATCTTCCGGGTTTGTGGTGGGACCTCCTCGCTGCAGCTTAAGGGGTTTGTTCAGGTCTTCAGGTCTTCGTAGGTGCAAAGTCCATCGGCTCTTAGCGATCGGTCACGTGTTCTAGCTCAGGTGAAGTAAGGGTTAGCTGCATACCCGTTGCGAACGTCGAAGCCGGTTCTCTAGTTTCAACATTCTGCTGCGATGAGCGTGGAAGCAGCTAGTTCGGAAAAATCTGAGCAAGTTCCATGACTGGAAGTGATGAGCTGGGGAACTCGCCCCCTACCAGCGAGTACGTGAAGAATGGTGACTTCGAATAGTTCAGGAAGTCAATCCTGGAACTCTTGCGGGTCGCACTCCCCCCTCAGGGCGAGTGCTCGACACCACCAACACCCGTGCTTGCCTCGCTGTCTTTGATGGAGACGGAGCAAGCATGTCGGCAAGGTAAGGAGCCAGCCTCGGAGGAAGGCTTGAGCCTCCAAGAGCAAGTGCTCTTCAACAGCTCTCCCGAGACCAGCTATCCCGGTGAGGAGGTATGGAGAATGCCTCCGACTCGCCAAGGAGGGTGGGAGAGTCCCTTCTGTGAGCTGATTATCTCAGCTCCCTTTTCGGACGGGTTCAGTGAACCTGTCATTTCTTACTACACTGGCAAGGATGACCCTCTCCAGCACCTCCAGTGGTTTGAAGACATGGTCTCGATCAGGCAGATGACGGACGCCTCTAAGTGCAGGATCTTCGCCATCACTTTCAAGAGATAGGCAAAAGACTGGTTCCACCAGCTCCCATCAGGTACTATCTACAGCTTCAAGAACTTGCGCCGGAGCTTCTTGTTGAGGTTCTCCACCTCGAAGAAGAGGAGGAAGGGGGCGGAGGCCCTGTTCTTGATTCGACAGAAGCAGGGGGAGACGCTGGGAAGCTACGCGGATCGGTTCAAGGAACAAGTCCTCCACCTCCAGGTTGTCCAGGGAAGCAGAAGGGACCAGGAGAAAGAGAAGGAATAAGAAGGCAAAGAACGTGGAGAAGGTGATGGAAGAGATGACCGAGATGCATGTGGTCGAGTAGGTGCGAGAAGGCGAATTGTAATAGATATGTAACGTACCCGTAATAAATGAAAAAGGGTTTAGAGTCGACACCTTAGGTAAGACCCTGACTAGAGACCGCTGACCGTGCTTAGTGATGTCGGCAGCTGGGAGGCTCATCGTGTCGGCCCGTCGCAATCAAGGCTTCGAGAGGAGAAATCGGTCTGGGGATGTGTTGAGTTCCTTCGCCTCCAGGTGAGTTAAGCTCTCAGGAAGTGTTAAAGTTCTCCACCTCCAGTTGGTCTGGGGATGTGTTGAGTTCCTCCGCCTCCAGATGAGTTAAGCTCCCAGGAAGTGTTGAAGTTCTCCACCTCCAGTTGGCCTGGGGATGTGTTGAGTTCCTCCGCCTCCAGGTGAGTTAAGCTCCCAGGAAGTGTTGAAGTTCTCCACCTCCAGTTGGCCTGGGGATGTGTTGAGTTCCTCCACCTCCATGTGAGTTAAGCTCTCAGGAAGTGTTGAAGTTCTCCACCTCCAGTTGGTCTGGGCAAACATTGAGTTCCTCCGCCTCCAGGTGAGTTAAGCTCCCAGGAAGTGTTGAAGTTCTCCACCTCCAGTTGGTCTGGGGATATGTTGAGTTCCTCCGCCTCCAGGTGAGTTAAGCTCCCAGGAAGTGTTGAAGTTCTCTACCTCCAGTTGGTCTGGGGATGTGTTGAGTTCCTCCGCCTCCAGGTAAGTTAAGCTCCCAGGAAGTGTTGAAGTTCTCCACCTCCAGTTGGTCTGGGGATGTGTTGAGTTCCTCCGCCTCCAGGTGAGTTAAGCACCCAGGAAGTGTTGAAGTTCTCCACCTCTAGTTGGTCTAGGGATGTGTTGAGTTCCTCCGCCTCCAGGTGAGTTAAGATCCCAGGAAGTGTTGAAGTTCTCCACCTCCAGTCGGTCTGGGGATGTGTTGAGTTCCTCCGCCTCCAGGTGAGTTAAGCTCCCAGGAAGTGTTGAAGTTCTCCACCTCCAGTTGGTTTGGGGATGTGTTTAGTTCCTCCGCCTCCAGGTGAGTTAAGCTCCCAGGAAGTGTTGAAGTTCTCCACCTCCAGTTGGTCTGGGGATGTGTTGAGTTCCTCCGCCTCCAGGTGAGTTAAGCTCCCAGGAAGTGTTGAAGTCCTCCACTCCAGTTGGCCCAAGCTCTTAGGCAGTGTTGAGTTCTTTCTACCTCAGGTTGGGTTCGGCTCGACTAGAGGTGTTGAGGTTCCTTCCACCTCAGGTTGAGTTCGGCTCGACTAGAGGTGTTGAGGTTCCTTCCACCTCAGGTTGAGTTTGGCTCGACCATAGGTGTTGAGTTTCCTTCCACCTCAGGTTGAGTTCGGCTCGACCAGAGGTGTTGAGCTTTCTCCACCTCCAGGTGAGCTCGGCTCCCTGGGAGGTGTGGAGTTTCCTCCCCCTCTAGGTGAGCTCGGCTCCCTGGGAGGTGTGGAGTTCCCTCCCCCTCCAGGTGAGCTCGTCTCCCTGGGAGGTGTGGAGTTCCCTCCCCCTCCAGGTGAGCTCGGCTCCCTGGAAGGTATGGAGTTCCCTTCCCCTCCAGGTGAGCTCGGCTCCCTGGAAGGTGTAGAGTTCCCTTCCCCTCCAGATGAGCTCGGCTCCCTGGAAGGTGTGGAGTTCCCAACCCTCCAGGTGAGCTCGGCTCCCTGGGAGGTGTGGAGTTCCCTCCCCCTCCAGGTGAGCTCGGCTCCCTGGGAGGTGTGGAGTTCCCTCCCCCTCCAGGTGAGCTCGGCTCCCTGGGAGGTGTGGAGTTCCCTCCCCCTCCAGGTGAGCTCGGCTCCCTGGGAGGTGTGGAGTTCCCTCCCCCTCCAGGTGAGCTCGGCTCCCTGGGAGGTGTGGAGTTCCCTCCCCCTCTAGGTGAGCTCGGCTCCCTGGGAGGTGTGGAGTTCCCTCCCCCTCCAGGTGAGCTCGGCTCCCTGGGAGTTGTGGAGTTCCCTCCCTCTCTAGGTGAGCTCGGCTCCCTGGAAGGTGTGGAGTTCCCTCCTCCTCCAGGTGAGCTCGGCTCCCTGGGAGGTGTGGAGTTCCCTCCCCCTCCAGGTGAGCTCGGCTCCCTGGGAGGTGTGGAGTTCCCTCCCCCTCCAGGTGAGCTCGGCTCCCTGGAAGGTTTGGAGTTCCCTCCCCCTCTAGGTGAGCTCGGCTCCCTGGAAGGTGTGGAGTTCCCTCCCCCTCCAGGTGAGCTCGGCTCCCTGGGAGGTGTGGAGTTCCCTCCCCCTCCAGGTGAGCTCGGCTCCCTGGGAGGTGTGGAGTTTCCTCCCCCTCCAGGTGAGCTCGTCTCCCTGGAAGGTGTGGAGTTCCCTCCCCCTCCAGGTGAGCTCGGCTCCCTGGGAGGTGTGGATCCCCCCTCTCTAGGTGAGCTCGGATCCCTGGGAGGGTTGTTAAATGGAGAAAGATTCGCCTTCCACCTCAAGTTGGGCTCGGCTCGGCTAGATGTGTTGAGTTCCTTTCCACCTCAGGTTGAGTTCAACTCGACTAGAGGTGTTGCGTCTTCCTCCACCTCGGGTCGGGTTCAGCTCGACTAGAGGTGTTGAGCTTTCTCTACCTCCAGTTGGGCTCGGTCCACGGGAGGGTTGTTAAGTGGAGAAATGTTCGCCTTCCACCTCAAGTTGGACTCGACTCGGCTAGAGGTGTTGAGTTCCTTTCCACCTCAGGTTGAGTTCAGCTCGACTAGAGGTGTTGCGTCTTCCTCCACCTCTGGTTTGACGGAAGCCCCCACTCGCCCCCTCCCTCCTCTTACGTATGGGTGGAGGTAGCATCCCCACTCGCCCCTTCTCTCTGCTTTCGGGGGAGGGGGTGCGAGTAGTGTGTTCAAGTGGCTATCCGCAGCCCAATTTCAAGAAGTCTATAAATAGACCCCCACGGGCACCTTGGGAGGGGATCCCTTCTTCTTCTATCCCTCGCGTGTGACTTGTGAGCAAGCACTCCAACCCTCTGTCAGCTAAGGTTGACGGTGAGGTGTTCCTTAGTGATCTCCAGGGTGCCCAGACTCAACATTGGCTTGGGAGGGGAAGCTCTCTTTGATCTTCCGGGTTTGTGGTGGGACCTCCTCGCTGCATCTTAAGGGGTCTTTTCAGGTCTTCAGGTCTTCGTAGGTGCAAGGTCCTTCGGCTCTTAGCGATCGGTCACTTTTTTTAGCTCAGGTGAAGGGTTAGCTGCATACCCGTTGCGAACGTCGAAGCCGGTTCTCTGGTTTCAACACCAACTATGGACACTTCAACTCGATCTGAAATTCTCTACCTACATTTCATAGCAAGAAACAATGCCATGATGCTTAGAAATCAAGTTTAAAATATGTTTACAGAGGAAAAATATTAGCAAGAGTTGAAAGCAAAACAAAAAGAGGAAAACATAATTACTAAAAATTAAGAGAAGGTAACAAGACAGGGAATGAAGGTTTGTAGGTTTCAGCGTAGCTGCTATATGGGGGTGTGAAATACAACGATTGTTTGGAACTCTTGCTTTTGTTGGATTGATGAAGCAAGTAATTTGCTTCATTTCAGTGATAGTGGTATTAAAAATTAAGAGAAGAAAGATAGAGGAAACAGAGTTTCTATGTACGTGGGATGCTGAGAGTTTTGTTGTATCATGGTTTTACTAGAAAGAGGAACCAAGAGTAGATAGTTTAGATTAGATAGAGAATATGGGGGGACACATATTTTTTAACAAAAGCTGGGTAGCAGATCACAATGATAAACTAAGAATACTACGAAAAAGTAATGACATAAAACCGTCAATTTGAAATCCAAGTAAGAATACCAAAATGTTATTAAGTTTCCTAAATCGAGGAATACAATAAGAATAACATAATTCTCATGCCATAAAACCTTCATTTTGGAATCCAAGCAAGAAATTACCAGAATGCTATTAAATTTCCTAAAAGGAAATGAAATAAATAAGAATAACATGATTATACATTTACCTTTATGCAGTTCAGGAAAAGGAATGCAGGAAATTAACAGAGAAGTAGACGTTTGTAGAGAAGGAAATGCAGCTTCTGCTGTTCAGCCCTTTGGATGTCCTGTATGCAGTTCAACAAAGGAATGCTGCAAGAAAATAGAGAACTGAAGGTTTGGGGAGATGGAAGGAAGCAGGAAGAAAGCATACTCTTCGAAAATGGTGCTTCTACTACGAAGATGAAGCAAGATGGAGAGGAGGTCGCCGATTTAACTTCTTGAGAGCAGATAGGTCGGCGATGGAAAGTTCATATAGTTAACAGAGGACTGGAGAGGAGGAAAAAGGGGGAGTTGTCGTACCTGCGATGTGGAAGCAGGAGATCGATCGTAGATGGAGAGGTCGCTGATGGAGCACCTCGCCCAGAGTGGAGGTCTCCCTTGAGAAGATATTTCGTGGATCGCGGATTAGCTGGCGCAGCGAGGAAGAGAGCACGTTTAGAGAATGGGAGAGGGTTAAGGCACACGTGGTTCTGAAATATTAAAGGGACATGTGTGTGTCTTTTGGTTTTCTTTATATATATACTAGCATCTTCGAACGGGCTTCGCCCGTTCTCGATGCGGCGTGCGGGCTGCGCCCGTATCTAAGCGGGCTGCGCCCGCAGGCCAACGAGGCCGACTATGTTTAGCGGGGCGGCGACTATGCATTTTCAAGTGTCGTAGCCTATATTGCAATTTAGAGCAGAGATTTCTGTACTTAATTCCAATGCTGTCCTTTTGATTGTGTATGCCAGTGGAGGAGATTGGCTTTGAGTTTCCATAGTTGTCTGAAACTAATGCTCTATTGCATTCCAAAAAACAAAAGATTTATGGTAAACAAATAATATATTTGACAACATAATTTGAAGAATACCTTGCTCTATTGTACCTTCAAATCTCTTCTAAAAAAACTGATCTCATTCTCACACAACAATTCAAAAAGTTATGATTCTTTAACTTGCTCTTCATCCGCAAGCAACTAAATCAACCATAAGGAGAAAGAATGAGTCTCGCCCCTCCATTGGCAAGAGCAATCGCCATAACAGCAGTCGTCTCCATGACCCACAAAAGAGGGTTATAAGCATCAAGGTTTATTATGCTAAAGTTACCTCAAATAACCTCATTATCAGGCAATGTTTTTCTAAATGGGTAGGGGAAATCTCAAAAATAAGGAAAATTGATCTTATGTCCATGTTTGGTAAATGATTGCATCCATCCAGAAGATCAAAATACAATGATTGCGTAGTACTCATAAATACAATGAATCTTAAGCATTCTTAATCATAAATACTGCAAATTCTAATCAGTTCCTGGCTTCAACAAATATAACAAAACTTAAATAACTTATGAATAAATACTGCAAAACTTAAATAACTTATGAATCTTAAGCAAAAAATCATTGCAGAACTTAATATAGAACAAAAAAAATAATGAATCTTAAGCATAAATAATGCACCATCTAAAAGCACGAAAACACCATTGTGCATAAAAAGAGTAGAAAAACTGCATGGGAGCATTCAATAGATATTGCAGCAACAATCAATAATAGATAAACTATGATACCTAATCATGGCAATAGATTAATGTTCTGAAAATTGCTTTTAATATGAGATTGTAAGTGCCATGATTTGGACAGATTTGCAATGCAGTAATTTTGGAACGACAAAAGAGAAGTGCATATTTGAAGTGACGTAACTACAAAGTGCAAAAATCCTGGACTTGCATTAAGAAATAAAGAGACCGAGATTTTGAACTTGCATTAAGAATTAAAGAGAGAGATTTTGAACTGTAAAAAATCATGCTCTATCAACCATAATATAAATACCTTTATGCTTCTCCAACTTCAAATACCACTGTAAACCTCTTCTCCACAGTAGAGGTTTTGTATTAAGAAATAAATAGTAGAGGCTTTGTATTAAAAAATAAATAGTAAAGCGGATAAATAGTAAATAGTTAATCACTTAATAATAGAACATATTTGATGGGTACTGTATTCAGAAATATGCAAAAACCAATTACATATTTACAACAAAAGTGTTTTCAGAAACCTAAAAATAAGTGAATTAAGACTAAAAATAGGTATTGTACAAGAATGCAAAAAACAGTAGATGGGTATTGCATAAGAATGCAAAAAACTGTAGTTGTTAGGTAAACTTTAAATAACATAAGCTGAATCCAAGTAAAAAAGTGAAGTGATCAATTAGTGTGGAGAGGATAAATCAGGTGCTTTGATTTCGAACTAAATAAATCAGTGATCGCAATCTGTGATCTGTACTGCAAAAAGAGGAAGGAAGAGATGAGTTGGAGCAAAACAATTTGAAAGAAAAAAAAATCAGATAGAACCGGCTGGAGCTTCTTGCGTGATGAGCGAAGAGGTTGCCGATTGGAAGAGAACGAGATGAGAGAAGAAGGTCGGCGCTGGAGTTTCTTGCGAGAAGAAGAATGGAAACGGCTGTGGTCGCTGCTCTCCTACGCGCTTCACCAAAAATTGCAGCATATGTCCAATAATTGTGGTGCACATTCAGAATGCTGAAAAACATATGAGAGAAGAGTCAAAAATAGAAGAAAAAAACATGAATCAAATTCTTAAGAACTCAAAAATAGAAGAAAAAAAACTTTGGCACTTTCTACTTTACGCTCGTGCTCGATACTCTCCTGTGGATTGTGGCACATTATTGCTTAGCACACATACTAAATTTAATTGTGAAGGAAGGATTATTCGTATATAACGAGTCCATCGAAAAGATTCGGTTTGCCATTAAGTATGTAAAAGGATCTTCTCAACAACTAGAGAAGTTTAAAAAATATGTAGCAAATGCATAGATATCTTGCAAATCACTTTTGTGTTTGGATGTTGAGACGAGGTGAAATTCAACATACTTGATGCTAGAGACAGCGATAAAGTTTGAGAAGGCTTTCAATGAATTAGTGGATGAAAGCTCATATAGAAACTATTTTAATAATGGCGATACCACTATGGTCCGCCCAATTCAGAAGATTGGAATAATGCTAAGTTTATTTCTGAAGCTTTTAAAGTTATTTTATACAGTTACTTTGGAGGTTTCCGGCACCAAATATCCAACTTCACATATATTTTTTCAAAACATTTCAATGATGGAGCATGCGATTAATTCTATGTGTGATAGTGATGATTCAACAATGAGCATTGTTGCACATCGGATGAAGACAAAATTCAGTAAATATTGGGGTAGTTTTGAAAAAAGTAATGTTCTACTATATGTTGCTTTTATCTTGGACCCACAATGCAAAGTAAAGAGTCTTACAAAGTGTTTGAAAGCAGTATATGATATAGCGAAAGCAATGACAATGGTTGAGTTGACTGAAAGAACATTATATCGTTTATTTAGTTATTATGACAAATCTATAAATGCAACATCAACTCAAAATAATTTTAGCCAAGCTTCAAGCTCCGGGGTTGCTACGAATCAAGTTGATGTGGAATTTAGCTTCGTGGCTTATCAAAAGAAATGTTTATGGATGATTCAGAGGAGGATGAAACAACTATTTGTTCATTTGAGATTACTCTATACTTGAAGGAAGATACACTCAAGCTGCAAACCAATTTTGATATTTTGAATTTTTTTGGTGGAGATTGAACTCTTACAGATTTCCAATATTATCCCAAGTGGCAAGAGACGTTTTAGTTATTCCAGTTTCTATTGTAGCCTCTGAATCATCTTTTAGTACTGGAGGACGTATTCTTGATCCTTTCAGGAGTTCATCAGCACCTAAGACGGTAGAAGCTCTTATTTGTGCTCGTGATTGGTTGCGTTGCAAGTCAAACCTCAATGATATATAACATATGCTTATTGATGTTGACAAATACGAAGATCTCGATAAAGGTAGTGTTATAGACTTATAGTATATTTGCATTTAATTTGTAGTCTTGTAGTTGTTGATCAATTTTTTAAACGTTATTTTTAATTTTTTATGGAGTTGGACAAACAAATGCAAGTTAATGTGGATGACGATGATGCTGAAATCAATGAAGATGGAAATTGAATTATGGTAAATATAGTAACATGTATCATACATTTGAAATTTGATTTCTATTAACCTATGTACATTCTAATAAAAAAATCAATTTTTCGGTTTGGTTTTGCGGATTCAAGCTTATTTCTAGTTCACCCCACTCAGATTTTTTGCTACTTGCTTTGTTTCCAAAACAATATGAATATTTCATTGTTCTATTCTACTATTTATGCTGCTGTTACTTATTGTTTACTTTTGAATACTTGTTCTGGAATAGTTAGATGTGAGTTTGCCTTATAACCCCTTTCTTAGATATGCTAAGGTAATTGTAGCATTGCATATCATGATTTGAAATGTTAATCTCACTACTTTCTGCGCTTGATAAATCTACTTATATATATAGTAAATCCACACATTCGATTATGCATGGTGCACCTCACTTGGTCTTCATGTACACTTAGACCACTAAGTAATTAAGTCAAGTATTTTTTCGCTGCGTAAAACTATATTTTAAAAACGTGGACTAGTTGATCCACCTAGCTGAGGGACGCGGCTTGTTAATTTTCTGCATAAATTATATTTGAATCGCTTTGAGTTGATAATAAAAATTGCTTGAACTGCGAAGAAGGATGAGTTGCCTTAACGTCAGTAGGCGTCCCCTACGTGATATGACATCACGCGCGTAGCTTTCCCTACTCTGATAGCATTTTAAATGTTGGGAAAATGCGGGTTGTGACACTAAGGGACCCTCCAGAGGGTTAGGTGTCCCATGGTGGGGTCAAAGGCTCAAGGTGAGGCCCTTAAGTGCAACCTCATGCTTGTTAATTGGAAATTGCTATTTGCAGACCACTGTGGTTTCCTTCTTCTTGCCTAAGTTCACATGGCCTTTTGAGCTTCCTAGGGTTTTGTCATGACCTAGTCATGACAAAACCAATATAGGGGTCTAGTTGTTTGGGGGATGTTACACCCCAGATGTTTTAACATAAGTTTTTGGTTTATTGAATGGTGATGATGAGTTAGAAACTAGTTCTGATGATTTTAACAATGCTTTGGAGAGAATGGGTCACTCCTCTGGAAACCCTAATCACCTTCTGAAGAAGAACTTGTCTGTGGAATACAAGTTCTTAGCAGATGTTGTTGGAAAAATTTTGCTAGGCAAAACTTCTGCTCATGATTATGTGGCCAGGCACCAATTTATGTTGATGGTGGCCTTGGTGGAAAAGAAACAGATAAATTGGGGATTGATTCTGTTTGAATCAATAAAGAAGAAGCTAGACAAATTAAATGTTTGCTATGGTAGAGTTCTAGGGTTTGTTCTTCAGGACAAATGCCAAGAATTGTTGGTGTCACCAACAGTGTTTATTAATGCAAGCAAGAGGCTGACCTCAGCTCTCTTTGGAAAGTGGGAGAGAGTTATTCCCAAAAAGACTCCAAGGGCAGAATCTTCAAGGAGTTTTTCTGAAAGAACCAGGGCTGATACAGCCACTCCTCCAACCCTCCAAGAAGCTCCTCCCTCTCTACCTTCTTCTTCTCTCCCCTCTCAACCTCTTCAGCACACAACTGAAGAAGTTCTTCCCTCTAGCTCTCCCATAGACATTTCATCCCCATTGCCTTCTTCTCCTCCTAGCCAAACAAATCTGTCTACAGATATTCCCTCACCATCTGTTCCAGATGTTGATTCCCTCCCCCCCCCCCCCAATTGATTCTCTTCCCCCTCCATCATTTAACCTCTTATCCCCTCAAAATTCTCCACCTCAGTCACCTATCCATCCTCATTCTCCTATTCATGAAGATTTTCATCCACCCCTATTAGTTGCTACCAACATTTTCATGCCCTCTCTTCCATCTTCTTCTACCCCAGCACCATCATCCTCTCAGCATCCACATGACTTTGTGAATGTTGATTTTTCTTCTATTGCTGACCGAATCTTCTCCCATATATCTCCCAAGCTAACTGCTCTCCTTGATGAGAAGCTAGCTCCTATTCTACAAGCCATATCTAACCTATCTTCTCAGATAGCTTCCTTCCCTACCTCCTCTTCATATGTCCCTTCTTCTAGGGGCCTAGTTTCAGGTCTCCCTGAAACTAGGCAGGGGGAGATGCTTTATGAAGAAGCTCCTTTTGATGCAGTTTCAGATGCAGTGATTGATACAGATTTTGCAGGATCAAATATGATCATTGAGTTTGAAGCAGCTCCAGGATAAGATTTAGTTATTGCTAAAGTAGTTCCAGTTACAGAATCAGTTCCAGTTATAGCTCCTGTAAATAATATATCTATTCATCCCTCTATAGATATTATTTATTTGTTATCAAGTTTCAATTTGATTTTCAATAGTCTGCCAAAGTCTCAAGACTATTCAAAAGCTATAGTTCCATATTCTGCTCCCATTGATTCAGTTTTGTTAAAGGAAATCATCAAAAGCTTTCCAGTTCCAGCTCCAGTTCAAATTGTAGTTGCAGCAGCAGAAGAAGTTGGATTGATGAATTCTCCTCCAACCTTTGTCTATGACGATTCTCCTCTGCCAGATGATTTTGAGCAAGATGCAGAAGATGTTGAGCAAGATGTTGAGAAAGCTCTTAAAGATCTTGATGATCTATATAATGCCCCTGCTCAGTTTTCAGATAATGATAGTGATGATGATGATTCAGATGAAAAATCTTCAAAGAAAAGAAAGTCAAGAAGCAAAGCAAAGGTTGCTGCTGTCCCTAAACCCCCATCTTCAAATAATGATATTCCATATTATATTATGCATAACATAACCCTCACAAAGGACTCACCAGAATGGATGAGATTTTCCAGAAATGAGAATAACAAGAGAAAGAAAATGAAGAAGACGGGCTTCTTCTCAGATAAGCCAGTAAAGTTTAGTCATCCTCCTCCTCCAGGAGCAGGATCAGCAGGAATGTCTTCTTCCTCCCAGAAATCTCTTCCTCAGCAATCAAGAAGTTCAGGACAAAGTCATAGAAGATCAAGTGGTTCTTCCAGTTCTAGGTCATCCAGACCTCCTCCTTCAGGATCTTCCAGAGCTCCCTCCTCAGATTATAAGCATCATGTATCTGATGGATCTTCTCACAGGAAAAGATTTCCTTAAGATTATCAATTCTCTTATCAGGACAGTGATATTGATGAAAGGCCTCCTTCTCCAGTCAATCCAGAATCAGAAAAGATAGCTCACATGGCTAGATTCAAGGAATCTATTGCTACAGCTCAGATAAACAAAGCCAAAGCAGAAGGCAATGATTTCTCTCAGTATTCTACAACGTCTGAATTCAGAAAGCAAGAATTTGAAAGGTACAAATCAAGAAACCTCTTTAATGCTGAAGATTATTTTGTTGAGGTATATTGAATATAACGAGTTAACGGATGCTTAACGGTAGGTTAGGACCCGTTAGGGATCCACGCACCCGCCGGTGAATTAGGGTTTGCCTATAAATACCCTGCTAGGGGCAACGAGTAGAGTGTTCCAAACTAGACACTCACCCGGATGCTTTGAGCACCATTCATAACATTCTCGAAGTTCTCACTCGCGCTCCGTGCATTTTCCCCATAACCGCTCATGTGCTTCTTCTCGTCGAGCGCAAGGAGGAAGTTTGGTAACTGCAGATTGTTCCCGCAGATCGAAGGGAGATGATCGCCAATAGTCGAGAACAAGAGCCCGTCGTCCTCCCTAATCGTGCTCGGATTCTCGCGTCGCTGCAAGGAGGAAGAGGCTCGCATCCCGTCGCTCTACCCGCAATCGCCGGTCATTCTTCCCGATCGCTTCCAGGAGGTTGGATTTCACTGCTTGTCTCCCTGCGACGGAGTAGAAGCCGCTCTCCTTCTCTCGCTACCGTCGAAAGAGGTCGCGGAACTGTTCGTCGATTGGGTTGTTCGTCGATCGCGCTTTTCATCGATCGCGCTGTTCGTCTTCGTCGATCGCGTTGTTCGTCAATCGCGTTTTTCGTCTTCGTCGATCGCGTGAAACAACTATTTCGTCGAGCGCACGAAAGAAGGATCTCGGTTACCACTACTCTCTTCGTCGATCGATAGGCTCTCTTAGTCGATCGCAAGAACAGTAACTGCCTGCGGTTCTCGCGTTTTTCGATTTCTCGACGATGTTGTCGCGACTGTAGGGGTCACCGCCTTCTCCTCTGTTGCCGACGTCGCAGAGCCGACGATCTTCATCAGTAGATCTCAACGGTTGAGCGCTCACTGTCGCTCGTTTTGATCGACGAAAAAGAAGACTCCGCCGGTTTGATCGCGTGCTGTCATTTTCCGACATCACTATCGAAATTACGACATTGTTCAGTCCTCTTGGTGATACAGTTTCGGCTCTTTTTGGTTCCTGGCCGTTGTTGTCTGCCTGAATCTTGTGTTCGACGATTTTGTTCAGCCGGAGAAGAGGAGCACAGTTTGTTTTGGATTGGATCCGAAGATTTTCTCGGTTACTCGCGTCTCAGGTGCTCTTTTTATATTTTTCTGCTCGTAATTCATTTGCTAGTGGAATTCACGTATTTGGCAAGAGACACACGATGTCGAAAGGGACTACTCCCGTTCCGATGATCAAGTTGGAGGAATTCTCCAACTCTGAGTTCTGTGCTTGGAAGAGGAACACGCAATTTGGCATGAAGTACTTGAACGTGTTCTACACCGTTCAGTCTATATATGCCGACGTTCTTGGGACAGATGGCGAGACCCAGTGGGTGGAAGATGATGATTTCTACCGCGACTACCTGTTGAACTGCCTCTCCAATAGGCTTGCTGAGACGTACAACAAACTGAAGACCGCCAAAGAAATCTGGGACGCTCTGGAGGAGCAATTCAAGGAAGAGGAAAACATGTCCAAGACGCACCTCGTGGATAAGTTTATGGCTTTCACCTTCACTGAGGAAAGGGAAATCCTTCCACAGGTCGCTGATTTTGAAAATCTGGTGGACAAGCTGAACAGTGAGAACATCCCACTGCCAGATGGTTTTGTTGCAGGAGCTATTATCTTCAAGCTCCCGTCGGTGTGGCACTCCTTTAAAACGGAGATGTATCGGAAGAAAACACAGGTCAGTCTTAAAGACCTCAAGCGCTTCATCTGCATTGAGGATGAGAACAGAACTAGACACGCTAGGGAGGCCATCAGCAAGCAGTCCTCTGCTGCCAACATGGTCACGCATCCTAAGCGGAAGTTTAAGCCCGGCAAGACTAGACCGTTACCCAGTGCACCCGCAGTTGTGGACACGAGCAAGAAGGCGAAAAAATTCAAAGGCAATTGCTATAATTGTAATAAGTGGGGTCATTGTGCTTCCGAGTGCAAGCAGCCCAAGAGAGGAGATCCTAGTACACCGAAGCCTGATAATAGGGCCAATATGGTCCATCAGACTGCGCCCACCGACTTTGTTTCCATGGTCGGTAACAGACAGGATAGTACTGAATGGTGGCTAGACTCAGGTGCTACATGTCACGTCTGCAACAACACTGCGCTTCTGGAGGATGTCACTGCAGTCCGAGAGACTGTTACTGTTGCTGATGGAGGAGTTGTTGACATGCTGAAGGTCGGCAATGCTACCTTGACGCTCTCCTCAGGTAAAACTCTTACTTTGAAAAATGTTAAATTTATACCAGCATTAGCTGCTAATTTAATTTCAATTAGTTTGTTATGCGACGCGGGTATGTCATTTAACATTAGTGGTGGTCGAGTAACGCTGATGGTTCACTCGCACTATTTTGGTTGTGAGTATGTCGTCAACGAAATCTATAGGTTGAGTCTAGCAAACGAAGTAGTAAATCAGGTTAGTTCTAATTTGATCGATCCTAAGACTTTACATGCAATACTAGGACACGTCAATTATAGAAAACTACTCCTGCTAGCTAGAACTCACAACATCCCTTTAGACACAAAAATCAGATTTGACAAATGTGAAATCTGTGCTCAAACTAAGATAACTAGAGCACATTTTAGTCAGGTTTCTAGGAGCACACATTTGCTAGAGTTAATACACTCCGACATGTGTGACTACAAAAGTTTTGTCACACGTGGAGGTCGGAAGTATCTGATAACATTTATCGACGACTACTCTAGATTTAGTCACATTTACCTAGTTAAATCCAAAGATGAAGCTTTTGAAAAATTCTGTATATTCAAAACTAGGGTTGAAAATCAACTTGACATGAAAATCAAACGGCTAAGGAGTAATCGAAGAGGAGAATACGTCTCCGGGGAGTTCAGATATTTCCTTTCCAGCAATGGCATCATCCCTGAAACGATTGCCCCTTATTCCCCCCCAATCCAACGATTTTGCTGAGCGGAAAAATAGGACTTTAAGAGAAATGTTAAATTCCATGTTGTTGACTGTTGTCATGCCTGCGACCTACTGAGGTGAAGCTGCCCTCACGTCTAATCACATTCTTAATAAAGTTCCACATGCCAAGTTGACTAAGACACCCTATGAGCTTTGGTTTAAGATACCTCCTAGATTTGATAATCTTAAGACTTGGGGCTGTATCGCTTATGTTAGGATACCTGGCCATAGAAGAGCTAATATTGGACCTAAGACAAATACGTGTGTCTATCTAGGATTGCAGAGGATAGTGCTGCAGACAGATTTCTAAATCTCTCGACGAACACTGTAATAGAATCTAGAGACGCTGTCTTCTTTGAGGACAAGTTCCTTAAGGATAAGAACCTGACGCTTCCAGGTCTGCCAGCCACTAGTCTTGAGCCTCCTGCTGAGCCAAGTCAACGTCACTCTGACACTGATCCTGTAGACACGAGTGGTTTAGATACCAGAAGGCTATATAGTAGAGAGAAAACGCCTAAAAGCTTCGGTAAAGACTTCGTGACTTACCAAGTTGAAGCTGATCCATCCACCTATAAGGATGCGATGCAATCTCGAGACTCTCTATTATGGAAAGAAGCCATCGATGACGAGTTACACTCTCTCATGCAGAACAACACGTGGACATTGGTTGACTTGCCCAAAGGGGCTAAGACCATTGGAAACAAATGGGTTCTGAAGAAGAAGCTTAATCCTGATGGGAGTATTGCCAAATACAAAGCACGTCTAGTTGCAAAATGCTTCACTCAAGTGAGTGGAATAGACTACTTTGATATATATACTCACCTGTTTGTCACTATGCAATAATTAGGATACTTCTCGCTATAGCATCTATTGAACACTTTACAGTTCATCAAATGGACGTCAAGACTGCATTTCTTAATGGAGATCTGACCGAAGAGATCTACATGCATCAACCTGAAGGGTTTGTGGTAGAAGGTCTAGAAAATAAGGCCTGTAAGTTGATTAAGTCACTATACAGATTGAATCAAGCACCTAAATTGTGGCACAAAACAATTGACACTTGTGTTAAAGCCATGGGTTTTAAATCTAGCTTTTCAGATAAATGTCTGTACGTTCGTACAAGTTCAAATAAAGTTGCAATTATATACTTGTATGTTGATGACATGCTAATTCTGGGCATTGATCAGTCTGATGTGAAAGACGTGAAAGCTGCTTTGACGACACAATTTAGCATGACTGACTTAGGCATGGTGAAAACCATCCTAGGAATGGAAGTGAACTTCACTGACAAGGGTATTACCCTCAGTCAGAGTCACTATATTAGAAATCTACTTGAGAAGTGGGGTTACGTTTATAACAAAGGTAGTGAGACTCCTTACGATTATAACAATAAACTGAAACCGAATGAAGGTTCATCTATTAGACAGTTGGATTACTCCAAACTCATAGGTAGTCTCATGTGTGCTACAACCTGCACTAGACCTGACATAGCCTTTACAGTCGGCATGTTAAGTAGATTTACGAGTAACCCTGGGCAGGACCACTGGAATGCCTTAGAAAGGCTCATGAGATACTTAAAGCACACTGAAAAGTATGCTTTATGTTATAGTGGACATCCTCCTGTCCTTGAGGGGTATTCTGACGCCTCCTGGTGCTCAGAAATTGCTGACAGTAGATCTACTAGCGGTTTTGTTTTTTCCCTAGGAGGAGCAGTAGTAGCTTGGAAGTCAAAGAGGCAGTCGTGCATCGCACTTTCCTACATGGAATCGGAACTCTATGCCCTCGCTTTAGCAGGAGAAGAAGCTGAGTGAATAAGAGATCTGATCATCGACATTCAAATGACGAGTCTAAAAATGAACTCTATTTCGCTATATTGTGACAATCAAGCCACAAAGACCATTGCAACAAATATGTTGTTCAATGGAAAGCGAAGGCAACTAAGGATGAAACAGGCCTGGTTGACCCATCTCACCAGTCAGGGGATAATCTCCTTATTGGACGTGAGATCGAAGGATAATATAGCAGATGTCCTTACCAAGGGCTTATGTAAGGTTCTAACACATAAAACATCGGGGGAGATAGGATTAAGGTTCATTTAGTATGACTTAATACCCTGTTTATGTTTTAAATCTTAGAACCGTAGTCTGCTTACATTCGAGCATCTAGAGTGAGCACACAGAAGTATTTCAGATGCTATCTGATGAAAGCCAGAGATGAATAGTTGTCAGTCATTCCAAACTTGATGACATACACAATTATTTTTAATTCAAAGGCTGATTTGGGTATCATTCCAAAACGAATACTGAAGTTGCTGATATGCATCCTGATATTATGATCATTACTTATATCATTCCAAACTTGATGATATATTGGTCACAGCTTGTTGTATCATTCCAAACTTGATGATATAATACAATTGTGAAACGTTTGGTAATAATCTTAATAATCGAAGGAACACAGTTTGATTCTTTGAAATCAATTGTCTAATTTTGTGTGAATTGGATAGAGATGCTGATATGTGATTCTTTTCTTCCTGGTTAGAGTATTGTGTTCTTTTACTGCTAGAACTAGTCACTTTACTCTTGATTAACAAATATTAGATTTCATAGAGATTTGTCTCATGACATTCTTATTGTGTCTGTTTGCAGATCACATGGAGATTGGAGGAGAGAAAGTTCATTTATCTATTTTGAGTTTTTTCCAGCTTTGCTTACTGTTTCTTGTTTGGAGCCATGTGTTTGAGTTTAGATATTATGTATTCTAAAACTCATATTTATGTTTTCTGGAAAACTCATGTTTGTCGTTATTAACTCTTGTTTAAGTAATCTGTGATGTGCCCCCGTTATTTACAATATAGGAGGAGATTGTTGAGGTATATTGAATATAACGGGTTAACGGATGCTTAACAGTAGGTTAGGACCCGTTAGGGATCCACGCACCCGCCGGGGAATTAGGGTTTGCCTATAAATACACTGCTAGGGGCAACGAGTAGAGTGTTCCAAAATAGACACTCACCCGGATGCTTCGAGCACCATTCATAACATATTTAAGGTTGCACCCAGAAGCAGTGGTTCCTCATGCATCATCTCAAACACTGTTGGGATCTAATGACCTTTATATGAGTAAAAGAGAATCAGAAAATCCAAACAGACAAATCATATTCAAGCCCTCTTCAGAGTAAAGCACTTGATTATTTGGTTTTGTTATTTCTGCTTTCAGTGTAAGGTTTTCAAACTTAGAGTACTATATTTCTTATCTGCTGAAATGAAATTTAATTTCTGTCAGATATATTTGCTCTATGTTTGTTTGTATTATTTGATTTTGTCAAATAGTGTCCTAACCCAAATAGGGGGAGATTGTTGGAACAACCCTATTACTGATTTGGGCTAGGATCACTGTCTTTGACTATGACTCAAGTAGGTGTATAGTCTAAGGGTCAAGGTTTAAGTGTGTCTAAGTAGCTAGAACTTAGGAAAATTCCAAGTCTCTGCGTTCGACGAACTCCATTCTGCGTTCGACGAACTCCATCCTGGGTTCGATGAACGTCATGCTTCAGTTCGACGAACTTCCTTCTCAGCTCGACGAATTCAGTTCTCCAGACAGCTTATCAGATTATCTCTCAGTTCGACGAACTCCAGTCTGAGATTGACGAACTCAGCTCTGTGTTCGACGAATGCCTTCAGTTTGACGAACTTGCTTCTTAGCTCAACGAATTCAGTCCACAGCCAGTTCAGCAGATTATCTCTCAGTTCGACGAACTCCAGATTCAGTTCGACGAACTCCAGATTGTGTTCGACGAATTAATTCAGTTCGACGAACTCCAGATTCAGTTCGACGAGCTCAACTTTCAGTTTGACGAACTCAGTTTTCTGCTCGACGAATTTTCTTCTCCATCTTGACAAATTTCTGAAGGATCAGTTATCAATCTTCTCTGAACTCAGATCGACTAATCAGCAATGGATCTATTCAATTATTTGGACTTATTCACTTATCAGATAAGTCAAGATTTGACCTTTCCTTTATTATTCATTTCCATTCTCTTCTCTCGAGAAAGTAGCCGTTTGACATATTGGAAAAGGATACTCTTATGGAAAAGGAAAAAGAATTAATTATTATTGCTGAATCAGATTGCAGTTCCAAGAAATATCTTTTCAGATTATTATATTCCTTAATTAGAAGATTTGAATTTCAAATCAGTCATATATTCTCTAAGGAAAAAGGATGAAGCAGTAGTGTAGTACCAGAGAATACAGCCGAGAGAAAGAAATACAAAATGTCAAAAAGAATTACAGAGTTCATCCTCAACAACAGCATTTTCATTCTCTGAGAACAACAATCTTCATTCTCTCAGTTTTCAGCTGTTGATTTATAATCTTCAAAGAGCAACAACAATCTGAGAAACTTTGTCTCTCAGATTCATCAGCTATCAAAGAAGATTTGCTTTACATTCAAGAGAAAGCTCCTTCCATCAACTGTCAAGAATTTCTATCAGACAGGGGGATCTTTACAAAACAATCCACTAGTCTTCTCTCAGCTTGTTGACAGAGAAGAACTTCATAAACCCTTTTTATTTGTCTTTTTCCCCATCTTGTACAGGGTTCTAACTCCCTTCAAAAGCTAACCCTTTGGTGGCAGGGCACCTGATCAAAACCTGTGATTGGTTTGAGCACCTGATCAAAAGCTCAGTGGTATTTGGGCACCTGATCAAAAATCCCAATGGTGATAGGGCGCCTGATCAAAAACCTAGTGGATTCCTACCAAGGGTGGTAGAAGAGTAGATGTACCCAGTTTGATTGAGGAACTACTATAGATCCTTATGTCTTCTGTGATTGTGTTTTTCTTTCTGTACTGTGCTGTGTGATTTTGTTTTGTTTTTATACTCACTCTGTTATACGCATATATATATATAAGTATTTTAATTCCGTTATAAAATAAGTTAAAAACTTTTTAATACTCTATTCACCCTCCTTCTAGAGTAAATCTAAGATCTAACCTCACTTTCAGAACTAGCCGAGCTTAAAATCCAACTACAGGAGCTAATTGATACAGGCTTCGTTCGTCCGAGTACCTCACCCCGGGGAGCCCCTGACTTATTCGTCAA
Source organism: Dactylorhiza incarnata (assembly GCA_033032865.1). Classification (NCBI taxonomy): domain Eukaryota; kingdom Viridiplantae; phylum Streptophyta; class Magnoliopsida; order Asparagales; family Orchidaceae; genus Dactylorhiza; species Dactylorhiza incarnata. The sequence goes on from JAWHQI010000135.1 coordinate 6,168,104, forward strand.
AAAGGAAGACGGGTCATTGCGTCTGTGTATCGAATACATGGAGCTAAATAAACTTACCATCCGAAATACCTATCCGCTACCCTGGATAGACGAGTTGTTCGACCAATTGCAAGGCGCGTCTGTTTTCTCCAAAATGGATTTAAGGTCTGGCTATTACCAGCTTCGAGTGTGAGAAGAGGACATACCCCAAATAGCCTTCAGTTCCCGCTACCGGCTCTACGAATTTATGGTAATGCCGTTTGGACTGACCAACGCCACATTCGCCTTCATGGCTCTAATGAATAAGGTGTTTGAACCCATCTTGGACCACTTTCTGATCGTCTTCATAGACGATATACTCATCTACTCGAAGAGCAAGACTGATCATTCTAGGCATCTCCAAATGGTACTACTCAAATTACGGGAACACTCACTCTTCGCAAAATTCAGCAAGTGCGAGTTTTGGATGGAGGAAGTCGGGTTCCTTGGGCACACGATCAACAAGAATGGAGTAGCAGTACACCAAGCCAAAGTACAAGCAGTACGAAAATGGCCACCACTTAAGTCTGCAGCAGATATCAGGAGCTTCCTCAGTCTCGCCGGATACTACCGCAAGTTCGTGGAAGGTTTTTCCAAGATCGCCTTACCCCTCACAACCCTCACCAAAAGGATACAGTGTTTCAATGGTCACCTGAATGTGAAGAAGCATTCGTAGAACTAAAGAACCGCCTAACATCCGCTCCGATTCTGACACTCCCCTCAGGCACCGAGGGCTTCCAAATCTACACTGACGCATCACTAAAAGGGTTAGGAGCCGTACTGATGCAGCATGTCAGAGTAGTCACCTACACATCATGACAATTAAAGCCTCACGAGCTAAACTACGCAACCCATGCCTTGGAATTGGGTGCGGTGGTGTTCGCGCTAAAAGTCTGGAGACATTATCTATACGGAATAAGATGCGAAATCTTCTCCGACCACAAGAGCCTCAAGTACATTTTCACCCAGAAGGAGTTGAATCTTCGACAACGCCGCTGTTTAGAATTCCTGTGCGATTACGACTTCGCCCTCCAATACCATCCCGGCAAAGCCAACAAGGTTGCGGATGCCTTGAGTCGACAACCCTCTATGGCCGGAAGTTGACTAGAACTGATACCAGAAGAGTTAATCAAGTCCTTGGCAGACTTAGACATCACCCTTATCACTCGCAGAAGCCCAGCTATATTGGATGAAAAACACAGTAAATATTACAATTCATCAAATGAATAAACAACCAACTAACATACAATCCACAAGGCTCCCACTAAAGACGATCATTCAGGTATCTAATACCCATTGAGCTAACATGACCATCATGCTTCTTTTGCGCAAGAGGCTTCGTTAGTGGATCCGCTATGTTTTCTTCAGTCGGTACTCTGCAAATGTTTACATCTCCTCGATCGACAATCTCTCGAATAAGATAGAACCGCCGAAGTATGTGTTTGGAGCGCTGATGAGTTCCAGGTTCCTTAGCTTGGGCTATTGCACCATTGTTGTCACAGTAGAGAGCTACGGGACTAACAATGCTAGGAACTACACCAAGCTCACTGATGAATTTCCTAATCTACACAGCCTCCTTCGCAGCATTTGCAACAACGATATACTCGGCCTCAGTCGTAGAATCGGCAACTGTCTCTTGCTTGGAACTCTTCCAGCTTACAGCTCCTCCATTAAGGCAAAATACAAAACCTGATTGGGACTTTGAATCATCCCTATCAGTCTGGAAGCTAGCATCCGTGTAACCATTTACAACGAGCTCTTCATCTCCACCATACACAAAGAACATATCCTTAGTCCTTCTCAAGTACTTTAGGATATTCTTGACCGCAATCCAGTGACCATCACTGGGATCAGACTGATACCTGCTCGTCATGCTTAAAGCATAAGAGACATCGGGTCGTGTACATAACATTGCATACATGATTGATCCAATTGCCAAAGCATATGGAATCAACTTCATGCTGTCCTTATCTTCCAAAGATTTAGGACACTGGTCCTTGGAGAGACTCACACCATGAGACATGGGTAAGAATCCCTTCTTGGACTCAAGCATGCTGAACCGCTTCAGCACCTTCTCAATGTATGTACTTTGGGTCAAAACCAGCAACTTCTTCGATCTATCTCTATAGATCTTAATACTAAGTATGTAAGTCGCTTCGCCCAAGTCTTTCATAGAAAAGCAGTTCCCTAGGTTGTTCTTAACAACTTGCAGGGTCGGAATATCATTCCCGATCAACAGTATGTCATCAACATACAATATCAGGAAGACAACAATGCTCCCACTAATCCTCTTGTAAACACAAGGTTCATCCTCGTTCTTGATGAAACCAAAACTCTTTGATCTTCTCATCAAAACAAAGATTCCAACTTCGAGAAGCTTATTTCAATCCATAAATGGATCGATTCAACTTGCATATTTTAGTGGCTTCACTTGGAGATACAAAACCCTCGGGTTGTGTCATATACACTTCCTCAAGGAGGTTTCCATTAAGGAAATACCTTTTGACATCCATTTGCCAGATCTCGTAGTCATAATACGCAGCAATAGCAAGTAGAATTCTGTTGGACTTGATCATGACTACTGGGGAAAAGGTCCCATCATAGTCAACACCATGAATTTGCCTGAAACCTTTAGCCACCAGCCGGCCTTTGAATGTCTGTACATTCCCATTGATGCGCAAATCTCGCACACCGCTATAGGCGGTAGCTAGACTGCGGCACGAAACGGCAGTGTACCGATCGTTTAAGTAATACAAAACGAGGAGTAAATCCCCGAGTATCGAATCTCGAAGGAACACAGTAAGGTGGAGTTAACTATTGAGGACGAACTTGAGATTGAAGTCCTTAAGTCGGATGGAATGCGGGAGAGTTGATTTAGCTTTTGGAAAATAAAATAAAATACTACAACTACTCCTATGCAATGCCGCTATGCAATGCTTCGCTTGGCGGGATGGAGACTAGGCAGGCCTTGAGCGCGCTGCTTCGCAAGGGCGGTTGGACGAGTAGGCAAGCGGAATCGAACTGTGCAGGACTTGAGCGCGCTGCTTCGTTAGGCGAATGGAAGAGTAGGCACACGGAATGGGCGAGTAGTCAGGCGGAATGGATGGTGGAATGGGGGCGCTCCTCAAATCACATAAACCACAAATAGGACCACAAAACCATGGAAAATTACATTAATAACATTTAGGGTTTATGGACATCATTCATATAGAAACATACAAACCACACACATCAAATAGAATCAGCAAAAATAACAAGGAGGAGGTAAGATTAAAACCGAAGCACGAAGACTCGTCGGAGATTCACGACCGGAATCGTAGGGTTGTCAATCCTCGTCCGTGCTCGGTCTCCAACTGCCGTCCGGGGTAGAAGAGGGCTGTCACTACCTCCCAATGGACCCGTCTTCTTTGTCAATGGCCTTCAGCCACGATCTTGCTGGAGAACTCCAAGGATATAGTGCAACATCCGTTGAAATGGAGCTTGGAAGCTTCTGAATGATGGAGGAGGCCGAGAGGATACTCCGACTCGAGATTGGCGTGAAGAATATGCCCGGAGCACCTCCAAATGGTGGACGGCGATGGAGCGGCGAAAATGTCGCGGAACTGAAGCTCTTGGACGCGGGAACCAGGTCGATCCTTCTAGGGCGGAATCTGCAGCTTATATAGAAAAACAGTCAGAAATTGGTCACGCACGGTCGAACGCACGACTGTGCGTGGACCGTGCAATATTTAACAAACAGACAGGACAAGAAGATGAAGCTGGCGCGCCCGTGCGTTTTACTCACGCACGGGCAAACCCGCCCGTGCGTAAAACGCACGGGTAAGTTCAGAAATGCTAAAACAACAAGAAGAAATAGGCAACCGTGCGTTTTACCCACGCACGAGTAAATCCGCCCGTGCGTAAAAACACACGACTAAACTCAGATCGCCAGTTTTCTGCCCAGATGAGAACGCACGAACGCAACCGTCCGTGCGTCAAGGAAACGCACGACCGTGCGTTGTACACAGTCATGAATTCTGGGAGAAAACTGGATGATCCGACTGCCTGAACACAAGACAAAACAGCTGGGAAAACACCTCCAGCACCAGATAAACACAGAAAAAGAATGGGGAGCACATTGTGCTTGCCCCCAACAACAAAGCATGCAATTGCACACCACAACGGGCCTAAAAGTGCACTTAGTGTAAGAAGAGTGAACAAGTGAAATATAAGCATTAATGAACTAAAAATGAAGTACAAGTGCGTGAAAACTAGCTCAGATGAGTCCAAATATGTGTATATAAATGGGACTCATCACACCCCCAGACTTACCTGTTTGCATGCCCCGAGCAAATCAATCCTAATCCTAAGCAGGCGGGAAAAAGAAATAGCTAGCTTAAAATTACAAAATGGAGTACCATGCGAAGTCGCATGCTCATGCGCATAGGAAAATAATAAAGAAGATTTCTAATTATACACATCGTTTATAAATTTCTAAAAGAGTAAATAAATATTAATTCTACTCAAAATTAGAGTCACGGTGAATCATCCGGTCACGCATACGGAGAAAGTAAAATAATCGCTGAGACAAACATTGTCATAGTTGGGATTCCGTACAAACTCCACCGAAATCCATCGGTGTCGGAGACCATAAGCTTGCCTGGTCACATTCTCTCCACGACACTAGATTGGTTCTATGCGCGAGTCGGTAGGACTTTAGGTTTTAAATGAGGCTTGGGTTTTGGTGAGATAAACAAAGATAAACACGAAGACTTGATACACCGAAACCCAAATGATCTTTATTACAACTCCCCGCACACCAACATCGAATGCAAGTGCACCACACCCCCAGACTTAGACTTTTGCAACATGGGTGTGTGCACCGCCTACTCCACATCATAAATTTATACAAAGATTTTTCAATTAAGCACTTTTTCTTTTTCTTTTTCTTTTTACTTCTTTTCTTTTTCTCATTTTTTCTTTTTCTTTTCTTTTCAAAACAATTTCAGCAAGATGAGCAATGAAGTGCATCCACATTTTCACAAAAGAAAATCACAACATCAACACCCCAATCATGAAAATAATAAACAACTAAAGCTCAAATTCGGGTGTGCGACTAGGATTAGCTTTTAGGCTTTGGTGAGATAAAAGTGGGGCTGAATCAAAGAACGGGTAGGCACAACTGGGCTAACGAGGATAGAGCGATAGGAATGGGCACAAAAGCTCAACCGGGCCAAAATGATGGCCTACGTCATTCTCACGCAAAAGAACGATCCTATGCCTATGCTTCAAGAATCGCTTGGGGCAAGTTCTTAGCCACCGAGAAAGATTGTCCTTCCTCCCGGCTCGAGCAATACACATCTAACGATACTTTACACGCATCCCTATGCTACCTTTTGATTAACACTGGATTCACCATTTGAGTAGAGTAAACAATATTTACACTAAAAGAAATGTATAAAACTAAAAGTATAAAAAGAAATCTAATATACACAAATCCCTATACTCACATGAGTACTTGACTAGGAACACCGCAGTCAACATTTTACTCCACTACATAATTTAAAAGCCAGCACAATGATTTTCCCAATCACACAGAGGAAATGAATTCAACTCATGACGCGCCAACAACTAAGTACACGCTCATGAGGGTGCTGTGGTGTGCGAAGAAAATGCAACAAAATCATATATAACTAAAAATAAAATACTTCTAGCATGCAGTAAGATGTGCACGTACAGTGGGTACAATAAATATCTCTCCCCCAGACTTAAACTAAACGAACCAGCATAGAATATCAACATGAAATTTAAATGAGGGCTAGGGGAAGAAAGTACTCAATGCTCATCAAGTGAGCATACCAGAAGATTGGCGTGTAAACTAAGACAAAGCTGCAGCATCCGCCATCCAGAAGAAGGACCTGCAGGGGTGAGCTCCGCAAAAACAAAAGAAGATATACAAACTAAAAACAAAGTAAAACTAACTAAACAAACTAGATAAACTGAAATTGCAAGAAAAATAAGATAACTACTGGGGTTATTGTCCTCCCAGCACGACTTATTCAACTTTAAAGCAATTCTAGCTAATGGGTCAATGAAAAAGGAAATGTACAGGTAACTGTTCTAATATGCATGTCGGTAGCGGGTACCGATACGAAGATAGAGCAGTTACTCCCCTACCTAAATAAAAATACCTGCTGAACACAGGTAGCGGGAATAGGAAGTAAGAAGAGGAGGAGAGCTGGTCCTCACTCGTCTCACCACAAAATAAATCCTTGCCCAACAAGGTGTCATCTCCAGGGAGGCAGCAGGAGGAGAAGGCAATGAATGAGGCTTCCTCTATGGAGGGGGGATCAACCTCCTCACATGAGAAGATACACTCATCATTGAATTGAGCAGAATGCTCCAAGTCCTTCTGAAGTACCTGTGAAGACTCAACCTGCACAGGCTCAGATGAAGAAGGGGGGTTAGGAAATAAAAAAGAAGAAAAACTTAAATGAACATCAATCGGGGGAGTTGTCCCGGTCTCACTCCCATTAGGTTGGGGAAGTAAAATAATGTTTGCATTGTCATTAATGCTACAAGGTTCGGCGGGATCAACAGTGGTCATGCCCAAGATTTGGACTTCCTCCACCGGTGCTGAGGAAAACTCCTCTTCACCTAGAAGGTTGTCCTCCTCCATAGGAGCAGGCATAACACATAGATCGCCAGCCTCATCCTGCGACACATCCTCAACAATGTTGTCAGAGACGAATGTAGTAAGCACAACAGGGGGAGGAATAGTGCTTGGATAAATGTCAAGCACCGATTCCTCGCAAAGAATCGAATCCACACATGGTGATATATGCACAGGGGAGATGGGCTCAGCCATGTCAGAGCCTAGATCAGCCACACATCTGGTGACTGTGTCCACACCATCCCCTTCAAAGCATGAAGGTGATATGGGCACATAACCAGATGTTGAAGGTCTGCTGCCAGAATTAGGAGTCGGGATGATCCGGATATCCGGTTCGTCATCCTCGTCCAATTGGCGAAGATAAGCAGCACAATCCTTCAAAGCATGATCCGTGCTTTGACAAAACAAGCACTGCCTTGCGGGCTTCTTTGGCACAGTAGGTGCTGAAGCCGAAAAGAAGTATGACGGTAAAGGCGCAACAGAATAGCCATAGGACTTACGCGCACCATACGGAGTACCAGACGAAGTCGGTGCTTCATATACTGGGCCTTGAGTGTTAGGGCTATTATCTCCCTTTGGACATCTATCACTAGCGTGAGAGATATCTCCACACCAACGACAACGAATATTAAATGAAGCCCACATAGTGTGAAGATAAAATGATTCAAAAGAAAAACACTATTGTGCAAAATACTACACCTAATAAAAATTTACTAGAGCAACCTAATATAAACAGTAAAACAGAATAAGAAGAAATAAAACAAAAAGGATGCAATACACAAATGGAAGGGCTTCTCTCTCAGATTCTCCCTCTCCAGAAAACTCACACGACTGTGTTCCCCGACAACGGCGCCAAAAACTTGATGCGCAAATCTCACACACCGCTATAAGCGGTAGCTAGACTGCGGCACGAAACGGCAGTGTACCGATCATTCAAGTAATATAAAACGAGGAGTAAATCCCCGAGTATCGAATCTCGAAGGAACACAGTAAGGTGGAGTTAACTATTGAGGACGGACTTGAGATTGAAGTCCTTAAGTCGGATGGAATGCGGGAGAGTTGATTTGGCTTTTGAAAAATAAAAAAAAATACTACAACTACTTCTATGCAATGCCGCTATGCAATGCTTCGCTTGGCGGGATGGAGACTAGGCAGGCCTTGAGCGCGCTGCTTCGCAAGGGCGGTTGGACGAGTAGGCAAGCGGAATCGAACTATGCAGGCCTTGAGCGCGCTGCTTCGTTAGGCGAATGGAAGAGTAGGCACACGGAATGGGCGAGTAGTCAGGCGGAATGGATGGTGGAATGGGGGCGCTCCTCAAATCACATAAACCACAAATATGACCACAAAACCATGGAAAATTACACTAATAACATTTATAGGTTTATGGACATCATTCATATAGAAACATACAAACCACACACATCAAATAGAATCAGCAAAAATAACAAGGAGGAGGTAAGATTACAACCGAAGCACGAAGACTCGTCAGAGATTCACGGTCGGAATAGTAGGGTTGTCAATCCCCGTCCGCGCTCAGTCTCAAACTGCCGTCTGAGGTAGAAGAGGGCTGTCACTACCTCCCAATGGACTCGTCTTCTTCGTCAATAGCCTTCAGCCACGATCTTGCCGGAGAACTCCAAGGATATAGTGCAACATCCGTTGAAATGGAGCTTGGAAGCTTCTGAATGATGGAGGAGGCCGAGAGGATACTCCGACTCGAGATTGGCATGAAGAATATGCCCGGAGCACCTCCAAATGGTGGGCGGCGATGGAGCGGAGAAAATGGCGCGGAACTGGAGCTCTTGGATGCGGGAACCAGGTCGATCCTTCTAGGGCGGAATCTGCAGCTTATATAGAAAAACAGTCAGAAATTGGTCACACACGGTCGAACGCACGACCGTGCGTGGACCGTGCGATATTTAACAAACAGACAGGCCAGGAAGATGAAGCTGGCACGCCCGTGCGTTTTACTCACGCACGGGCAAACCCGCCCGTGCGTAAAACGCACAGGTAAATTCAGAAATGCTAAAACAACAAGAAGAAACAGGCAACCGTGCGTTTTACCCACGCACGAGTAAATCCGCCCGTGCGTAAAAACGCACGACTAAACTCAGATCGCCAGTTTTCTGCCCAGATGAGAACGCACGGCCGCAACCGTCCGTGCGTCAAGGAAACGCACGATCGTGCGTTGTACACAGTCATGAATTCTGGGAGAAAACTGGATGATCCGACCGCCTGCACACAAGACAAAACAGCTGGGAAAACACCTCCAGCACCAGATAAACACAAAAAAAAAAGAATGGGGAGCACATTGTGCTTTCCCCCAACAACAAAGCATGCAATTGCACACCACAATGAGCCTAAAAGTGCACTTAGTGTGAGAAGAGTGAACAAGTGAAATATAAGCATTAATGAACTAAAAATGAAGTGCAAGTGCGTGAAAACTAGCCCAGATGAGTCCAAATATGTGTATATAAATGGGACTCATCACCCATCCATGTAGGTCTTCTTCTTGGAGACCCACTTGCACCCTATGGGTCGTACCCCTTCAAGTAGTTCCACCAAGGTCCAAACTTGGTTTGCATACATGGAGTCCATTTCAGATTTCATGGCCTCAAGCCACTTCTCGGAGTCAGGTCCATTCATAGCATCTCGGTAGGTTGCAGGCTCATCATCATGATCCATAAACAACATATTACCTATTTGAGACACGAGAAATCCATATCTCTCAGGCTCAAATCTTGGTCTACCAGATCTACGTAGGACTTGTGTTTCTTGAGCAGGCTCTCCAGCTACAACTTCTTGTAGTCCTTGCTCATGTTCCAATTCTGGTTCGTTCATTGTTTGTGGTTCTTGAACTTCTTCAAGTTCTACCTTTGCAGTCTTTCTGGATAAGAACCCTTTCTCCAAAAAGACAACAGTCCTTGCGACAAATACTTTGCCCTCAGACGGCAGGTAGAAGTAGTACCCTTTGGTCTCCCTAGGATACCCCACTAGATAACATTTATCTGATTTGGATTCCAGCTTGTCAGGCATTTGACGTCGTACGTATGCCTCACAACCCCAAATCTTAATGAACGACATATTAAGACGCTTCCTAGTCCATATCTCATATGGTGTCTTTTGAACCATTTTCGTTGGAACTCGATTTAGTGTGAAAGTAGCAGTCTCTAGAGCAAAACCCCAAAGGGAAACAGGTAGATCTGCATGACTCATCATCGATCGCACCATGTCTAATAAGGTACGATTTCTCCTCTCAGAAACACCATTATGTTGTGGTGTTCCGGGCAGAGTGAGCTGTGATACAATACCACACTCTTTGAGATGATCATGAAACTCATGACTCAGATATTCTCCACCTCGATCAGATCGGAGTGCTTTTATCCTTTTTCCCAGTTGGTTCTCTACTTCATTCTTAAACACTTTGAACTTTTCAAAGGTTTCAGATTTATTCTTCATAAGAAACATGTATCCGTATCTACTGAAATCATCAATAAATGTAACGAAGTAGTAGAACCCACCTATAGACATAGAACTCATGGGTCCGCATACATCGCTATGTATTATACCCAAGAGATCATCAACCCTCTCACTACAACTAATGAAAGGAGCTTTCGTCATCTTGCCTAATAAACATGACTCGCATATATCAAATGATTCATAATCAAATGAGTCCAGTAGTTCATCTCTATGGAGCTTGGATATGCATTTCTCATTTATATGAACTAAACGACAATGCCAAAGGTATGTAGGATTCGAGTCATTTATTTTTAGTCTTTTAGTATTTTTTACATTATAGATCGGATGGTCTAAATTCAAATCATATAAACCATTAAACAATTGGGCTACACCATAACAAACATCATTCATAAAAATTGAACAACAATTGTTCTTAATTATAAACGAAAAACCTTTCATGTCAAGACATGAAATGGATATAATGTTTCTAGTTATGGCTGAAATAAAATAACAGTTATCTAATTCTATTACAAGCCCAGTGGGCAAAGAAAGACAATAGACACCAATGGCAACGACAACAACTCTTGCTCCATTTCCGACACGCAGGTCTACCTCCCCTTTACCCAGCATTCTTCTCCTTCTCAGTTCCTGCACATTTATACAAATGTGAGAACCGCATTCGGTATCCAATACCCAAGATGAAGGAGCAGAAAGGTTTATCTCTATAACGTAAATACCTGAAGTGAAAGTCACACTTCCCTTCTTCTTTTGCAGATCCTCAATATAGAGGGGACAGTTCCGCCTCCAATGCCCTGCCTTACCGCAGTGGTGGCACTTTCCTTCCTTTGCCAGACCTTTCTTTTTCAGTGCAGAAGATTTGGGATCAAGATAAGACTTAGATCCTATCTTCGTCTTCTTGGATCCCTTAGTCTTGCCCTTGCCTTTATGCACCATAAGTATAGGGCTAGCAGGCTTGACCTTCTTCATGTTATTTTCAGCAGTTCTCAACATGCCTAGGAGCTCGGTCAGTGTCTTGTCTATTTCATTCATGTAATAGTTCAAGACGAACTGCTCATAAATGTCCGGCAACGATTGCAGGATCAGATCTATGGCCAACTTTTGGCCCAAAGGAAAATCCAGTCTTTCAAGGTTCTCTATATACCCAATCATCTTGAGTACGTGAGTCCCTACTGAGTCTCGAGCTCCCATCTTTCACTAAAATAATGCCTTGGATATGTCAAACCTCTCTTGCCGAGCTTGCCCCTTGAACATTTTCTTGAGGTGCTCGATTATCTCATAACCACACATGTTCTCGTGTTGCTTCTGAAGCTCAGAGGACATGGTAGCAAGCACGAAGCATTCCACATCCAAGGTATCATCCTGATACTTCTTGTAAGCATATTTGTCTGCTCTCGGAGCATTCCCGGTCGGCTCTGTAGGGGCTTCCCCTTCCAAGACATAGAGCTTGCGCTCTTGCCTGAGAACAATTCTCAGGTTTCTGTACCAGTCAAGGAAGTTTGTCCCGTTGAGCTTGTCCTTCTCAAGGATAGCCCTCAGGGACAAGGTGGAGTGTGATCCACTTGCCATGGAAATTCTACAATAAATTTGCAAAACTTTTAGTATTGTATTTCATAACACATTTTATTTAATAAGGACTTTTATTAAAAGCTCCCACTATTTTAATCAAATCGACAACCCTTAATTTCGATTCAGAGAGTTTATGCGAGCTACTCTCTTAGTGGACAAGATCTGTATTTCACCAACACAATGAGTCCACTTTGGCATTCCTCTCATAATGCGGTTATTTAGGTAGACAACATTTGTCAATTGCATCACTATGCAACTCTTGTTTGGTTGGTGAATAACTCCTTATTCGCATATATCATATGGATCATGTCAACCCTATGTCTCTAGGCACTCAACCTTTGAGGTCACCTAGTTAAGTTGGACCCGATGTCGACAGTGGGATATCACAATTATCCGCTCGCACCCTTACCAAGATAGATTAATGCACCTTCCTTTGGCAAGCCCATATTTCATCGATCGAGGCAGGAAGAGTGTCATCCATTGGAAGGAATCCGAATACTTAATATTGGATAAGAAATTTTATTATTCAATCGATGAACATTTCATCGGGATTAACACTTAATCACAGTGCACAATCACAAAATAGAAATACAACATTCAAAAACCAAATGCATCCCCTATGTGTACAAAGTCAAATTATCAACACTTTTGATAAGAGGGGCTAAATCTGAACACTTAGAACACTTCTAAATCTTCAGATTTACATGCATTGAACACATGCAAAACAACTCCACTTATGCAGTAGACAAGCTCGTCTCTCAATGTTAGATTCAAAATCCAAGACATTTGGTTTCACAAACCATTTCGAGGGACGGTTACTGCAAAAGAGAAACAATCACTGAAACAATGAAATCGCACCGCAATCACATGCGTTCCTGGCGGGGTTCTAAGGGGCCGCACCCCTGGCGGGGTCTTAGGGGTAACGGGGTCCAAGGGGCAGAGGCCCTGGCGGTGGTCTCGCTGACCGATCAGCGAGCGGGGTCAAGGGGCAGAGCCCTTGCGGGGTGCGGGGCAGAGCCCCGACCAAATTTTGAAAAACACACCACCGGAAACCACACAAAATACATCAAAACTGATGCTCCAGGAAGAAATCTACACATTTAGAATGCTTCTAAATTTCTAGATTTGCACGCACTTGACCGCAAACCTGTCTCTGATACCACTGTTGGGTTTTCTATATACCATTCATAATGGAAAAAGCATATCAAATATGCGCAGCGGAAGAAATAACAAGAATAACCCAAAAAGTAAGGATCTTGCGGATTTCATGAATCAAGAGATTAGTAAAGCAAAATGCGATATACCTTTCCGGGATTGAGTCAATACTCAACCAAGATACTCCTAGAAGAAATCCGGTAGACGAACTTCGAGTTCCAAGCATTGAAATGTATCGACCCCTCTACAGAGATCCACACAAGGAAGGAGAACCCCAATGCCTTGTCGCACAAGGTATGGGTCGGAGAAGAACGATCCTCTGCGTCCCCACGAACTTCTAGGTCTGTTGAAGGGGAGGCGGTGATAGTCGGCGGCGATGAGGTCGGCGTACAGGCCGAGAGGTATCAGAACACTTCCGTCTTTTCGGTCCTTCTGAAATCGCGAAAAGAATCGATATATTTCAGAAGACCTAATCTCGTCTCTTTTATACGCAAGGCATAAAACAAGTTATCCGCAGACCCGGGAAAAACAAAACAATTCTGCCAGGACTTCAATTCGTCGAATGTAATATAATTCGTCCAAACACTTTCGACGAATCAATATATTTTTTGGCAAAACACTTTTGACGAATTTGTCGATACAATTTTGGTGCTTGGAACTCGAAGTTCGTCTACCAGATTTCTTCTAGGAGTATCTTGGTTGAGTATTGACTCAATCCCGGAAAGGTATATCGCATTTTCCTTTACTAATCTCTTGATTCATGAAATCCGCAAGATCCTTACTTTTTGGGTTATTCTTGTTATTTCTTTCGTTGCGCATATTTGATATGCTTTTTTCCATTATGAATGGTATATAGAAAACCCAACATGGGCAGCCCACCTTAGGTAGTGGAGGGAGGGAGGGGGAGAAATAACTGCCCCACCCACCCCTCCCTTTAGTCCCACATCGGGAAAAAGGGAGGGAGGCCCCCCTCCTTCCCTATAAAAGGGACCAACCCCTCCCCTCTCTGAAGGCACACCTCCAGCCAGCTCCCTCCCTCCCTGCCCGCGCCTACCCCGCCGGAAAACCACCCCCAATCTCCCCACCTCCACCACCCCTTCATGACCGGACGACCCTCTTCATCCCGAGCCCCCCTCTCAGAGTGGACAACCTCTTCCACCCCCTTCTTACCCCCGGAGGCATGCCGCCCCCCACCCCCCACCCCGTCGCCTGAGCACCGCCAGCGCCACCCGAGCCTTGCCCAGGCCCGGGCGGTGGCTTGGCCGTGAGAGCCTCACCCCAGCGCCGGTGGTGGCGCTGAGGGAGAAGGTCCCCACCCAGGAACCTCTGCTCCGACAAAGGGAGGCGGCAAGGCCGCCGGAGAACGTGTCTCCGGCGGCACCCACAAGCCCTCCCCTCCCCCGTGTCTTTCCTATATCGCTTTGGCGGCCACCCCCGGTGGCAGCCGGCGGTGCCTGGCCGCCGGACCACCACTGGAGGTAAGCCCCACCCCTGGCGACCCAGCCGAGGGCGGAGGGAGGCCCTCCCAGCAGGAGAGGTGGCGCGACTTTGGCCTGCATGGCCCATGCAGGCCGCACCACCGCCCCGTCTCCTCTTTCCCCTTAAACCCGACGGTGGCTGGCGGCGCCAGGACGCCGGACCACCGCCGGAGTGATCGCCTGCCCCCAGCGAGTTGATCGGGGGCGGCGCTGGCGGCAGACAGCTGCCTCCTGGCGGTGGCAGAGGTCGCCACCCTCTGCATCGTCGGGGAGCAGAAGCTGCCGTCCGATCTCCTTGATGAGATCGGACGGCGGCAGGAACCTTATTTCCCGCCCCTCCCCTCAGCATTCGCGCCCCCCCCCCCCCCCCCCCCCCCCCCCCCCCCCCTACAGTGGATCAACCCAGAACCGCTGTGGGGGCAAGGGAAGAACGCGCGGTCCGGCGCCCTCCTCTCCCAGGAAATCCCTATCCGCACCCCAAAACTCCCTCTCCCTTCCTGATTTTTCTGAGACAACACTAGGCTCCTAGGGCAAAAACTTTGAACATGAAAAATGTGCCTCATTAAGAGGGCTATCCTTAGTAATTTTTTGGGAAATTTTGGAATTAGTTTGCTATTTTTAAAAGCCTTTACAAGATTTAATTGGAGGAATTAAATGCCCAAACCACTTTGAAAAATTCATAAAAAATTTTAGGCTCAAATTTAGGCCATTTTACAGATGCTATCAAGTTTGGGATTTTTATCAACTCTTTTGATAATTTTAAAAGTCTAAATAAGATTTCTTCGAATAAAATAAAACCCTAAAATGGACTGAAATATTCAGGAAAATTGGTGGGCCCTTGGCATGTTATTTTGGAGTATATTATAAAATCTTGTGAGTCATTTAAAGATAACTGGTAGGCTCACCAATTATTACGAGAAAACGTTTAAGTTAAAGGTATCGAAACACACGATCGGGTCACGATCGTGAGACGATATTACGAATCAATAGCGACACGATAATTAAAGTTGTGAACTCAAAGCACACTATAATAAGAAGTCTTATGGAATGTAAGTCAACCCGAACTATAACTAAGATAAACAGACTCCTATGAACGGAGAAGAGACTCCTATGAACGGAGAAAGAACAGATTTTCCTCCTAAGAACGGAGATGACACTGAAGCCTCCTGATTATGGAGTGATTGGACTACTAACCTGTTTATTTATTTATGTTCTCCAGTCTCGTACTGATCATGTATTTACTGCTTTCGGTTCATTCTTTTCAATACTCAAGTCTCGTACTGGTCCTGTATTTACTGCTTTCGGTTATTTCTTTTCAATACTCGAGTCTCGTACTGGTCCTGTATTTACTGCTTTCGGTTCACTCTTTTCAATACTCCAGTCTCGTACCGGTCCTGTATGTACTGCTTTCTGTCGATTCTTTCAATACTCCAGTTTCGCACTGGTCCAGTTATTCCGGCCCCTTGCTCTCGGCCTTCCTTCCTATAGATATTTTATTACTCAGTACCGCAGTGTATTTTGCACCATAATTATTATACTTATGCCCGCGGTGCTAACCCAGGTTTTGGCTCTAACCGCGAGTTGAGTATCTCCTCCAGGGTTAGCCCCAAATAATGTGCCCCCACGCCTGTTGCGTCTCCCGACCAAAAGTTGGGTAACCGGTAGAGTCAAGAAAGTCGCGACGACCCTGAAGTAGTTGTCTTTTTCATTAAAATGGTTGTGAATCGCTTGCTATAAAAGTGGTGGGTCGGTCACGCCCGCAGACCGTTCGTACCGGTGCGGGAGGGTTGACGACTCACGGCGACAGGGATATGTGCACCGCGGGTTATCACCACTTCGAACCCGCTGATTTGCCTCCACTGGTCGTCCTAAATCTCGGAATCGCCGGATGTCGCTCACATCCAAGTAGTACACCAAGTTGTACGAGAGAGCCTGGGTGATACGATGCGACTACGCTCAGAAGTGGCAGGACTGGCCACTGTCACCGACGGCCACCTCGGTGAGGCCCGTGGGGTTCGCCACCCTGGTAGAAGAAAAGAGGTCCAAACTGTATCGACACGGGGTTTGGTGTACAGGTTTGAACACCTGTTGTGTGTGTGTGTGCAAGATAGATTACTAATGATAATTTAAGCTGCGCACTCCCTTCATATATAACTGATAATATTGCTTGAAGGACGTTATATATATACACCTGTTGCTAACCTTTCTTGCTTCGGCTATCTAATTTTGGGTGCTTAAGCTCGTCCCCAGGATACAGGTCCGGTGAGGAGATGTGTTTTCCACTTAGCTCTGTGACTAACGGTTATTCTTATAACCATTCACAGGAGATGAAACAGCGTGAATCCCCCACCCCGCTGCATGACTTACCGGCCCTTGAGATTGCCCGATCGGATACTCCAGCCTCGCCTCCAGTCTTCCGTGACGTGAGTCCTAGAGTATAGGGCTAAATAAGGAGTGTTTTGTTGTAGTAGTATTTGTAGCCCACGAGGCCATTATGTAAACAGTAGGCTACGACCTTTTGCTTAGATATATATAGTTGCAGCCTTGTTTATTTCCCTTAATTCTGCTTCCGCTATGTGACTCTGATGTGATGTGATGATTCTTGTGCCTGACAAGGCGACCACTCAGTGCTTGAGAGGATGGGTCGTTGCCACCCGGGAAGCACTAGATGGTCGTCTTGGGCAGTAAGACCCCCTCTCCCTGAACTGGGTTCAGTTTTTTTTTTTTTGGGGGGGGGGGGGGGGGGGGGGGGGGGGGAGTCTTACACCGTGCACGAGTTACGTGCCAATGGAGGGAGAGGAATGACAGTGGAGAGGAGATGACAATGGAGAACCATGGGGCAAGGAGCAAAGAGCAAGGGCGACAACGGAGGGGGACACTCCTCTGTCGTTCCCTCATCTATCGAGCCCTCTTTTTTTGTGCCCTCCTCCGTCATGGGGACGACAACAGAGGTGGGAATACTACAGATGGACGGTGGGGGGACAACAACAGAGGGGCGACGACAATGGAGGTGGGATGCTCCTCTGTCGCTCCCTCATCTATTGTGCCCTCTTTTGTTGTGCCCTCCTCCGTCATGACCGCCATAATACACAGGGCATGGAGCCCGAAGAATAGGGCACCACGCACGGGTTACGGCTCAACGGGGGGACGACAACGAAGAGGAGACGACAATGGAGGTGGGCGCTTGATGAGTCCGATATTTATATTGTTTTTCTGACTCATCCATGCTAGTTTTCACTCACTTACGCTCCACTTTTAGTTCAATATTGATTATATTTCACTCATTTACACTTTCACTTGAAGTGCACATTTTGGCCCATTGTGGTGTGTAAGCGTGATATTCTGCTGGGGGTAAGCACATTGTTCTCCGCATATCTTTATTTTGATTTTTCTTGTTGTTCTGTGTGCTGGTGGCCTATGCCCCAATTTGTGGTTTGTTTTGCAGGCGGGCAGATCACTATTCTGTTGAAATTATATCCTGTAGAAATCGCACGATCGTGCGTTTTCTTCACGCACGATTGATGTGACTGTGCGTTCTGCAACCCTTTTTTTGGTGATCTGCCATGGGTCGTGCGTTTTGTTCACGCACGGTTGATTTTGCCAGTGTGTGAGTAAAATCACACGAGCTCCTCTTTTGTCTAAAAATTTATGTTTTATTTTGTTAACGCACGGTCGTGCATTTCTAAAACGCACGGTCATGCATGAACAAAATTCTGAACTTTTTCTATATAACCTGCGATTTTTAGGTATTCTGGACCCTGAACCAGTCCCGCTTTTCTTCCGTCGGAAGGGGCTGCTTCTCCATTTTATTCCCCCTTCCACCAAGGCTTTTCCCTAGGCCACCTCGCATCATCCGGAGCCTTCAAAGAGGAGATTCTAGCCCTACCTTCATCACCAAGCTTGGAGAACATAGCATCGGACGTGGCCGAATCGTGAGACGGAGAAGACGGGTATAATGGAAGAAGGTGACATCTCTACTGAACCCCGAACGTCAGTTGAAGACCGAGCTAAGACACGTTGTGACGTCCTGGTGATTCCTACCGTGAATCTCAACGAGCCTCCGGATGTGGTTATATGAAAAATGAGTCATGTAATATGAAAAATAAAATTTGAATCGGGTCGAGAAACGATCCCGAATAAAGCCGTAAACACTTTTTCCAGTCAACGGAGTTCCTTCCCGGAGGAGAAGAAACAGGGACGAACGCCTAGCGCCTTCTTCCTCGCAGCGGAAACATGGTAAACGCCTTCCTACTTTGCGGCGGAAACATGGGTGAACGTCTTCCTCCTCGCGGCGGAAACGTGGGCGGACGCTTCCTCTCGCGGCGGAAATCTGGGCGAACTTCCTCCTCACGGAGAACTTCCTCCTCGCGGCAAAAACAGGGATGACGAAGTAAGCCTTTGCGCCTCAAATCCGTTACGCATTGTTATAAGAATCAGAGCCCGGCCTTATTGAACTTTCTATACATAAATTATACCGTTTATACATAGTAACATAAAAATAACTTTACATCATTTATAGTATTATTATTAAATATACTTTTAATCTTGCTTAGGAGCCTAAATAAAAGAACTCTTTAAATTATAATGCATAGCAAATAATAGGAGAGCAATATTTAGCTTTATTTATATTGTCCTCTCCACCGACGGAGCCACCGTAAGACACGGTCGGGCACGCGCCCGAGCGTCTTTTTCGGGTAATCGCGCCTAGGGCATTCCCGTTTTCTCATTTTCTCCCTTCCGAATTCCGGCAGCGGCGTCGACTGGCGAGCTAGTCCTCTTCTGCAATATCTGGCGACGTCGACGACTCTCCCTTCTGATTTCTGGTGGCGTCTACGACTCGTGAAGTTCCTCTCATTACAACAACTGAAGGTTGGCGACGTCAGTGTTCAGTGTTGTTCTTCACCGCCTCACGCCATCTCTGATGCAGGTGCCGGTTGTTCTCTAAATCTTCTCTCTCCCACTTCATCACGGCGAAGGCAAACTAAAATCACGACTCAGGGGTAAAAAGACTCTCCTTGTTCCTTGTTCCAAGTTCCTGCTAGCAGGTTTTTTGCATACCAGATCCTAGTTCCGCCACTGGTTCTCCCTTCTTCAAATTTCAACAAGTTTAGAATTGTTTGAAAACCATATAATTACAAGCACAAATCTCGAGATTCAAAATTTTTCTATGCCAAGTAGAGTTATTCAATGTTTATCTATAATTTATTGTTTCTTGTTTTAATCTTTATTGCTTCCAATAAAAAATAAGTTGCAAGCAGAACAAAATTTATGATATAAAAACACCAAAATAAAATTTTAAACTACTCAATGTAACTTTATTATATTTGTATTTATGAAGCTGTGGCGATGATATTATTTCGACAATTGATGAAATATCGAATAAATCATATATGTTTATTTAATTCAATTTTCCTTCTAATTAATAAAAAAAATTGGTCTGACTAATTATAGAGCAATTTTTACATGCACATTACGTTTGACTATATGCACACCTAAAAAATAATAAAAACTATTAAAAAAATATTGATGAAAATAAATTATTACTGTTTCATTGAGTTTTTTTTATTTAATATTTTTTTACGTGCATTTAAATATGGTCAAGAAATTGTGATAAGGAATTATATCATATTCACCATTCTCAAAATTACTAACATATATAGAGAATACTAATATTCTCAAAGTTCATTGCAACAGCTGAGCTACCCTAAGAGAATAAAAAAGCTCAAAGCTGCAAAAAAGGGATGTACACATTTACAAAACTCTAAACATTTCAAAGTTATAACATGCATCGATCTTCTTCTTAACTGGACATCATCTTCTTCATCAATAGTTAGTCTACCACGCTGTCCTACGTAGTAACTAATCTACTGGTTAGAACATTTTACCAAAATTAAGACAATCATCAAAATTGAATATTGAATAAGTACATGAGAATTCAAATGTTTAAGAGATGACAGCATTTAGAGCTCCATTAGTATTGGTTGGCAAATTGCTGAATTAGGTCCAATTAACTCATCAAATAGAGAAATAAGTTTAGAATAGTTAGAGGCTCCTCATCGAACTTCAAATTCATCACAGTTTCAAAAAATTACTTTTAAATGGGGAAGGACATAAAAAAGCAATTCAAAAGATGTTGCCATCTTTTTCTTGCAAACCAAAAGAAGACATGTCACCATGTACATACAAAAATACATGGGATGAAGTACATGGAAATATTACCTTCATAAAAACAATAAGACTGAAAGAAGACATGGAGGTAATATCAGTTAGTGTGCATGCACACTTGCATATTGAACTATACCTCAAGAACCAAAAGAAGACATGTCGCCAAATCCAGTAACTCCAGTACTCAACTTAGAAATTAAATTTAGGCGGAAGTTTGAAAAGCCTGCTAAATAGACAGAAAACCCTATGAAGAAAGGTGGTGTGCTTGAAAGAGGTGCAACAGATTTTGCATGAAAAAAATAACAGGTGTTGTTCAGGCACACCACACTCATCGAAGAGGGAAGGAAATTGTAATAAAAAGGATGGCATGATGCATTTGGGAAATATAATTTGGTTATTTGGATAAGAAATAGATTTTGCACGCGCACACACGCACACACACCACAATCATCTTCGCACGAGCTTCACCCGCGCTCGATGCGCCAATGCGGGCTGCACATGCATCCAAGCGGGCTTCGCCTGTAGGTATATTTGGTGGGGGCAGCGACATTATGCAGAGCTGCAATATTCGGTGGGGTGGCGACATTTGGTGGGCGGCCATATTCGGCAGGGCAGAGATATTATGTGGGGCGGAGACATTCGGTGGGCAAGCACCAATCGCCAGGGCGGCGAAATTCGATGGGGCAGCGACATTTGTCACGACCCGTCTAAAAGCAAAAAATCAAAGTGCATGTGATCTCTAAGGGGTGGCTCTTGCGAACCCTCACCCTTGAGCCAGCCAGGGAGTTCATGCTCGCTATGATCGGTCATTTCTTCCCGTTATGGATTCAAGAGGGAACCCAAGCCAAGGAGTAACGTCAAAACACATTCTTTCAATGTTTGCTTATGATATTAATGAATGAAGTGATTTATGGTTTAGTGATTCCTAGCGCGTTAAGACATGTTATTAATTTAATCATCTAAGTATTCAAAAGTAAAGTTCATAAACATGATAGAAATTGCATCAAGCTAAGTTCAATGTTTGTAAGCGAGAGATTTATCTACTTGCCTTAAGTAAGGCTGAATCTGAGGGTGGCGGTTAAGTGACACAGACAAAATTTAAAACTGTATTTTACACTTGTTCAAGAACAACATAATTGATATTTAACATAACAAAAAATCCCTACGTTAGCACAATCATTTTTATCACATAACTTAATCAAGAGCGGGTTTAGCAAAATTTATCTCCCTCAAAGCTGAGGGGAGAGGAGGTCACCATGCAGAAATCAGAATTTGGCGGTGCTTAGGCTTGGTAAACCCTAAAATCAGAAGAGATTTTGAGCGATCCCGCCAATTGATTCGATGAATGACACCGAAAATCAAAAAATATATAGGGGTTAGACGGTTATGGGATGGGAAAAATCTCGAATCACAAAACATACGTAATTTGGAGCACAGAGATTCACAAAATAATTCAAGAAAATCTGAATAAAGGAGGGAAATAGGAAATCTTTACCCAATGGAGCAAAATTCGAGCACAAGGAGTCAAATTCGGGCCCAAAAATCTGAGTAGGCTGTAGAGGGGGATTCGAGAAAACCGCAGGAGTTCCTCTCGCAACTACCGATCAACACGAAGAGGAAGCGGGGTAAATTGGGCTGCCAACGCTTGGAGGAGAGGGAAGAGGGTTGCTGTCGGCCTGAGGAAGAACGGGGAAGGAGAGTTTGCTGCTGCGGCTTGGGGAGGAGGAGGTTGCCGACTCTTTGAGAGGAGGAGGTTGCCGGCCAGAGTAGGGGGAGGTGTAGGAGGCATGGGCGGCGAGTAGGAAGAGGCGCATGAGCGGCGGAATAGCGAAAGAGAGGAGCGGGAGTGGCGGGAGACGGAAGCAGTGATTGGGAAACATCTGTGACAACCCTTAAAATAGGATTAATAATAATAAACAAAATAATATTCCCCCCTTTATCATCTTAGCGGCAGCCCAACCCCCCGATTAAACCCCCGGTCCAGGGCTCCCGATCCCCGCAAGAACTGTCTCCCGCTACTCCCGTCTTCCGCACGAAATCGCTTCCCGATTGCGTCAGCTCCCGCTCGTCACCGCCTCCTGCTTCCTATGCGCTCGTGGCCGGCGGGCGCCCAACCTCCTGCTCCTCCTACCGGCTCCTCCCCCTGTTCCGTCTCCTCCCCCTGTTCTGGCCGACAGCAGCCTTGAGGCCGTCAACAACTCTCCTCCCTCCAGCAGCAAGGCCTCTCCTCCAAGGGACCGACAGCCCTCTCCATCCCCCTTTTCTCCTCCAAGAACAGTCAACCCTAAATCTCTATTCTTCTTCTTCTTCGTCTTGGCTGGTGCTTGCAAGGGGGACCGCTAGTGTTTTCTTCCCTCTCCTCCTTGGGCTCTGATTTGGCCTCCTTGGGTAAGGATTTCCTCTTTCCCCTCTCTTTTTCAGATTTTGCTTATATTTATTTTGGATTTCATTATGCCTCAAATTTTGTATTCATTGTGATCCGTATTTGTGACATCTTGTAATCATCTAATCCCGATTTATTTGTGTTTTCCGGAGCCGATCGTCGAATCTCTCAGCAGAATCTCTCCTAGTCTTCTCTGATTTAGGGTTTCCCCAAACATAAGCGCCGCCAAGTTCCGTTTCTTCGTGGTATCTCCTCTCCCCTCACTTTTGAGGGAGGTAAATCGCTAAACCCCCTCTCGTGCTTTAGGTTTTAAAAATAATTCCATGTGCTAGCGTAGAATTTCCGTCATATCGAGTATCTCTTTCATTGTTTTTATACAGGTTGGAAAATAGGATTTCTGATTTTTGCTCGCGCTATTTGGCCGCCTCCGTCAGCTTCAGCTTATTTAAGGCAAGTAGAGATCATCCTCTCTTGCAAACATTGAACTTAATTGTCATGTATGTTCTTATGTTTATATGAATTCACCCTTTAATGTTTGTTTCGTCAAATAAATTTAGACTTCGAATCCCTAAATAGGCTTGTTATTAGTTTGGGGTTCATGCGATTGGAATAGCACGAGTTGTGAATGTAAATGATGATATTGAATAATTGGAAGACGAGTTAGTGAATGATAGTTAATTGGATATTCAATTAGATGATTTGCATCTCGTTTGATGAATATTTTGAAGAATTGTAGAACGTTAATCACGAACAACATTGTCACGATAACAATTATGCCGAATTCGGGTTAGCAGGTATTGGATTGGTGTTTGGATATATCATGCTCGTAACGCATAATTTTTTTTACTTGAAAGATACTTGTGTCTAAAATGATTTTAATCTAGATGAGTATCTATTAAACCATATAACACCTGGTAAGTGGTGGGGTCTTACAGAACGTACACATGTGACCACCACTATGATCATGATCCTGGATGTCTTGGCAAAGCAGTTCCATCGCTTCCCCAAATAGACAAGAAATTTTTTAAGCACAACCTCTCAAGTCCTAAAGTTGATGATTGGGATTACTGTAAATATCTTCATGATTATGTTCTCTATCACATGTGTGCTGTAAAAAAACAAATACAATTTATATTTGTTAGCATTCAATTGTTACAGGATTAGAATATGCTAATTGAGAAGAATGAAAAATGCTCCACTGGAAAAAAAATATCTCATAAAAAGCAAACGGGGGAGAAATAACAAAAAATAAAAACTCTTCTCCCCTAGATCAAAAATCCCGTAAATACTATAAGGCAATGTATGAAAAGAATAACAAAATCGGAGTTAGTTGAATAATCCCTCTTTGACCCTAAATCTGGACATAACTCCTAGTTGTAAAGCAGAGGGAAGCATCAGAGCAGTGACTGAAGTGAAAAAATATTGGAAAGCCTGAATTTTGTATTCAGCAACGAAAGATAAATTTGAGCTTCCCATGATAAATTGGATAATCGAGTTGTGATGTATAAGACATTGGATTGATAAGAATTGGGAATTGAGACAGCAATACGACATTGAGGCATCGATAAGAATAAGGCACTGGATCGACAATAAATTATTTCTATATGAATTTATGATGCTCAGAACAATCAACATTAACGTGATTTATTTTTATCATAGCACATAATTCACATGTCCAAGACATCAAAATCACTAACATAAAATTATCAAAATGTATTTAAGACGTCAATACCACTAACATCAAAATCTTAACTATATGAGTACATAATATATATGGGACTTATCATTGTAGTAACAGAACTTGATATTTAGGGTAGATCAAAATATAAATGTAAGAAAATCTAACGCCGAACATAGCATACACCAAATAAGTCGGTGCCGAAGCAGTTGAAATTAAACAATGAAGTCAATGCCGCAAATAAAAAAAAATGAAGCTTAGCAATTGAGCAAACAAACATTTTTCAATCTTACGATTAATTCATCAAATTGATAAAGAACAATGTGCATAAATCAATTTATTCCTGAAAGTGGAGAAAAGAAAGGATAAAAAGTTAAATAAAAAAAATAAGAGCTCTAGGAGCTACTCATAAAGAAATTTTTCCTCAGCACATGCTTGATGCATTTGTTTGCCTTGGGTCTGCAAGGACTACACATAAATTTAAAAAAATGTGTCTTCTTTGTTTTGCAAACAACAAAGATTGATTTATTTGCAATGCATGTGTAAATTAAAAAAATGTTCTACAAACAACAAAGATCAATTTATTTATTTAATAAAAGCTCAGAACAAAGCATGCATGGATGTAATTTAGATATGTGAAATAACATTGGGAGAAAAAAAACTCACAATGATCGTTGACGGAGAATCTTGAACATGCAAGGGTTGAGAGGCTTCAAGGAATGTCAGTCTTTCAATTGATTTTTCTTTTGGGATCTGAATTGAAGTCGGAGGACAACAAACATTTCCCTAGCGATTGGAGTAAAACTAGATGCTCGGATGTTGCTTGGAAATGGTGAGTAGAAGGAAGTAAAAATTGAACTCAATTCAATAAAATTGATAATGAACTATGTGGAAAAAAGCAGAACCTTGTATATACTTTTCTATGTATCAAATATAATGTATAAATACAAATATATAGGAGGGAGAAAGAGAGAGAAAATCCTTATACACAATGTGGGACTAAAGAAGGGAGAAACAAGAAAATAAAAGGGGCCCAAATAGGCCTTTACATGGGCTTTTCTAACACTCCCCCGCAAGCTGGAGCGTACAAGTCGTAGGCACCCAGCTTGGACAGGAATTGAAAAAATAGGGTACTTGGTAAGGCCTTGGTGAGAATATCAGCAACTTGGTTATTACCCGGAACATGCTTTAATTCTAACTTCTTCATTTGAACTTTCTTCCGGATGAAGTGACAATCTACTTCAATGTATTTCGTTCTTTCGTGGAAGACCAGGTTCTTAGCAATGTGTATAGCGGCTTGACTATCACATAGTAAGACAGCTGGTGAGGGAAGTTTTACTCCTAGATCAGCGAGGAGACTTTCAAGCTATGTGAGTTCAGAGACAACTGATGCCATCAAACGATATTCTGCTTCAGCTGAAGATCGAGAAACCACAACTTGTTTCTTACTACGCCTAAATCTTTGGAAGATAAGGACCGCATGAAGTTGATTCCATATGTTTCGGAAATTGGATCAATCATGTATGCAATGTTGTGTACTCGACCCGATGTCTCATATGCTTTGAGCATGACGAGCAGGTATCAGTCTGATCCTGGTGATGGTCATTGGATAGCTGTCAACAATATCCTAAAGTACTTGAGAAGGACAAATGACGTATTCTTGGTGTTTGGTGGAGAGGAAGAGCTCGTTGTAAAGGGTTACACGGATGCTAGCTTCCAGACTGATAGGGACGATTCAAAGTCCCAATCAGGTTTTGTATTTTGCCTAAATGAAGGAGTTGTAAGCTTGAGAAGGAGCTGTGCGACCTCACAAAGGGGAGGTCGCCCCTTCCGGGCGACCTTGCGAAGAGGAGGAGGTCGCCCCTCCTGGGCGACCTTACAAAGGGGAGGTCGCCCCTTATGGGCAAGCTCACAAAGGGGAGGTCGCCCCTTCCGGGTGACCTCGCACAGAGGAGGTCGCCCATCCTGGGCGACCTCGTGAAGAGGTCGCCTCTCCTGGGCGACCTCGCGAAGAGGAGGTCGCCCCTCCTGGGCGACCTCGCGAAGAGGAGGTCGCCCCTCCTGGGCGACCTCACAAAGGGGAGGTCGCCCCTTCCGGGCGACCTCGCGAAGAGGAGGAGGTCTCCCCTCCTGGGCGACCTCACAAAGGTGAGGTCGCCCCTTCCGGTCGACCTCACAAAGGGGAGGTCGCCTCTTCCGGGCGACCTCGCACAGAGGAGGTCGCCCCTCCTGGGCGACCTCGCGAAGAGAAGGAGGTCGCCCCTTCTGGGCGACCTCGCGAAGAGGAGGTTGCCCCTCCTGAGCGATCTCACAAAGAGGAGGTCGCCCCTCCTGGGCGATCTCCCAAAGAGGAGGTCGCCCCTCCTGGGCGACCTCACAAAGAGGAGGTCGCCCCTCCTGGGCAACCTCACAAAGGGGAGGTCGCCCCTTCCGCGCGACCTCGCGAAGAGGAGGTCGCCCCTCCTGGGCGACCTCGCGAAGAGGAGGTCGCCTCTCCTGGGCGTCCTCACAAAGGGGAGGTCGCCCCTTCCGGGCGACCTCGCGCTGAGGAGGTCGCCCCTCCTGGGCGACCTCACAAAGGGAGACCGCCCCTCTTGGGCGACCTCACAAAGGGAGACCGCCCCTCTTGGGAGACCTCACAAAGGGAGATCGCCCTCCTGGGCGACCTCGCAGAGGCAGGATTCGGCCTTTGCTGACTCCTTTTTATGTGATCTCTTATCAGGTGATTTCCTTCCCTGACGATCTCAGCAGGGCCAAACGATCTCAGCAGGTCCAGGCGATCTCAGCAGGTCCAGACGATCTCAGCGGTCTCAGCAGCAGGTCCGGACGATCTCAACAGGTCTCGACGATCTCAGCAGTCTCAGCAGCAGGTCCAGACGATCTCAGCAGGTCCAGACGATTTCAGCGGTCTCAGGCGATCTCGACAGTTCCGGGCAGCCCGTTACCTTTCAGATCTGCCCGTTCGGGCAGGCCCCCACGCCTATAAATTGAGGGGTAGGGGTACCAGTTTGGCATCTTTCAAGGGTTCCCAGCTCTAGTCGGGGACTTAAGTGGTCTCAGTTTCTGGAGACAGCGGAGATCTTCCCGTCTCCCTTCCGGAGACCTCTCCACCTCTTTTTCAGGAGACCTCTTTTTCATACTTTCTATTGTAACCTCAACTGTAATACAAGCTACATATTAATAAAATTGTCTTTCCTTCAGCTTAGAGTAACCGACCACCCAACAGTCACACCCCCCATTCTTCAGCTTGAGCAAGTGTGGAGTTGGTACATTTTTTGGTATCAACATACATTAAGACTAGCATGTGTGTTGACTGATGACCGGTTCTCACAGATCATGATAATGTGATATCAAGTCATCACATGGGTACTTATTAGTGAACAAGTTATACTGGACAGACCCACCTTGAGACTACTTTGTGGATTGTTATATAAACGTGTCACAAGTAGGTCTCAACTGACAATGGTGTTTGTAGTTCTTTGACCTGAAGTCACAACATTCATCAAGTGAGGAAGAGCGTACTATGATGTCATCTAAAGTCTTCCTTGAGAAAGGTTGATGATAAGGGTGGTTATTTGGTAAGTTACGATTCATTTGGGTGTTTGTTTGTGGACATATATGAAATTTGTCCTCCTTTATGACAGGAGTTACATCCATGGGCCCCTTGATGAAATGAGACCGAGAAATGCATAGTCATGCTGGGTTGAGCCAATATGTGATATTGAGCTTACCACTCTCTTAAGGTCTATTCTAGATCAGGAAACTAGGATTGAACAATTATGAGGGTGACACGGTCGATGCCTCTAGTTCTATCCGGATGTAAGGGACAAAAGGGGCATGACAACACTGATACATTGGTCAAGACAGGCTTGTTGAGTTATGAACTCTTATTACTTGGGTAGCAATGATGTATTGCTAGATGTCGCTCATTGTTTGTGAGACTTTTGTTTGATACGTGCAAGATCAAGTGGGAAACTGTTGGTGTTTCCAAGGTGATCTGGAAGTGATCAAACATTTAGTCTCACTGCCAACGCGATATGAGCCTATGGGGTCACACACAAGAGTGTTTGGAGAAGTTGGAGGAAGGATTGTGTTGGCCTTACTCATATGGGATATGAGTGAAAGACCAATCCTATGACTTATTGGTGTTGGGTCGAGTCGACTGAATGCTCCACAGGTATTGTGAATATTGTATGGAGTATGTTGACAAGTTTTCGAGAATGTCTCGACGAAACTTATCTCAATTCGTCGAAAGGGTTCATCGATTGGTCTCGACGAGTTAGATCTACTTGACGGAATAGTTCTTCGAAATGACTCGACGGAATATGTCAATTCGTCGAAATGTCTCGGCGAATTGAATATTTTCGTGAGTCAATTCGTCGAATGGTATCGACGAAACAGATCTTCTCGAAGAAATCTATTCAGTGAATTATCTCGACGAATTCGTTGAATGGTCTCGACGAATTCGCCGAATGGTATCGACGAATTAGCTTTACTCGACGAATTCAGTTTACTCCATTTCTGGTCGTGGGTGTGCGGATAGCCTTTATCTCTCCCTAGGGTATAAATAGATCACGATTTATTTATGCCCTAGGTGAGCGATCTTTTCTTTTGCGATTCTGAGAGAGACGGAAGAGTTTTGTGAGTTCCGACGGAAGAGTTCCGACCGGTCGATCCCGCCGTTGCCGCCGCCTCTCCCTGTCGTCGGACCTAGCAGTCAGAGACGTAGAGGGCTCTTCTTCTACGACCTAGTTCTTGTGCGACAAGAAGCTAGGGTTCTTCAACGCTTGTGTGGACTCCCGTAGAGGCGTCGATTGATTTCTGCGCTTGGGACTCAACGATTGTTCTTCAGGATTTCTTTGTGGAGCACCTTGGTTGAGTGTTGACTCAATCCCCTTCAGGTATTGCAATGTGTTGCTTCTCCTATTTCTTGATTCATGAAATCGCAAGTTCCTTGAACTGTTTAGGGTTGTTCTTGTTTGTTTATTCTGCTGCGCATATGTGATATGTTGTCTATCTTGATGTATAGAAAACCCAACAGAAACGCCCCCA
The DNA here is from genome assembly GCA_033032865.1 of Dactylorhiza incarnata. Taxonomy (NCBI): domain Eukaryota; kingdom Viridiplantae; phylum Streptophyta; class Magnoliopsida; order Asparagales; family Orchidaceae; genus Dactylorhiza; species Dactylorhiza incarnata. The sequence goes on from JAWHQI010000135.1 coordinate 6,197,731, forward strand.
CTCGGCCCTCTCGCTGGCAAGTGAGGGAAGCCCCCACTTGCCCCATCCCTCCTCTTACGTATGGGTGGAGGTAGCATCCCCACTCGCCTCTAAGTGCAGGATCTTCGCCATCACTTTCAAGAGATAGGCAAAAGACTGGTTCCACCAGCTCCCATCAGGTACTATCTACAGCTTCAAGAACTTGCGCCGGAGCTTCTTGTTGAGGTTCTCCACCTCGAAGAAGAGGAGGAAGGGGGTGGAGGCCCTGTTCTTGATTCGACAGAAGCAGGGGGAGACGCTGGGAAGCTACGCGGATCGGTTCAAGGAACAAGTCCTCCACCTCCAGGTTGTCCAGGGAAGCAGAAGGGACCAGGAGAAAGAGAAGGAATAAGAAGGCAAAGAACGTGGAGAAGGTGATGGAAGAGATGACCGAGATGCATGTGGTCGAGTAGGTGCGAGAAGGCGAATTGTAATAGATATGTAACGTACCCGTAATAAATGAAAAAGGGTTTAGAGTCGACACCTTAGGTAAGACCCTGACTAGAGACCGCTGACCGTGCTTAGTGATGTCGGCAGCTGGGAGGCTCATCGTGTCGGCCCGTCGCAATCAAGGCTTCGAGAGGAGAAATCGGTCTGGGGATGTGTTGAGTTCCTTCGCCTCCAGGTGAGTTAAGCTCTCAGGAAGTGTTAAAGTTCTCCACCTCCAGTTGGTCTGGGGATGTGTTGAGTTCCTCCGCCTCCAGGTGAGTTAAGCTCCCAGGAAGTGTTGAAGTTCTCCACCTCCAGTTGGCCTGGGGATGTGTTGAGTTCCTCCGCCTCCAGGTGAGTTAAGCTCCCAGGAAGTGTTGAAGTTCTCCACCTCCAGTTGGCCTGGGGATGTGTTGAGTTCCTCCACCTCCATGTGAGTTAAGCTCTCAGGAAGTGTTGAAGTTCTCCACCTCCAGTTGGTCTGGGCAAACATTGAGTTCCTCCGCCTCCAGGTGAGTTAAGCTCCCAGGAAGTGTTGAAGTTCTCCACCTCCAGTTGGTCTGGGGATATGTTGAGTTCCTCCGCCTCCAGGTGAGTTAAGCTCCCAGGAAGTGTTGAAGTTCTCTACCTCCAGTTGGTCTGGGGATGTGTTGAGTTCCTCCGCCTCCAGGTAAGTTAAGCTCCCAGGAAGTGTTGAAGTTCTCCACCTCCAGTTGGTCTGGGGATGTGTTGAGTTCCTCCGCCTCCAGGTGAGTTAAGCACCCAGGAAGTGTTGAAGTTCTCCACCTCTAGTTGGTCTAGGGATGTGTTGAGTTCCTCCGCCTCCAGGTGAGTTAAGATCCCAGGAAGTGTTGAAGTTCTCCACCTCCAGTCGGTCTGGGGATGTGTTGAGTTCCTCCGCCTCCAGGTGAGTTAAGCTCCCAGGAAGTGTTGAAGTTCTCCACCTCCAGTTGGTTTGGGGATGTGTTTAGTTCCTCCGCCTCCAGGTGAGTTAAGCTCCCAGGAAGTGTTGAAGTTCTCCACCTCCAGTTGGTCTGGGGATGTGTTGAGTTCCTCCGCCTCCAGGTGAGTTAAGCTCCCAGGAAGTGTTGAAGTCCTCCACTCCAGTTGGCCCAAGCTCTTAGGCAGTGTTGAGTTCTTTCTACCTCAGGTTGGGTTCGGCTCGACTAGAGGTGTTGAGGTTCCTTCCACCTCAGGTTGAGTTCGGCTCGACTAGAGGTGTTGAGGTTCCTTCCACCTCAGGTTGAGTTTGGCTCGACCATAGGTGTTGAGTTTCCTTCCACCTCAGGTTGAGTTCGGCTCGACCAGAGGTGTTGAGCTTTCTCCACCTCCAGGTGAGCTCGGCTCCCTGGGAGGTGTGGAGTTTCCTCCCCCTCTAGGTGAGCTCGGCTCCCTGGGAGGTGTGGAGTTCCCTCCCCCTCCAGGTGAGCTCGTCTCCCTGGGAGGTGTGGAGTTCCCTCCCCCTCCAGGTGAGCTCGGCTCCCTGGAAGGTATGGAGTTCCCTTCCCCTCCAGGTGAGCTCGGCTCCCTGGAAGGTGTAGAGTTCCCTTCCCCTCCAGATGAGCTCGGCTCCCTGGAAGGTGTGGAGTTCCCAACCCTCCAGGTGAGCTCGGCTCCCTGGGAGGTGTGGAGTTCCCTCCCCCTCCAGGTGAGCTCGGCTCCTTGGGAGGTGTGGAGTTCTCTCCCCCTCCAGGTGAGCTCGGCTCCCTGGGAGGTGTGGAGTTCCCTCCCCCTCCAGGTGAGCTCGGCTCCCTGGGAGGTGTGGAGTTCCCTCCCCCTCCAGGTGAGCTCGGCTCCCTGGGAGGTGTGGAGTTCCCTCCCCCTCCAGGTGAGCTCGGCTCCCTGGGAGTTGTGGAGTTCCCTCCCCCTCCAGGTGAGCTCGGCTCCCTGGGAGGTGTGGAGTTCCCTCCCCCTCTAGGTGAGCTCGGCTCCCTGGGAGGTGTGGAGTTCCCTCCCCCTCCAGGTGAGCTCGGCTCCCTGGGAGTTGTGGAGTTCCCTCCCTCTCTAGGTGAGCTCGGCTCCCTGGAAGGTGTGGAGTTCCCTCCTCCTCCAGGTGAGCTCGGCTCCCTGGGAGGTGTGGAGTTCCCTCCCCCTCCAGGTGAGCTCGGCTCCCTGGGAGGTGTGGAGTTCCCTCCCCCTCCAGGTGAGCTCGGCTCCCTGGAAGGTTTGGAGTTCCCTCCCCCTCTAGGTGAGCTCGGCTCCCTGGAAGGTGTGGAGTTCCCTCCCCCTCCAGGTGAGCTCGGCTCCCTGGGAGGTGTGGAGTTCCCTCCCCCTCCAGGTGAGCTCGGCTCCCTGGGAGGTGTGGAGTTCCCTCCCCCTCCAGGTGAGCTCGGCTCCCTGGGAGGTGTGGATCCCCCCTCTCTAGGTGAGCTCGGATCCCTGGGAGGGTTGTTAAATGGAGAAAGATTCGCCTTCCACCTCAAGTTGGGCTCGGCTCGGCTAGATGTGTTGAGTTCCTTTCCACCTCAGGTTGAGTTCAACTCGACTAGAGGTGTTGCGTCTTCCTCCACCTCGGGTCGGGTTCAGCTCGACTAGAGGTGTTGAGCTTTCTCTACCTCCAGTTGGGCTCGGTCCACGGGAGGGTTGTTAAGTGGAGAAATGTTCGCCTTCCACCTCAAGTTGGACTCGACTCGGCTAGAGGTGTTGAGTTCCTTTCCACCTCAGGTTGAGTTCAGCTCGACTAGAGGTGTTGCGTCTTCCTCCACCTCTGGTTTGACGGAAGCCCCCACTCGCCCCCTCCCTCCTCTTACGTATGGGTGGAGGTAGCATCCCCACTCGCCCCTTCTCTCTGCTTTCGGGGGAGGGGGTGCGAGTAGTGTGTTCAAGTGGCTATCCGCAGCCCAATTTCAAGAAGTCTATAAATAGACCCCCACGGGCACCTTGGGAGGGGATCCCTTCTTCTTCTATCCCTCGCGTGTGACTTGTGAGCAAGCACTCCAACCCTCTGTCAGCTAAGGTTGACGGTGAGGTGTTCCTTAGTGATCTCCAGGGTGCCCAGCCTCAACATTGGCTTGGGAGGGGAAGCTCTCTTTGATCTTCCGGGTTTGTGGTGGGACCTCCTCGCTGCATCTTAAGGGGTCTTTTCAGGTCTTCAGGTCTTCGTAGGTGCAAGGTCCTTCGGCTCTTAGCGATCGGTCACTTTTTTTAGCTCAGGTGAAGGGTTAGCTGCATATCCGTTGCGAACGTCGAAGCCGGTTCTCTGGTTTCAACACCAACTATGGACACTTCAACTCGATCTGAAATTCTCTACCTACATTTCATAGCAAGAAACAATGCCATGATGCTTAGAAATCAAGTTTAAAATATGTTTACAGAGGAAAAATATTAGCAAGAGTTGAAAGCAAAACAAAAAGAGGAAAACATAATTACTAAAAATTAAGAGAAGGTAACAAGACAGGGAATGAAGGTTTGTAGGTTTCAGCGTAGCTGCTATATGGGGGTGTGAAATACAACGATTGTTTGGAACTCTTGCTTTTGTTGGATTGATGAAGCAAGTAATTTGCTTCATTTCAGTGATAGTGCTATTAAAAATTAAGAGAAGAAAGATAGAGGAAACAGAGTTTCTATGTACGTGGGATGCTGAGAGTTTTGTTGTATCATGGTTTTACTAGAAAGAGGAACCAAGAGTAGATAGTTTAGATTAGATAGAGAATATGGGGGGACACATATTTTTTAACAAAAGCTGGGTAGCAGATCACAATGACAAACTAAGAATACTACGAAAAAGTAATGACATAAAACCGTCAATTTGAAATCCAAGTAAGAATACCAAAATGTTATTAAGTTTCCTAAATCGAGGAATACAATAAGAATAACATAATTCTCATGCCATAAAACCTTCATTTTGGAATCCAAGCAAGAAATTACCAGAATGCTATTAAATTTCCTAAAAGGAAATGAAATAAATAAGAATAACATGATTATACATTTACCTTTATGCAGTTCAGGAAAAGGAATGCAGGAAATTAACAGAGAAGTAGACGTTTGTAGAGAAGGAAATGCAGCTTCTGCTGTTCAGCCCTTTGGATGTCCTGTATGCAGTTCAACAAAGGAATGCTGCAAGAAAATAGAGAACTGAAGGTTTGGGGAGATGGAAGGAAGCAGGAAGAAAGCATACTCTTCGAAAATGGTGCTTCTACTACGAAGATGAAGCAAGATGGAGAGGAGGTCGCCGATTTAACTTCTTGAGAGCAGATAGGTCGGCGATGGAAAGTTCATATAGTTAACAGAGGACTGGAGAGGAGGAAAAAGGGGGAGTTGTCGTACCTGCGATGTGGAAGCAGGAGATCGATCGTAGATGGAGAGGTCGCTGATGGAGCACCTCGCCCAGAGTGGAGGTCTCCCTTGAGAAGATATTTCGTGGATCGCGGATTAGCTGGCGCAGCGAGGAAGAGAGCACGTTTAGAGAATGGGAGAGGGTTAAGGCACACGTGGTTCTGAAATATTAAAGGGACATGTGTGTGTCTTTTGGTTTTCTTTATATATATACTAGCATCTTCGAACGGGCTTCGCCCGTTCTCGATGCGGCGTGCGGGCTGCGCCCGTATCTAAGCGGGCTGCGCCCGCAGGCCAACGAGGCCGACTATGTTTAGCGGGGCGGCGACTATGCATTTTCAAGTGTCGTAGCCTATATTGCAATTTAGAGCAGAGATTTCTGTACTTAATTCCAATGCTGTCCTTTTGATTGTGTATGCCAGTGGAGGAGATTGGCTTTGAGTTTCCATAGTTGTCTGAAACTAATGCTCTATTGCATTCCAAAAAACAAAAGATTTATGGTAAACAAATAATATATTTGACAACATAATTTGAAGAATACCTTGCTCTATTGTACCTTCAAATCTCTTCTAAAAAAACTGATCTCATTCTCACACAACAATTCAAAAAGTTATGATTCTTTAACTTGCTCTTCATCCGCAAGCAACTAAATCAACCATAAGGAGAAAGAATGAGTCTCGCCCCTCCATTGGCAAGAGCAATCGCCATAACAGCAGTCGTCTCCATGACCCACAAAAGAGGGTTATAAGCATCAAGGTTTATTATGCTAAAGTTACCTCAAATAACCTCATTATCAGGCAATGTTTTTCTAAATGGGTAGGGGAAATCTCAAAAATAAGGAAAATTGATCTTATGTCCATGTTTGGTAAATGATTGCATCCATCCAGAAGATCAAAATACAATGATTGCGTAGTACTCATAAATACAATGAATCTTAAGCATTCTTAATCATAAATACTGCAAATTCTAATCAGTTCCTGGCTTCAACAAATATAACAAAACTTAAATAACTTATGAATAAATACTGCAAAACTTAAATAACTTATGAATCTTAAGCAAAAAATCATTGCAGAACTTAATATAGAACAAAAAAAATAATGAATCTTAAGCATAAATAATGCACCATCTAAAAGCACGAAAACACCATTGTGCATAAAAAGAGTAGAAAAACTGCATGGGAGCATTCAATAGATATTGCAGCAACAATCAATAATAGATAAACTATGATACCTAATCATGGCAATAGATTAATGTTCTGAAAATTGCTTTTAATATGAGATTGTAAGTGCCATGATTTGGACAGATTTGCAATGCAGTAATTTTGGAACGACAAAAGAGAAGTGCATATTTGAAGTGACGTAACTACAAAGTGCAAAAATCCTGGACTTGCATTAAGAAATAAAGAGACCGAGATTTTGAACTTGCATTAAGAATTAAAGAGAGAGATTTTGAACTGTAAAAAATCATGCTCTATCAACCATAATATAAATACCTTTATGCTTCTCCAACTTCAAATACCACTGTAAACCTCTTCTCCACAGTAGAGGTTTTGTATTAAGAAATAAATAGTAGAGGCTTTGTATTAAAAAATAAATAGTAAAGCGGATAAATAGTAAATAGTTAATCACTTAATAATAGAACATATTTGATGGGTACTGTATTCAGAAATATGCAAAAACCAATTACATATTTACAACAAAAGTGTTTTCAGAAACCTAAAAATAAGTGAATTAAGACTAAAAATAGGTATTGTACAAGAATGCAAAAAACAGTAGATGGGTATTGCATAAGAATGCAAAAAACTGTAGTTGTTAGGTAAACTTTAAATAACATAAGCTGAATCCAAGTAAAAAAGTGAAGTGATCAATTAGTGTGGAGAGGATAAATCAGGTGCTTTGATTTCGAACTAAATAAATCAGTGATCGCAATCTGTGATCTGTACTGCAAAAAGAGGAAGGAAGAGATGAGTTGGAGCAAAACAATTTGAAAGAAAAAAAAATCAGATAGAACCGGCTGGAGCTTCTTGCGTGATGAGCGAAGAGGTTGCCGATTGGAAGAGAACGAGATGAGAGAAGAAGGTCGGCGCTGGAGTTTCTTGCGAGAAGAAGAATGGAAACGGCTGTGGTCGCTGCTCTCCTACGCGCTTCACCAAAAATTGCAGCATATGTCCAATAATTGTGGTGCACATTCAGAATGCTGAAAAACATATGAGAGAAGAGTCAAAAATAGAAGAAAAAAACATGAATCAAATTCTTAAGAACTCAAAAATAGAAGAAAAAAAACTTTGGCACTTTCTACTTTACGCTCGTGCTCGATACTCTCCTGTGGATTGTGGCACATTATTGCTTAGCACACATACTAAATTTAATTGTGAAGGAAGGATTATTCGTATATAACGAGTCCATCGAAAAGATTCGGTTTGCCATTAAGTATGTAAAAGGATCTTCTCAACAACTAGAGAAGTTTAAAAAATATGTAGCAAATGCATAGATATCTTGCAAATCACTTTTGTGTTTGGATGTTGAGACGAGGTGAAATTCAACATACTTGATGCTAGAGACAGCGATAAAGTTTGAGAAGGCTTTCAATGAATTAGTGGATGAAAGCTCATATAGAAACTATTTTAATAATGGCGATACCACTATGGTCCGCCCAATTCAGAAGATTGGAATAATGCTAAGTTTATTTCTGAAGCTTTTAAAGTTATTTTATACAGTTACTTTGGAGGTTTCCGGCACCAAATATCCAACTTCACATATATTTTTTCAAAACATTTCAATGATGGAGCATGCGATTAATTCTATGTGTGATAGTGATGATTCAACAATGAGCATTGTTGCACATCGGATGAAGACAAAATTCAGTAAATATTGGGGTAGTTTTGAAAAAAGTAATGTTCTACTATATGTTGCTTTTATCTTGGACCCACAATGCAAAGTAAAGAGTCTTACAAAGTGTTTGAAAGCAGTATATGATATAGCGAAAGCAATGACAATGGTTGAGTTGACTGAAAGAACATTATATCGTTTATTTAGTTATTATGACAAATCTATAAATGCAACATCAACTCAAATAATTTTAGCCAAGCTTCAAGCTCCGGGACTGCTACGAATCAAGTTGATGTGGAATTTAGCTTCGTGGCTTATTAAAAGAAATGTTTATGGATGATTCAGAGGAGGATGAAACAACTAATTGTTCATTTGAGATTACTCTATACTTGAAGGAAGATACACTCAAGCTGCAAACCAATTTTGATATTTTGAATTTTTTTGGTGGAGATTGAACTCTTACAGATTTCCAATATTATCCCAAGTGGCAATAGACGTTTTAGTTATTCCAGTTTCTATTGTAGCCTCTGAATCAGCTTTTAGTACTGGAGGACGTATTCTTGATCCTTTCAGGAGTTCATTAGCACCTAAGACGGTAGAAGCTCTTATTTGTGCTCGTGATTGGTTGCGTTGCAAGTCAAACCTCAATGATATATAACAGATGCTTATTGATGTTGACAAATACGAAGATCTCGATAAATGTAGTGTTATAGACTTATAGTGTATTTGCATTTAATTTGTAGTCTTGTAGTTGTTGATCAATTTTTTAAACGTTATTTTTAATTTTTTATGGAGTTGGACAAACAAATGCAAGTTAATGTGGATGACGATGATGCTGAAATCAATGAAGATGGAAATTGAATTATGGTAAATATAGTAACATGAATCATACATTTGAAATTTGATTTCTATTAACCTATGTACATTCTAATAAAAAAATCAATTTTTCGGTTTGGTTTTGCGGATTCAAGCTTATTTCTAGTTCACCCACTCAGATTTTTTGCTACTTGCTTTGTTTTCAAAACAATATGAATATTTCATTGTTCTATTCTACTATTTATGCATTGTTCTATTTGACTATTTTGATGTTGAACTGATTTTCTATCCATAACTATTCAAATGCTCATGAAGACATGAACTAATGAACTATTGTTTAGTACAATGCATTTATCCCTTACACTTACACTGGTGTTAATTCATTCTTGTGACATGGTTTGCATCTTGGACATTCGACTGGATATAGTCAAGTTACCTGTACTTATTATAGTAGCATTTTTTGTGAATGGGAAGGAATGCAGAAACCTCTCTTTTCGTAGACGTGCGCTGTTGTTAAAGGAGTAAAAGACTTAATAACTAGAAAAACTGTCAAAAACCAAAACCGCACCGCACAAACTGACGCCAAACCACACCGAAACCAAACCGCACCACACAGTTTCGATTCGGTGCGGTTTTGGCCGGTCAAAAACCGCACTCCTGCGGTGCGGTTTCGGTTTGCTCCCAAACCGCACCGCTTGCAGGCCTAGGTATCTGTGATCCAATTTGCACAATCTAAAAAAAGTAATAATAATTATAATAATTTCATTAATCAATTAAGAGATAGCTGCTATATTCTGAATAGAGAACAAATCATGTAAAGCAACAATTAGAAACAAAGTTATTGATGCATTTCCATATAAACTGGGACTGTTTCTGCATAATTGAAGATGGAGGGAAGCTGAGGGCTTAGTTGTCTTTTGATTAGGGGTATTGTTGTAATTTTTCTACTGCTGTGAACTCATATAAATAGCATCAGAATGGGGGTTTGGTTTATGCATATGAATGTTTTGTGTCTTGCCATCAATCTACCATCTCTCTTGTGTTGGAGACTTGGAGATTTCCTTGTGTTGATCTTCTGTTCAGAGGTTTACCTCTTAGGAAGGATCCCCTATTATCTTTCTATCCTTATATACTGTTATTTTCAGTTACAGTTACTGTTTCATTGCCTTATTAGATTGCATTGGTTTCATTGCTTTATTAGATCGCATCGGTTTCATTGCTTCTACCTGATTAGAGTGCATCAACGGGTCGTGTCGTGAACATGCCCATATGCGAAGGTGCGAGCTGCAGTGGGCACGTTTGTACGCGCTGGTGCACACACTACCACGCACGGTTGCGTGTTAGCGTGCGTGCTGACGCAAGCAATTGCACGCGCTATCGCGCGCGGTTCGGGCGGTCGTCCTGCCGGCAGCGGTTGGGACCCTAACCGCCTTCGCCGAGCGACGGGACCGTGCAAGGTGTTCCCGGTGATGCGGGTGGTTTTGGCGGTCAAAGGTCCTCTCCACTATGCGCAATCCCATAGTGAAGGAGGTTATGGAACCTCCCTCTCCCTCAACCATTATGGGCACTCCTCTACGTTTTGGCTGATTGAGTTACTCTTCTCTGCCCCTATAATTAAGGTTAATTGATTCAATCGAGATGGACAGAGTTGGAAGGATAATACGGATCGCCGGCGGAATCCTTGTCCCTCCAAGTCCCGACACCCCCAACCATTTCTTCTTCGTTTCCTCAAACCTCGAACGTGCGCCATCATTCCCCGTGTCCAGCCGGACCGAAAAACTTTGGGAGAGAAAGAGAGGGAGCGAGAGGTAGAGCCGCTACTTGATCAGGACATGTCGAAAGACAGAGTAGAGCCCCCTCTTTCAAGAAAAAAGCAAATATAAATTAGACTCCTAACGGCCTTTTTTATCACATACTCTAATCACGATAGTATCATCTCAGCGCATACAATTTTGAGGATTAGGAAAGATAAAATAGCTCCTAATCCAAATAAATATTTAATGTAATAATAAATTACAATTAGTTTCTATGTATCATAAATATAAAATTTGGGGAGACTCCCTTGAAAATTGAGATAAAGAAAGATATCGGCTGGATTAACACAAATGCTCCTACTAGTTTAATATATTATCCCATTAAAATTATTAGTTTAATATATTATCCCATTAAAATTATTTGTTTAATATATGCAAGCCGCGCTCGGGCACACATGCTTCGTTTGTGATTGATAGTACACTTGTCATTCTTCCGTGTGTCGGCGCAGCGACAATCAGACCCCGGCCTCACTCGATGTCCATTAACTCGAAAAAGTATCGAAAATATCATTATGACTTATAGCATGGTCAAGCCTTTTCTCCGAGCAAGATATTATGTCGCGCCCCGCCCGCGCCCAATCCCCCCCCCCCCCTCGCCCAGGCCCCATCGCCTCCCCGCCATGCACGCGTCCCCTCCGCGACCCCCGTCGTTCCCCCGCCCGCGCCCCTGCCCGCTCCCCTGCCCGCACCAACTCCGCGGCCCGCGGCCCCCCGCCCTGCTGTCGCGTCCCCGCCGCAACCCCCGCCGCCCACGTTACCGCCCATGCCCCGTGCGCGGCGGGAGCGCGCGCGCCTGCATGTAACAATACAGGGAATGAAGGTTTGTAGGTTTCAGCGTAGCTGCTATATGGGGGTGTGAAATACAACGATTGTTTGGAACTCTTGCTTTTGTTGGATTGATGAAGCAAGTAATTTGCTTCATTTCAGTGATAGTGGTATTAAAAATTAAGAGAAGAAAGATAGAGGAAACAGAGTTTCTATGTACGTGGGATGCTGAGAGTTTTGTTGTATCATGGTTTTACTAGAAAGAGGAACCAAGAGTATATAGTTTAGATTAGATAGAGAATATGGGGGGACACATATTTTTTAACAAAAGTTGGGTAGCAGATCACAATGACAAACTAAGAATACTATGAAAAAGTAATGACATAAAACCGTCCATTTGAAATCCAAGTAAGAATACCAAAATGTTATTAAGTTTCCTAAATCGAGGAATACAATAAGAATAACATAATTCTCATGCCATAAAACCTTCATTTTGGAATCCAAGCAAGAAATTACCAGAATGCTATTAAATTTCCTAAAAGGAAATGAAAATAAATAAGAATAACATGATTATACATTTACCTTTATGCAGTTCAGGAAAAGGAATGCAGGAAATTAACAGAGAAGTAGACGTTTGTAGAGAAGGAAATGCAGCTTCTGCTGTTCAGCCCTTTGGATGTCCTGTATGCAGTTCAACAAAGGAATGCAGCAAGAAAATAGAGAACTGAAGGTTTGGGGAGATGGAAGGAAGCAGGAAGAAAGCATACTCTTCGAAAATGGTGCTTCTACTACGAAGATGAAGCAAGATGGAGAGGAGGTCGCCGATTTAACTTCTTGAGCGCAGATAGGTCGGCGATGGAAAGTTCATATAGTTAACAGAGGACTGGAGATAAGGAAAAAAGGGGGAGTTGTCGTACCTGCGATGTGGAAACAGGAGATCGATCGTAGATGGAGAGGTCGCTGATGGAGCACCTTGCCCAGAGTGGAGGTCTCCCTTGAGAAGATATTTCGTGGATCGCGGATTAGCTGGCGCAACGAGGAAGAGAGCACGTTTAGAGAATGGGAGAGGGTTAAGGCACACGTGGTTCTGAAATATTAAAGGGACATGTGTGTGTCTTTTGGTTTTCTTTATATATATACTAGCATCTTCGAATGGGCTTCGCCCGTTCTCGATGCGGCGTGCGGGCTGCGCCCGTATCTAAGCGGGCTGCGTCCGCAGGCCAACGGGTCCGACTATGTTTAGCGGGGCGGCGACATTAAGCATTTTCAAGTGTCGTAGCCTATATTGCAATTTAGAGCAGAGATTTCTGTACTTAATTCTAATGCTGTCCTTTTGATTGTGTATGCCAGTGGAGGAGATTGGCTTTGAGTTTCCATAGTTGTCTGAAACTAATGCTCTATTGCATTCCAAAAAACAAAAGATTTATGGTAAACAAATAATATATTTGACAACATAATTTGAAGAATACCTTGCTCTATTGTACCTTCAAATCTCTTCTAAAAAAACTGATCTCATTCTCACACAACAATTCAAAAAGTTATGATTCTTTAACTTGCTCTTCATCCGCAAGCAACTAAATCAACCATAAGGAGAAAGAATGAGTCTCGCCCCTTAAGCATTCTTAATCATAAATACTGCAAATTCTAATCAATTCCTGGCTTCAACAAATATAACAAAACTTAAATAACTTATGAATAAATACTGCAAAACTTAAATAACATATGAATCTTAAGCAAAAAATCATTGCAGAACTTAATACAGAACACAAAAATTAATGAATCTTAAGCATAAATAATGCACCATCTAAAAGCACGAAAACACCATTGTGCATAAAAAGAGTAGAAAAGTTGCATGGCAGCATTCAATAGATATTGCAGCAACAATCAATAATAGATAAACTATGATACCTAATCATGGCAATAGATTAATGTTCTGAAAATTGCTTTTAATATGAGATTGTAAGTGCCATGATTTGGACAGATTTGCAATGCAGTAATTTTGGAACGACAAAAGAGAAGTGCATATTTGAAGTGACGTAACTACAAAGTGCAAAAATCCTGGACTTGCATTAAGAAATAAAGAGACCGAGATTTTGAACTTGCATTAAGAAATAAAGAGAGAGATTTTGAACTGTAAAAAATCATGCTCTATCAACCATAATATAAATACCTTTATGCTTCTCCAACTTCAAATACCACTGTAAATCTCTTCTCCACAGTAGAGGCTTGTATTAAGAAATAAATAGTAGAGGTTTTGTCGTAAAAATAAATAGTAAAGCGGATAAATAGTAAATAGTTAATCACTTAATCATAGAACATATTTGATGGGTACTGTATTCAGAAATATGCAAAAACCAATTACATATTTACAACAAAAGTGTTTTCAGAAACCTAAAAATAAGTGAATTAAGACTAAAAATAGGTATTGTACAAGAATGCAAAAAACAGTAGATGGGTATTGTATAAGAATGCAAAAAACTGTAGTTGTTAGGTAAACTTTAAATAACATAAGCTGAATCCAAGTAAAAAAGTGAAGTGATCAATTAGTGTGGAGAGGATAAATCAGGTGCTTTGATTTCGAACTAAATAAATCAGTGATCGCAATCTGTGATCTGTACTGCAAAAAGAGGAAGGAAGAGATGAGTTGGAGCAAAAAGAGGAAAGAAGAGAGGTGTAATTTCTTCTTTGATCCTTTCATAGTGATTTTTCTGGGCGCGGGTGGTCGTGGTTTTTTCCCCGGATTTCGGGTTTTTCCACGTTAAAATCTGTGTTTTTGTCTGCGTTTTTCTACGATTCTTGTGGTTTCCGTTGGCGTCGTTTTTCCCTAACACCCCCTCGAAAGTTAACTCCACCTTACTGTGTTCCTTATTAGATTGATACTTGGAAAAATTCGCCCTTTTTATATTACTTGTGCGACCGGTACACTTATCATGAGTACATCAAGTTTTTTGTGCCGTTGCCAAGGAACACAGTCCTGTGTGTTCTGGAGAGGGAGAACCTGAAATAGAAGTTCTTTCTTTTGTGTATATCGTTGTTGTTTTTTTATTTCATCTTACTCCATTTTTCTTGTTTTAAATATAGGTTGTGTTAGTCATTTATTGTTGGGTGTGGTGGATTGCAAAGAGTGTTTGTTCTTGTTGAATCCATTGTTCTCACACTATGTTTGCTCACCTTAATATTCGTTGCAGATGGTGTGGCGATTACAACTATAGTAGTGATAAATGCCCTACTGGAGATGGTGTGCATAATTCTCGTGGCCCAGTGTATGGAGCACCGTTCTCTTACAGTCCTTCAAACTCCGTGCCCAAGTCTTATGGCCACTCATCCTCGCCGCATTTACCGTTTTTGTATTCCTCTCTGGCCCCGCAAGGACCGAGGAGTAATACAAAACGGTGCTTGTTTTGTCGAAGCACAAATTACACTCTGAAGGATTGTGCCAAGTATCTTCGCCAATTCGACGAGGATGACGAGCCGGATATCTGGATCATCCCAACTCCTGCTTCTGGCGGCACATCTTCGACCTCTGGTTATGTGTTCGTGTCACCTTCATGTTTTGAAGGGAGTGATGTGGATACAACCATGAGATGTGTGGCTAATCTATGTTCCGACATGGTTGAGCCCATTTCCCATGTGCATTTATCATTACCTGGGGAATCGATTCTTTGTGAGGAATCTGTGCTTGATTTTTATCCAAACACTATTCCTCCCCCTCTTGTGTATACTACGACATTCGTTTATGACGACATTATTGAGTATGTTTCGCAGGATAAGACAGGCGAATTATGTGTTGTGCATATTCCTATGGAGGAGGATATTTACCAAGGTGAAGAGGATTCTACCTCAGCACCGGTGGGAGCAGTCCAAATCGTGGAGGAGGCCACTGATGATCCTACTAAGCCCTCCAGCATCGTCGTCGATGCCGACAATATCCTTCAGCTACAACCTCATGGGAGTGAGACCGGGACCACTCCCCCGATTGCTGATTATTTCCTGATCACCCTTCTCTATCTGAGCTTGTGCAGGTTGAGATTTCATAGGTACCCCAGGAGGACTTGGAGCATTTGGCTCAAGTCAATAATGAATGTATCCTCTTATGTGAGGATGTTGATCCCTCCTCCAAAGAGGAAGCCTCATTCATCGTCTTATCCTCTTGCCTCCTCCCTGTTGACGGCCCCTTGCTCGACAAGGATATTTTTGGTGAGATGAGCGAGGATTCCTCCTCATCCTCTTACATTCTCTTCCCTCTACCTGTGTGAAACATGTATTATTATTTAGGTAGAGGAGTATTTGTTCTATCGCCGTATCGGTACCCGCTACCGACACGGATATTAGGCCAGTTGCATGTCCACTTCTCCTTCCATACTCCCATCAGCTAGAATTCTTTAAGTTCTGAATAAGTCATGCTGGGAGGAAAATAACCCCAGTATTTATCTTACTTTTTCCTGCACTTTTATTCTACTTAGTTTGGTTTATTTAGTTGTATTTCATTTTAGTTTGTCTATTTTCTTTTGTTTTAGCGGAGCTCACCCTTGCAGGTACTTTTTTGGATGGCGGTTGTTGCAGCTTTGTCTTGGTTTTCACGTCAATCTTCTGGTATGCTCACTTCTGAGCATTGGGTACTCTCTTCCCTATCTTTTATTCTAACTTTTATTGTTATATCTTGTGTAGTATTGTTTAGCTCAAGTTTGGGGGAGAGTTGTTGTATTCGTTACCCACTACACGTGCACATTTAAAACCATGCTAGAAGTGATTTTATTTCAGTTATTTTGTAATGTTAATTTTCACCGAACACCACAACACCCACATAAGCATGTGCTTAGCCGTTGTGCTTCACGAGTTAAATTCATTTCTTATGTGTGATGTGGGAAAATTAATGTGCTGGCCTAGGATTGTGAGACGGAGTAAAGTGTTGACTGTTGCAGTGCTCCTAGTCGAGTGCTCTCGTCTCGCATAGAAATTCAAGTACAATTAATTTTTCTTTATGCTTTTAGTTTATACTCTTTTTAATAACGTAAACATTGCTTATTCTATTCAAAAAATTGGTGAATCCGGTGTGAATTCGACGGTAGCATAGGGATGTGTGTAGACGTTCGTTAGCCTCGTATTGCTCGAGTCGGGAGGATGGATAGTCTTTCTCGGTGGCTTAGAACTTGCCCCAAGCTATTCTTGAATCATGAGTATAGGTTATTTCAGACGCGCGAGTGTTATGTAGGCCATCATTTTGGCCCGGTTGAGCTTATGCTCCATTCCTATCACTCTATCCTCGCTAGCCCTTTGTGCCTACCCCGACTTTTGGATTCAGCTCCACCAATATGTCACCAAAGCCAGATGGTCGATCTTAGTCGCATACTCAAATCTGAGCTTAGTGTGTATTTCATTTTGGGGTGCCGATGTGGTGTTGTTTTTTGTGAATTCGTAGATATGCCTACCCTGTCTTTTGGATTCAGCTCCACCAATATGTCACCAAAGCCAGAAAGTCGATCTTAGTCGCATACCCAAATCTGAGCTTAGTGTGTATTTCATTTTGGGGTGTCGATGTGGTGTTGTTTTTTGTGAATGCGTGGATGTGCCGCATTGAGAAATTTGCTGAAATTGCTTGTGAAAAAATTTGAGAAAAGAAAATTTGAAAAAGAAAAAGTATGTGAAATGAATGAAATGTAAATAATTATGTGAAAGTAGTAGTTGAGAGTAGGCGGTGCACACACCCATGTTGTCAAGTCCAAGTCTGGGGGTGTGGTGCACCCGCTTGTATTGTTGGTGTTTGGATAATTTGTATTGTGTTAGCTCGTTTGGGTTAGGTGCGTGAGCCCTCTCGTTTATCCTTGTATACCCTACCGTAACCCACGCCTCGTTTAAATCTAAAGTGCTACTGAGTCGCGCAATTGAACCAACCAATGTCGTGGAGAGAGTGCGAACGGGTGAGCTTATGGTCACCAACATTGATGTATTTCTTTGGAGGTTGTCCCGAGCACCGATCTTTGGCAATGCTCACCTTAGCGATCGGTCTACTTTCTTCCTACGCGCACCGATCTTTGGTAATGCTCACCTAAGCGATCAGTCTACTTTCTTCCTACGCGTGACCGGATGATTCACTGCGATTCGATTTTTGAGTAAAAACAATATATAGATACGCTCTTAGAAAAATATAAACTATTGTGCATAATTAGAAATTTCTTCTACTGTATTTTTATGAGCGTGAGCATGTGACTTCACATGGTACTTCACCCTTGCAATTTCTAAGCCAGATATTCGTTTTCTTGTCCACTTGAGGAGTGATTTGCTCCGGACGAGCAAATGTTTAAGTATGGGGGTGTGATGAGTCTGGTATTTATAGTTTTTTTTGGACTTATGCGGGCTGGTTTTCACTCACTTGCACTCCACTTTTAGTTCATTATTGATTATATTTCACTCGTTTACACTTTCACTCAAAGTGCACATTTTGGCCCGTTGTGGTGTGCAATTCCGCACTATTCTGTTGGGGGTATGCACATTGTGCTCCCCATATCTGTATTTTGATATTCCATGTTGTTCTGTGTGCTTGTCGCCTATGCCCCAGTTTGTGGTTTGTTTTGCAGCAGGCAGATCTCTGTTCTATTGACGGGGATGGAGTGACAAAGGGGGTGGGGAAAGAGGAATGAGGGTTACAGAAGTTGGGTAGTGAACGACGAAGGAGGGCACGATTAGGTGGCCTCAGATTTTGGGGGCTTCTGGGGACGAGGATGGAGGGTGGAGGACGGTGGAGAGGGAATGACAACGGAGGACCAAGGACCAAAGAGCAAGGAGCAAGTAGGGTTTGGGGGGATTCTGTGAACAACCGAGGGGAATGACGGTGGAGACGGGATGACAACGGAGGGGGATGACGGTGCATAGGGAACGACAACGGAGGAGGGATGACGGTGGAGAGGAACGTAGGGGGTATGACGGTGGAGAGGGGACGACAACGGAGGGGGATGGTAGTGGAGAGGGAATGACGATGGAGAGGGGATGATGCCGGAAGGAGGATGACGATGGAGAGGGGACGACAACGGAAGGGGCGATGGAGGGGGGTTGGGGGACGTAAGAGGCCGGGAGCTCCTCTGTCGTTCCCTCCTCTATCATGCCCTCTTTTGTTGTGCCCTTCTCCGTCATGCTCTCCACGGAGCACGGGCACAGGGCACCATGCACGGGTTGCAGTGCACATGCCAGGACCCATGACCCAGGACTCAGGATCCACCCCCACCACCGTTCCCACTTTGTCGTCCATAATTCCCCAAAGGATAGAGATGACGGGTGCGGGGGGGGGGGGGGGGGGGGAGCGACAAAAGGAAGTGGGGAAAGAGGGATGAGAGTTCACAGAAGTTGGGTGGTGAATGATGGAAGAAGGCACGACTGGGTGGGTACATATTTTGGGGGCTTTTGGGGATGAAGGATTTTAGGGCCTTTAGAGCTTTAGGGCATATGGCTTAAGTCTTAGGGGCTTAATGGCTTATGGGCATAGGTGATTAGGGATTAGGTAGGTGTTAGTGGCAGAATCCAAGGGTGTGGAGGCATCCCAGGCGGCAACGTTATCCGAGGCGACAACAGCCAAGAGGATGGAGGCGACATACAAAGCAGCGTCTGAGACGACGAAGGCAGCGTCTGAGGCCACGAAGGTCGCATACGAGGCAACATAGGCGACGTCTGAGGCTGCGTCCAGGGAGCGTATAGAGTTTAAGGATTAAGGGTTAGGGATTAGTGACGTTACGCCCGGGGCGGTGGAGGCGGTGTCTGAGATGGCTTAAGGGTCCGAGGCGGCAGAAGCAGAGTCCGAGGTGGATTCCGAGGAGGCGAAGGGCTTTAAGGCTTAAAAGTCTTTAGGACTTATGGGATTTATGTCTAAGGGATTAGGACGTATCCAGAGGCAGCAACGAGGGCGACGTCCGAGCAGATTCTAAGGCGGTAGAGGCGTTGTACAAGGCGCTAGAGGCGTTGTACAAGGCGGCAGAGGCAACATCAAACACGTTTATTGGGCTTTGGGGATTTAGGGATTTATGTTTCTAGGGCTTATGGCTTTAGAGTTAGGAATTAATGATTAAGAATTAGAGATTAGGGATTATGTGGCGGAGGCATCATTTCAGACGGCGGAGGAGCCTGAGGCGGCGTCTTTGGTGGAGGAGATGGCGTCCCAGGCGGCAGAGGAGGCATCCGAGGCAGCAAAGAAGGCATCCAAGGCGACATATCAGCCGAGGTGGGGAGGCAACGGACAAAACAACAAAAGTAGTGGAGGATGCGGAGGCCACGACAGAGGCGGCGTCTGAGGGCTTTAAAGATAAGAGATTTATGGAGCAGCGTTGGAGGAGGCGTCCAAGGTGGAGGAATCATTCGGTGCAGCAGAGGTGTCTAGGTTGGGAGAGGCGTCCTAGACGGCAAAATAATGTGACGAAATGTAAGTTTCATGCAATTAATATATATTTCGTCATTTATGGATGATCATTTTTTTGAATATTAAATAGTGTGTAAATACATAAAATATGGGCAAAAAGAAACTATAAGCATGATATCGGCAGTGTTGAGAAAACCAACGGATTCTCAATAAAGCTAATTTCAATGGGGTCATCAAGTATGAAGGAAAAAGGAAGTATTTCCTTCAGCAAAGGCCGTAATTTTTTCAAAAAAATTATCTTTCGGCGGTTCATGGATGGACAAATAGAAATATTGAAGAGCAAATCATGTTAAGTTGAACACCAATTTGATAATACACTTGAACATACTCGCTAAAGTATTCCTTCCACCTAGAATGGAATGTATTGGCACATTAAAAGACAATAAAACTGAAAGCATTAGATGTCTTAGTATGCCTTCTATTGTTGAGACCTCCTCCGTCATGATCGCCACAGTACATAAGGCACGGGGAACAGGCATGGAGGATGGGTTGCGGTCCAATGGAGGGAGGGGGATGACGGTGGAGAGGAAACAACAATGGAGAACAGACGGACAAGAGACAAGTAGGGTTGAAGATTTTGGGGAATTTTATGGACAACGGAGGGGGATGACGGTGGAAAGGGGGCGATAACATAGGAAGGTTGACAGAGGAGAGGGATCAACAACGGGGGAGGGATGATGGTGGAAATGGGATGATAATGGAGGGGGATGATGGTGGAGAGGGGACAACAACAGAGCAGGGATGACAACAGAAGGGGCATGGCAGAGGCGAGGGGACGACAATGGAGTGGGGAGCAAGGAGCAAAGAGGGGGAGCAAGGAGCAAGGAGGGGGAGCAAGGACGACAACGGAGCAAGGGCGGCATCAGGGCAAGGACGACAATAGAGATAGGACGACAACGGAGCAAGGACACCAACGGAGCAATGACGACAATAGAGCAAGGATGGCAACAGAGTAAGGACGATAACAAAGCAAGGACGACAACGGAGCAAGGACGACAACAGTGCAAGGACGACAATGGAGCAAGGAGCCAGTATCTCGGAATATGGAGGCGGGAGACAATGGAGGGGGCGACAACAGAGGGGGGCAACAATGGAGGGGGAACAACAACAGAGGGGTAACGACAACGAGGGGGGGGGGGGGGGGGTACGACAACGGAGGGGGGGATACGACAACGGAGGGGGATGCTATTCTGTCGTTCCCTCATCTATCGTGCCCTTTTTGTTGCGGCCTCCTCCATCACGATCGCCACAGTACACGGGGTACGACGCACAGGGAGCACAACGGAGGGGGATTACAACAGAGGGCGACGACAACGGAGGGGGCAAAACGGAGGGGGGCGACAATGGAGGGGGACGACAATGGAGGGGGACGGAAACGGAGGGGGACGACAACGGAGGGGGGATGGCAACAGAGGGGGGTGACAAAGGAGGGGGACGACAACGGAGGGGGACGACAACGAACGGGGAACGACAACGGAGGGGGGGACAACGGATGAGGGCAACAGAGGGGGGAGGACGACGGAGGGGGGCGACGACGGAGGGGGGGGGGGGGACAACGGTGGGGGGACGACCACGGAGTGGGGAAGACAACGAAGGGGGGACGACAACGGAGGGGGACGACAACGGAGGGGGCGACAACGGAGGGGGGACGACAACGGAAGGGGGACAATCGACATGGGTTACAGGCCAAGAAGCACGGGGAACAGGGCACCGCACATGGGTTACAGGCCGATGGATGACAGTGGAGAGGGGGAGACAACAGAGAACCAAGGGGCAAGGAGCAAGGAGGGGGACGACAACGGAGGGGGGAAACAATGGAGTCGTGACGAACACGGAGGAGGGACGACAACGGAGAGGGGACGACAACGGATGGGGGACGACAACGAAGGGGGGATGGCAACAGAGGGCGATGACAACGAAGGGGGACGATAACGAAGGTGGGATGCTCCTTGTCGTTTACGCATTTATCGTGCCCTCTTTTATTATGCCCTCTTCGTCACGATCGCCACAATACACGGGGAACGGGGAACGGGGAACAAGGCACTGCTCACGAGTTACGTTCCAACGTAGGGAGGGGGATGTGGTGGAGAGGGGACGACAACGGAGAACCAAAGGGAGAGGAGCAAGTAGGGTTGGGGATTTTGGGGGCATTTGTGGAAAACGGAGGGGTCTGATGGTGGAGAGGGGGCAACAACGTAGGGGGGATAACGATGGAGAGCGAACAACAACAGAGGAGGGATGACAAGGGAGGGATGACAATGGAGAAGGGATGACGGTGGAGAGGGAATGACAATGAGGGGGGGACGACAACAGAGGGGGGACGATAGTGGAGAGGGGACGACAATGGATGGGGGAGCAAGGATGGGGGAGCAGGGGAGGGGGAGTATGGGATCAGTGGAGCATTGGAGAAACGGAGTAACTATGCAACGGAGAAACAGAGGGGGGGGATGAAGCAACAGAGGGGCGACGGAGCAACGGAGGAGGGCGGAGCAACAGAGAGGGGAATAGAGCAACGGAGGGGGGATGAGCAACATAGGGGGGACGATAACGAGGGGGTAGCAACGGAGGGGGGACGACAACGGACGGGGATAACAGCGGAGGGGGGACGTCAGCGGACGGGAATGACAGCGGAGGGGGGACGAAAACGGAGGGGGATGGCAACAGAGGGGGTGCTCCTCTGTCGTTCCCTCGTCTATGGTGCCCTCTTTTGTTGCGCCCTCCTCCGTCACGATCGCCACAGTACACGGAGCATGGAGCACGGGGTACAGGGCACTGTGCATGAGTTACGTGCCAACGGAGGGAGGGGAATGACGGTGGAGAGGAGATGACAACGGAGAACCACGGGGCAAGGAGCAAAGAGCAAGGGCGACAACGGAGGGGCACTCCACTGTCATTCCCTCATCTATCGAGCCCTCTTTTGTTGCGCCCTCCTCCGTCACGATAGCCACAGTACACGAGGAACGAAGCTCGAGGAACTGTGCACCGCTCACTGGTTATGGGAAAACGGGGGGAGTGTGATGACGGTGTAGTAGGGACGACAACAAAGAACCAAGGGGAAAGGAGCAAAGCGCAAGGACGACAATTGAGGGGGGGGGGGGGGGACGACAATGGAAGGGGGACGACAACGGGGGGGGGGGGGGGCGACAACGTAGAGGGACGACAACATGGGGAGGTCTACAACGGAGGGGGGATGAAAACGGAGGGGAGCGACAACGGAGTGGGTACGACAACGAAGGGAGTACGATAGCGGAGGGGGGACAACAATGGAGGGGGGATGACAGTGGAGGGGGATGACAACAGAGCGAGGGGGGAAGACAACGGAGGGGGGGTCGACAACGGGGGGACCACAACGGAGGGTGGGGGATGACAACGGAGGGTTGGGGATGACAACGGAGGTGGGACGACAACGAAGGGGGGACGACAACAGAGGGGGGACGACAACGGAGGGGGCAACAACGGAGGGGGCGACAATGGAGTGGGGGCGACATCAGAGGGAGGGGGAAGACAATGGAGGGGCGACAACGGAGGGGGTATGATGGTGGAGAGGGGATGACAACGAAGGGGGTATGATGGTTGAGAGGGAAAGACAACGAAGGATGGATGACAGTATAAATGGGAAAACAACGGAGGGGGGATGATGGTGGAGAGGGGATGATGGCGGAGGCGGGATGACGGTGGAGAGGGGACGACAACGGAGGGGGAATGACGATTGAGAGGGGACGACAATGGCGGGGTACAACGGACGACCGCAGGGGGCGACAGAGGTAGGGCCTTCCTCTGTTGCTCCCTCCTCTGTCGTGCCCTCTTTTATTGCGCCCTCCTCCATCACGCTTGCCTCAGTACACAGAGCACGGGGCACAGTGCAGCGCGCACGGGTTACGGGGGATAGGACAGGACCCATGACCTAGGAATCAAGACCCACCCCCACCGTTGTGCCCACTTTGTCGTCCTTGACTCCCCAAAGGATGAGGATGGTGAAGGGGATGGAGCGACAAAGGGGGTGGGGGAAGAGGAATGAGGGTTACAGAAGTTGGGTAGTTAACAATGAAGGAGGGCACGACTAGGTGGCTCGAATTTTGGTGGCTTCTGGGGACGACGATGGAGGGTGGAGGATGGTGGTGAGGGAACGACAACGAAGGACCAAGGACCAAAGAGCAAGGAGCAAGTAGGGTTTGGGGTTTGGGGGATTTTGTGAACAACGAAGTGGGATGGCGGTGGAGACGGGGCGACAATTGAAGGGGGATGACGGTGCATAGGGAACGACAACGGAGGAGGTATGACGGTGGAGAGGGGGCGACAACGTAGGGGGTATGACGATGGAGAGGGGACGACAACGGAGGAGATGATAGTGGAAAGGGGATGACGATGGAGAGGGGATGATGACGGAAGGGGGATGACAATGGAGAGGGGATGACAACAGAGGGGGCGACAGAGGGGGGTAGGGGGACGTAAGAGGTCGAGATCTCCTCTGTCGTTCCCACCTCTATCATCCCCTCTTTTGTTGCGCACTCCTCCGTCATGCTCGCCACAGAACACGGGGCACAAGGCACCATGCACGGGTTACAGGGCACATTCCATGACCCATGACCCAGGACTCAAGACCCACCCCCACCACCGTTCCCACTTTGTCGTCCTTAATTCCCCAAAGGATAGGGATGTTGGGGGGATGGAGCGACAAAACGAGGTGGGGAAAGAGGGATGAGGGTTCACAGAAATTGGGTGGTGAATGATGGAAGAGGGCACGACTGGGTGGGTACATATTTTGGGGGCTTTTAGGGACAAAGGAATTTAGGGCCTTTAAAGCTATAGGGCATATGGCTTAAGTCTTAGAGGCTTAATGGCTTATGGGCATAGGTGATTAGGGATTAGGGAGGTGTTAGAGGCAGAATCCAAGGGGGTGGAGGCATCCCAGGCGGCAGAGCTGTCCGGGTCGACAACCGCCAAGAGGACGGAGGCGGCATACAAAGCAGCATCTGAGACGATGAAGGCGGCGTCTGAGGCCAAGGAGGCCGCATACGAGGCAACATAGGCGCGTCTGAGGCTGCGTTCGAGGAGTGTTTAGAGCTTAGTTATTAAGGGTTGGGGATTAGTGACGTTACGCCCGAGATGGTGGAGGCGGTGTCTGAGATGGCTTAGGGGTCCGAGGCGGCGAAGGCGAATTCCGAGGAGGCGAAGAACTTTAGGGCTTTATGGCTTACGGTCTTTAAGTCTTTAGGACTTATGGGATTTATGGCTAAGGGATTAGGACGTATCCAGAGGCAGCAACGTGGGCGACGTCCGAGCAGAATCTAAGGCAGTAGAGGCGTTATACAAGATAGTAGAGGCATTGTACAAGGCGGCGGAGGCAGCATCAAACACATTTATTGGCTTTAAGGCTTTAGGGATTTATGGCTTTAGGGCTTATGGCTTTAACGTTAGGAATTAATGATTAAGAATTAGCGATTAGGGATTAGGCACCAAAGGTGGCAGAGGCATCATTTCAGACGGCGGAGGAGCCTGAGGCGGCGGAGGAGGCGTCTTCGGTGGAGGAAATTGCGTCCGAGACGGCAGAGGGGGCGTCCGAGGCGGCAGAAGGGGCATCCGAGGCGGCGAAGAAGGCATCCAAGGCGGCATATCATCCGAGGTGGGGAGGCAAGGGACAAAACAACAAAAGTAGTCGAGGATGCGAAGGCCGTGACAGAGGCAGTGTCTGAGGGCTTTAAAGATAAGAGATTTATGGAGCAGCGTTGGAGGAGGCGTCCAAGGTGGAGGAATCATTCGGTGCAGCAGAGGTGTCTAGGATGGGAGAGGTGTCCCAGGAGGCAAAATAATGTGACGAAATGTAAGTTTCATGCAATTAATATATATTTCGTCATTTATGGATGATCAATTTTTTAAATATTAAATAGTGTGAAAATACATAAAATAAGAGGAAAAAGAAACTATAAGCATGATATCGGCAGTGCTGAGAAAACCAACGGGTTCTAAATAAAGCTATTTTCAATGAGGTCATCAAGTATGAAGGAAAAAGGAAGTATTTCCTTCAGCAAAGGACCTTAATTTTATCAAAAAAATTGTCTATCCGCGGTTCCTGGATCTATTTTCTATATGGACAAATAGAAAATATTGAAGAGCAAATAATGATAAGTTGAACATCAATTTGATAACACAATTGAACATACTCGCTTAAGTATTCCTTCCACCTAGAATGGAATGTATTGGCACATCAAACGACAATAAAACTGAAAGCATTAGATGTCTTAGTATGCCTTCTTTTGTTGAGACCTCCTCTGTCATGATCGCCACAGTACACAAGGCACAGGGAACAGTGCATGGCAGATGGGTTGCGGTCCAATGGAGGGAGGGGGATGACGGTGGAGAGGGAACAACAATGGAGAACAGAGGGGCAAGAGGCAAGTAGGGTTGAAGATTTTGGGGAATTTTATGGACAATGGAGTGGGGATGACGGTGGAAAGGGGTGATAACATGGGAAGGTTGATAGAGGAGAGGGAACGACAACGGGGGAGGGATGATGGTGAAAAGGGGCGATAATGTTGGGTTTTTCTACAACCATACATCGTATGTAGGCGCAGCGGAAATAAAGAGAAACAACCCAAAAAGATTCGGATCGGCCATGAACATTGAATCAAGAAGTAATGAAAACTACTAGGCATAATTAACCTTAGTGGAGTTAGATCGAATCCAACATAGGTGCCCCAAGAAGAAGAATCCTGTCAGCGGCTATGCGAGAGTCCTCACGTAGAATGATGTTTACGTCTCTACAGTGATTCACACGAGCCGGGAAAAGAACGACTGCACCTTGCACTTCCACGAACTGCTAGGTTCGCTCCAGGAAGAACAATCACGGCGACGATCGCCGGAAGGAGGTCTGCGTAGATGAGCGAAACGACGGAACACTTCCGTCGGCTAGGGTTCGTGAGGCGGAACTCTTCCGTCGGGTCTTCTTCCAGGAGGCGTAAGAAGAGCATCATTGAACCCTTAAAACAGGTTCTATTTATACCCGAAGTATAAAAAGACCTAGAAAAATCGCTATCCGCAGTCCATACAGAAGTTTAGGGTTTCTGTTACAATTCGTCGAGTTTTCACGGAACAATCCGACGAATCATATCAGACGGCAACATTTGCCGAGATTATAGTTTCTGTAACAATTCGTCGAGTTTCCACGGAACAATCCGACGAATTCCGACGAATTCCGACGAACTCCGACGAATCATATCAGACTGCAACAATTGCCGAGCTTAGGGTCTCTGTAATAATTCATCGAGTTTCACGGAACGATCCGACGAATTCCGACGAATCCGACGAATCATATCCGACGAATTCAGACAGCAACATTTGCTTTACCTCCCCGATTCTATATGGTGATTGGTAACCTTTACCAACACAGTCAATCTTCCCACTTCTCCACATGCTCTTATGTGCGACCCTGCAGGCTCATATCGCGTTGGCAGTGAGATTACATGTTTGACCACTTCTAGATCACAATGGTAACTCCAACAGTCTCCCCCTTGATCTTGAAAGTATCAAACAAAAAACTCACAAACAATGAGCGGCATCTAGCAATGCATCATTGCTCCCCAAGCAATAAGAGTTCATAACTCATAAGCCTTTATGACCAATGTTCCAGCGTTGTCTTTGTCCCTTTGTCCCTTACATCCGGAAAGAACTAGAGGCATGGACCGTGTCACCCTCATAATAGCTCAATCCAAGTTTCTTGATCTAGAACGGACTTCCAGAGAATGGTGAGCTCAATATCACATATTGACTCAACCAAGCATGGCCATGCATTTCTCAGTCCAATTCCATCAAAGGGCCCATGGATGCAACTCCTGTTATATAGGAGGACAAATCCCATATCTGCTCACACCCAAACACCTAAATGATTCGTAACGTACCCAACGACCACCCTTATCATCAACCTTCTTCAAGGAAGACTTTAGATGACATCAAAGCACGCTCTTCCTCACTCGATGAATGCTGTGACTTCAGGTCAAAGGACCACAACACCATTGTCAAATGAGACCTACTTGTGGCACATTTAAGCAACAATCCACAAAGTAGTCTCAGGTTGGGTCTGTCCAGTACAACTTGTTCACTAATAAGTACCCACGTGATGACTTGATATCACAATATCATGACCTGTGAGAACCGGTCATCAGTCAACACACATGCTAGTCTTAATGCATCATCATCACCCTTAGCTTCTACGATGATACCTCGACCAGGGACCTTTTAAGAATGAAGCTTCGAAATCATAGGCTCTCACATTCAAGTCACGTACTTGATGTCCTATGGAAGCGAACATTCTAAGGGTATTTATCACGAATTTTATTCTATCATATAGAAACAGTATATCGTAATAAAAGAACTTGCCATTAATTGTAAAAGGAAATAATTGGTACACAATTCATCATATGAATAAATAATAAACAGTCAACATAATATATATTTTACATGCAACCCACAAGACTCCCACTAGAGTTGATCACTCAGGTATCGTATACCCATTGATCTAGTATGACCATCATGCTTTCTCTGCGCGAGAGGCTTTGTTAGTGGATCTGCAATATTCTCCTCAGTCGGCACTCTGCAAATGTTCACATCTCCTCGTTCGACAATCTCACGAATAAGATGGAACCGCCGAAGTATGTGCTTGGAGCGCTGATGGGATCTAGGTTCCTTAGATTGTGCAATTGCACCATTGTTATCACAGTAGAGAACTACGGGACCAACAATGCTAGGAACTACATCTAGCTCGCCGATGAATTTCCTAATCCATACAGCCTCCTTCGCTGCATTTGCCGCAGCGACATACTCGGCCTCAGTTGTAGAATCAGCAACTGTCTCTTGTTTGGAACTCTTCCAGCTCACAGCTCCTCCATTCAGGCAAAACACAAACCCTGACTGAGACTTCGAATCATCCCTATCAGTTTGGAAGCTGACATCCGTGTAACCACTTACAACGAGCTCTTCCTTTCCACCATACACCAAGAATACATCCTTAGTCCTTCTCAAGTACTTCAGGATATTCTTTACGGCTATCCAGTGACATTCATCGGGATCAGACTGATACCTGCTAGTCATGCTCAAAGCAAAAGAGACATCGGGTCGAGTACATAACATTGCATACATGATTGACCCAATTGCCGAAGCATATGGAATCAACTTCATGCGGTCCTTATCTTCACAAGATTTTGGACACTGGTCCTTAGAGAGATTTACACCATGAGACATGGGCAAAAATCTTTCTTGGACTCAAGCATGTTGAACCGCTTCAACACCTTCTTAATGTACGTACTCTGGGTCAAACCCAGCAACTTCTTCGATCTATCTCTATAGATCTTAATACCGAGTATGTAAGTCGCTTCACCCAAGTCCTTCATAGAAAAGCAGTTCCCTAGGTTGTTCTTAACAACTTTCAGGGTAGGTATGTCATTCCCGATCAGCAGTATGTCATCTACATACAATATCAGGAAGACAACAATGCTCCCACTGATTCGCTTGTAAACACACGGTTCATCTTCATTCTTGACAAAACCAAACTCTTTGATCTTCTCATAAAACGAAAATTCCAACTTCTAGAGGTCTGTTTCAATCCATAGATGGACCTATTCAGCTTACATATTTTAGTGGCTTCATTTGAGGATACAAAACCCTCGGGTTGTGTCATGTACACTTCCTCAAAGAGGTTTCCATTTAGGAAAGCCGTTTTGACATCCATCTGCCAGATCTCGTAGTCATAATACGCAGCAATAGCAAGCAATATCCTAATGGACTTTACCATGGCAACAGGGGAAAAGGTCTCATCATAGTCGACACCATGAATTTGCTTGAAACCCTTAGCCACCAGTCGCCCTTTGAATGTCTGTACATTCCCATCCATGTCGGTCTTCTTCTTGAAGACCCACTTGCACCCTATGGGTCGTACCCCTTCAGGTGGTTCCACCAAGTTCCAAACTTGGTTTGTATACATGGAGTCCATTTCGGATTTCATAGCCTCAAGCCATTTGTCGGAGTCCGGTCCATTCATAGCCTCTTGGTAGGTTGCTGGTTCATCATCATGATCCATAAGCAACACATTACCTATTTGAGACACGAGAAATCCATATCTCTCAGGCTCAAATCTTGGTCTACCAGATCTACGTAGGACGTGTGTCTCTTGAGCAGGTTCTCTAGCTACAACATCTTGTAGTCCTGGCTCAGAATCCAATTCCGGTTCATTCACTACTTGTGGTTCTTGAAATCATCAGTAAATGTAACGAAGTAGAAATACCCACCTCTAGCCATAGAACTTATGGGTCCGCATACATCACTATGTACTATACCCAAAAGATCCTCAGCCCTCTCAGTATAACCAGTGAAAGGGGCTTTAGTCATCTTGCCTAACAAACAAGACTCGCATCGCTCAAATGATTCATAATCAAATGAGTCCAATAGTCCATCTTTATGGAGCTTGGATATGCGCTTCTCGTTTATATGGCCCAAACGACAATGGCAGAGATATGTAGGATTTGAGTCATTTGTTCTTAGTCTTTTATTATTATTTACATTATAGATCCGATGGTGCAGGTTCAAAACATAAAGACCATTAAACAATTGAGCTACAGCATAACAAACATCATTCTTAAATATAGAACAACAATTGTTCTTAATTATAAAAGAAAATCCAATCATGTCTAAGCATGAAATGGATATAATGTTTCTAGTTATGGCCGGAACAAAATAACAATTATTAAGTTCTATTACAAGCTCACTGGGTAAAGAAAGACGGTAAACCCCTACGGCTACAGCAGCAACTCTTGCTCCATTGCCGACGCGCAGGTCCACCTCTCCTTTACTCAGCAATCTCCTCCTTCCCAGTTCCTGCACATTTGTACAAATGTGAGAACCACATCCGGTATCCAATACCCAAGATGAAGGAGCAGAAAGGTTTATCTCTATAACGTAAATATTCGAAGCGGAAGTCATACCTCCCTTCATTTTCCGCAGACCCTCAATGTACGAAGGATAATTCCTCCTCCAATGACCAGCCTTGCCACAGTGGTGGCATTTCCCTTCCTTCACGGTGCTCTTCTTTTTCAGCGCAGAAGATTTGGGCTCAAGATGTGACTTAGGTCCCACCTTCGTCTTCTTGAAGCCCTTGGCCTTACCCTTGCCTTTATGTACCATCAATATGGGACTAGCAGGCTTGGCCTTCTTCATGTTTATCTCGGCAGTTCGCAACATGCCTAGGAGCTCGGGCAGTGTCTTGTCTATTTCATTCATGTTGTAGTTCAAGACGAACTGCTCATAACTGTCCGGCAACGATTGCAGGATAAGATCTGTGGCCAACTCTTGACCCAGAGGAAAACCCAGTCTCTCCAGGTTCTCTATATACCCAATCATCTTGAGTACGTGAGTACCAACCGAGTCTCGAGCTCCCATTTTGCACTGAAATAATGCCTTCGTGACATCGAACCTCTCTTGACGAGCTTGCCCTTGAAACATTTTCTTTAGGTGCTCGTCAATCTCCTTGCACCCCATGTTCTCGTGTTGCTTCTGAAGCTCATAGTTCATGGTGGCAAGCATAAGGCACTCGACGTCTAAGGCGTCATCGGTATACTTCTTATAAGCATCCTTATCAACACGGGACGAGTTCCCGGTCGGCACCTCGGGGGCTTCTTCTTCCAAGACGTAGAGTTTTCTCTCTTGCCTGAGAACAATTCTCAGGTTCCTATACCAGTCCATGTAGTTCGTCCCACTTAGCTTGTCCTTCTCAAGGATAGCTCTCAGGGACAAGGTGGAATGTGAACCACTTGCCATGGAATTCTACAAGAATTCATGCAGAATTTAATCAGTACCAAAATTTCAAAATACAACTTATTTTAATTTGGACTTCAATTAAATACTCCCACTATTTTATTCAAATTGATAGCCCTCACTATCAATTCGGAGAGTCCATGCGAGCTACTCTCTTAGTGGACAAGATCCGTATTTCACCAACACCACGAATCCGCTTTGGCGTTCCTCTCATAATGCGGTTATTTAGGTAGGCAACGCTTGCCAATTGCATCCTCATGCAACTCTTGTATGGCTGGTGAATAACTCCTTATTCGCATCCATCATATGGTGCATGCCAACCCTATGCCTCTAGGCACTCAACCTTTGAGGTCACCTAGTTATGTTAGACCCGATGTCGACAGTGGGATATCACAATTATCCGCTCGCACCCTTACCAAGATAGATTAATGCACCTTGCTTTGGCAAGCCCACACTTCATCGATCGAGGCAGGAAGAGTGTCATCCATCGGAAGGCATCCGAACACTTAATATTTGATGAATGGATTTTAATTTTTAATAATAGGTTAACACTTAACCATGATCAACATTTGATCAAAGTGCACATCTACGGAAAAACAAGCTTTCTAAAATCCACATGCATCCCTTATGTGCACAACGTAAGACTATCAACCTTTGATAGACGAAAGGGCTAAATCTGGACATTTAGAACTCTTCCAAATCTTCAGATTTACATGCATTGGACAAAGGCAAAGACAACTCGACTTAAAGCAGTAGACAAGCTCGTCTCTCATTGTTGGATTCAAAAACCAAAACAATACAAGGGTTCATTAACCACTTGAGGGACGGTTACTGCCAAGGAGATAACAATTTCTCACAATTAGAAATTACCACGAAATCCCAGACGTTCCTGGCGGGGTTCTTAGGGGCAGAGCCCCTAACGGGGTGCGGGGCAGAGCCCCGTCCAAAATTTTCAAAATCACCACCGAATTCCTTTGGAAAAATCATCAACTTTTGATGTTCCAGGAAGAAATCTTGACATTTAGAACACTTCCAAATACCTAGATTTGCACGTACTGGAATAACCTAACTTCTGAAACAACATTCATGAAAAGAACATCGCTTTGATACCACTGTTGGTTTTTCTACAACCATACATCGTATGTAGGCGCAGCGGAAATAAAGAGAAACAACCCAAAAAGATTCGGATCGGCCATGAACATTGAATCAAGAAGTAATGAAAACTACTAGGCATAAATTACCTTAGTGGAGTTGGATCAAATCCAACCTAGGTGCTCAAAGAAGAAGAATCCTGTCAGCGGCTATGCGAGAGTCCTCACGTAGAATGATGTCTACGTCTCTACAGTGATCCACACGAGCCGGGAAAAGAACGACTGCACCATGCACTTCCACGAACTGCTAGGTTCGCTCCAGGAAGAACAATTACGACGACGATCGCCGGAAGGAGGTCTACGTAGTAGACGAGCGAAACGGCGGAACAGTTCCGTCGGCTAGGGTTCATGAGGCGGAACTCTTCCGTCGGGTCTTCTTCCAGGAGGCGTAAGAAGAGCATCATTGAACCCTTAAAACAGGTTCTATTTATACCCGAAGTATAAAAAGACCTAGAAAAATCGCTATTCGCAGTCCATACAGAAGTTTAGGGTTTCTGTTACAATTCGTCGAGTTTCCACGGAACAATCCGACGAATTCCGACGAATCATATCAGACGACAACATTTGCCGAGATTATAGTTTCTGTAACAATTCGTCGAGTTTCCACGGAACAATCCGACGAATTCCGACGAATTCCGATGAACTCCGACGAATCATATCAGACGGCAACAATTGCCGAGCTTAGGGTCTCTGTAATAATTCGTCGAGTTTCCACTGAACGATCAGACGAATTCCGACGAATCCGACGAATCATATCCGACAAATTCAGACAGCAACATTTGCTTTACCTCCCCGATTCCATATGGTGATTGGTAACCTTTACCAATACAGTCAATCTTCCAACTTCTCCACATGCTCTTATGTGCGACCCTGCAGGCTCATATCGCGTTGGCAGTGAGATTACATATTTGACCACTTCTAGATCACAATGGTAACTCCAACAGATAATTGAGGGGGTGACGGTGGAGAGGGGACAACAACGGAGGGGGATGACAACGGAGGTGGCATGACGGAGGCGAGGGGACGACAGCGGAGGGGAGAGCAAGGAGCAAAGAGGGGGAGTAAGGAGCAATGAGGGGGGAGCAAGGACGACAACGGAGCAAGGGCGGCATCAGAGCAAGGACGACAACGGAGCAAGGGCGGCATCAGAGCAAGGAAGACAACGGAGCAAGGGCGGCATCAGAGCAAGGCCGACAATAGAGATAGGACGACAACGGAGCAAGGACAACAACAGAGAAAGGACGACAACAGAGCAAGGACGACAACGGAGTAAGGACGATAATAGAGCAAGGATGACAACGGAGCAAGGACGACAGCAGAGCAAGGACGACAACGGAGCATGGACGACAACGTAGCAAGGAGGAAATATCCCGGAACACGGAGGTGGGCGACAACGAAGGGGGGAGGGGGACGAAACGGAGGGTGGACAACAACAGAGGGGGGACGACAACGAAGGGGGGACGACAACGAAGGGGGGACGACAACGAAGTGGGGTTACGACAACGGAGGGGGGTACGAAAACTGAGGGGGGATGCTCCTTTGTCGTTCCCTCATCTATCGTGCCCTTTTTGTTGCGCCCTCCTCCATCACGATCGCAGCGGTACACGGGGCAGGGTGCACGAGGAGCACAATGGAGGGGGACAACAACGGAGGGGGCGACAACGGAGGGGGCGACAACGGAGGGGGACGACAACGGAGGGGGACAACAACAGAGGGGACGACAACGAAGGGGGACGACAACGGAGGGGACGCCAACGGAGGGGGCAAAATGGAGGGGGATGAGAACGGAGGGGGACGAGAACGGAGGGGGGACGACAACGGAGGGGGGACGACAGCGGTGGGGGGACGGCAACGGAGGGGGATAGAAACGGAGAGGGACGACAATGGCGGGGGAAAACGGAAGGGGGACGACAACGGAGGGGGACGACAACGACGGTGGGACGGCAACGGAGGGGGGACGGCAACGGAGGCGGGGAGCTCGTCTGTCGTTCCCTCATCTATCGTGCTCTCTTTTATTGTGCCCTCCTCTGTCACGATCGCCATAGTAAACGGGGCAAGGAGCACGGGGAACAAGGCACCGCACATGTGTTACAGGCCGATGGAGGGCGGGGGATGACAGTGGAGAGGGGGCGACAAAGGAGGGGGAAGCTTGTCTGTCGTTACCTCATCTGTCATGCTCTCTTTTGTTGTGCCCTCCTCCGTCACGATCGTCGTAGTACACGGGGCACAGAGCATGAGGAACATGGAACCGCGCACGGGTTATGGGCCAACGGAGAGAGGCGGATGATGGTGGAAAGGGGACGATAACGGAGAACCAAGGGGCAAGGAGCAAGGAGGGGGAACGACAATGGAGGGGGGACGACAACAAAGGCGGGACAACAACGAAGGCGGGACAACAACGGAGACGGGGCGCTCCTCTGTCATTCCCTCATTTATCTTGCTCTCTTATATTGCTCCCTCCTCTGTCACGATCGTCATAGTACGCGGGGCAAGAAGCACGGGGAACAGGGCACTGCACATGGGTTACAGGCCAATGGAGGCCGATGGATGACAGTGGAGAGGGGGAGACAACAGAGAACCAAGGGGCAAGGAGCAAGAAGGGGGACAACAACGGAGGGGGGAAACAATGGAGTGGTGACGAACACGGAGGGGGGACGACAACGAAGAGGGGACGAGAACGGATGGGGGACGACAACAGGAGGGAGGACCGTGGAGTAAGGCGGGAGGAGAATGGAGCAGTAAGGAGAAACAAGGAGCAGCATGGATGAGCAAGGACGAAAACGGAGGTGGGATGACAGTGGAGGGGGTCGGCAACGGAGGGGGATGGTTGTGGAGAGGGGACGACCTCGAAGGAGGGATGATGGTGGAGAGGGGGCGATCTCAGAGGAGGGATAATGGTGTAGAGGGGGAGACCACGGAGGAGGGATGACGATGTAGAGGGGACAACGACGGAGAAGGGATGATAGTGGAGAGGGGACGACGACGGAGGATGGATGACGGTGGGGGCAGGGGG
Organism: Dactylorhiza incarnata; assembly: GCA_033032865.1. NCBI lineage: Eukaryota > Viridiplantae > Streptophyta > Magnoliopsida > Asparagales > Orchidaceae > Dactylorhiza > Dactylorhiza incarnata. Next base: position 6,233,040 of record JAWHQI010000135.1, read on the forward strand.
ACGACAAAGGTTAGGCGCTCCTCTGTCGTGCCCTCTTTTGTTGTGATATCCTCTGTCACGCTCGCCATAATACAAGGGGCGCGGAGCACAGGGCACATGACACCGGGTTACAAGGAACGGGCCAGGAACTATGACCAAGGACTCAGGACTTACCCCCACCGTCATTCCCACTATATCGTCCTTGATTCCCCCAAAGGATAGGGATGACGGAGGGGATGGAGCGAAAAAGGGCGGTCGTGTTAGAGTTAAGAGGGTTCACAGAAGTTATGTGGTGAATCACGGGGTTGATGAGGTCGACAACGGAGGGGGGATGACGATGGAGAGGGGACGACAATGGAGGACCAAAGCCAAAGAGCAAGGAGCAAGGGGGGTTGGGGATTTTTGGGGCTTCTGTGGACAACAGAGTGGGATGACGGTGGAGAGGGGATGACAACGAAGGGGGTATGATGGTGGAGAGGGAAAGACAACGAAGGATGGATGACGGTAGAAATGGGAAGAAAACGGAGGGGGGATGATGGTGGAGAGCGCAAGATGGCGGAGGCGGGATGACGGTGGAGAGGGGACGACAGCGGAGGGGGAATGACGATTGAGAGCGGCGACAATGGCGGGGGGACGACGAACGTACGCAGGGGGCGACAGAGGTAGGTCCTTCCTCTGTTGCTCCCTCCTCTGTCGTGCCCTCTTTTATTGCGCCCTCCTCCATCACGCTTGCATCAGTACACAGAGCACGGGGCACAGGGCAACACGCACGGGTTACGGGGGATGGGCCAAGACCCATGACCTAGGAATCAAGACCCACCCCCACCGTTGTGCCCACTTTGTCGTCCTTGATTCCCCAAAGGATGAGGATGGTGAAGGGGATGAAGCGACAAAGGGGGTGGGGGAAGAGGAATGAGGGTTACAGAAGTTGGGTAGTTAACGATGAAGGAGGGCACGACTAGGTGGCTCGGATTTTGGTGGCTTCTGGGGACGACGATGGAGGGTGGAGGATGGTGGTGAGGGAACGACAACGAAGGACCAAGGACCAAAGAGCAAGGAGCAAGTAGGGTTTGGGGTTTGGGTGATTTTGTGAACAACGGAGGGGGATGACGGTGGAGACGGGGCGACAATTGAGGGGGGATGACGGTGCATAGGGAACGACAACGGAGGAGGGATGACGGTGGAGAGGGGACGACAGCGTATGAGGTATGACGATGGAGAGGGGACGACAACGGAGGGGATGCCAGTGGAAAGGGGATGACGATGGAGAGGGGATGATGACGGAAGGGGGATGACGATGGAGAGGGGATGAAAACAGAGGGGGCGACGGAGGGGGGTAGGGGGACGTAAGAGGTCGGGAGCTCCTTTGTCGTTCCCACCTCTATCATGCCCTCTTTTGTTGCACCCTCCTCCGTCATGCTTGCCACGGAACAAGGGGCACAAGGCACCATGCACGGGTTGCAGGGCACATTCCATGAACCATGACACAGGACTCAGGACCCACCCCCACCACCGTTCCCACTTTGTCGTCCTTAATTCCCCAAAGGATAGGGATGCTGGGGGGATGGAGCGACAAAAGGAGGTGGGGAAAGAGGGATGAGGGTTCACAGAAGTTGGGTGGTGAATGATGGAAGAGGGCATGACTAGGTGGGTACATATTTTGGGGGCTTTTAGGGACGAAGGAATTTAGGGCCTTTAAAGCTTTAGGGCATAAGGCTTAAGTTTTAGAGGCTTAATGGCTTTTGAGCATAGGTGATTAGGGATTAGGGGGGTGTTAGAGGCGGAATCCAACGGGGTGGAGGCATCCCAGGCGGCAGAGCTGTCCGGGTCGACAGCAGCCAAGAGGACGATGGCGGCATACAAAGCAGCATCTGAGACGATGAAGGCGGCGTCTGAGGCCAAGGAGTTCGCATACGAGGCAACATAGGCGGCGTCTGAGGCTGCGTTCGAGGAGTGTTTAGAGCTTAGTTATTAAGGGTTGGGGATTAGGGACGTTATGCCCGAGAAGGTGGAGGCGGTGTCTGAGTGGCTTAGAGGTCCGAGGCGGTGAAGGCGAATTCCGAGGAGGCGAAGAACTTTAGGGCTTTAAGGCTTATGGTCTTTAAGTCTTTAGGACTTACGGGATTTATGGCTAAGGGATTAGGACGTATCCAGAGGCAGCAACGTGGGCGACGTCCGAGCAGATTCTAAGGCAGTAGAGGCGTTATACAAGATAGTAGAGGCATTGTACAAGGCGGCGGAGGCAGCATCAAACACGTTTATTGGCTTTAGGGCTTTAGGGATTTATGGCTTTAGGGCTTATGGCTTTAGCATTAGGATTTAATGATTAAGAATTAGCGATTAGTGATTAGGCACCAAAGGTGGCAAAGGCATCATTTCAGACGGCGGAGGAGCCTGAGGCGGCGGAGGAGGCGTCTTCGGTGGAGGAGATGGCGTCCGAGGCGGCAGAGGGGGCATCCGAGGCGGCGAAGAAGGCATCCAAGGCGGCATATCATCCGAGGTGGGGAGGCAAGGGACAAAACAACAAAAGTAGTCGAGGATGCGAAGACCGTGACAGAGGCAGCGTCTGAGGGCTTTAAAGATAAGAGATTTATGGAGCAGCGTTGGAGGAGGCATCCAAAGTGGAGGAATCATTCGGTGCAGCGGAGGTGTCTAGGATGGGAGAGGTGTCCCAGGAAGCAAAATAATGTGACGAAATGTAAGTTTAATGCAATTAATATATATTTCGTCATTTCTGGATGATCAATTTTTTAAATATTAAATAGTGTGCGAAAATACATAAAATAAGAGGAAAAAGAAATTATAAGCATGATATCGGCAGTGCTGAGAAAACCAACGGGTTCTAAATAAAGCTATTTTCAATGGGGTCATCAAGTATGAAGGAAAAATGAAGTATTTCCTTCAGCAAAGGACCTTAATTTTATCAAAAAAATGTCTATCGGCGGTTCCTGGATCTACTTTCTATATGGACAAATAGAAAATATTGAAGAGCAAATCATGTTAAATTGAACATCAATTTGATAACACACTTGAACATACTCGCTTAAGTATTCCTTCCACCTAGAATGGAATGTATTGGCACATCAAATGACAATAAAACTGAAAGCATTAGATGTCTTAGTATGCCTTCTTTTGTTGAGACCTCCTCCGTCATGATCGCCACAGTACACAAGGCACGGGGAACAGGGCATGGCAGATGGGTTGCGGTCCAATGGAGGGAGGGGGATGACGGTGGAGAGGGGACAACAATGGAGAACCGAGGGGCAAGAGTCAAGTAGGGTTGAAGATTTTGGGGAATTTTATGGACAATGGAGGGGGGATGACGGTGGAAAGGGGGCGATAACGTGGGAAGGTTGATAGAGGAGAGGGAACGGCAACGGGGGAAGGATGATGGTGAAAAGGGGCGATAATGGAGGGGGTGACGGTGGAGAGGGGACAACAACGGAGGGGGATGACAACGAAGGTGGCATGACGGAGGCGAGGGGACGACAGCGGAGGGGGGAGCAAGGAGCAAAGAGGGGGAGCAAGGAGCACAGAGGGGGGAGCAAGGACGACAACGGAGCAAGGGCGACATCAGAGCAAGGACGTCAACGGAGCAAGGACGACAACAGAGCAAGGACGACAACGGAGCAAGGGCGACATCAGAGCAAGGACGTCAACGGAGCAAGAACGACAACAGAGCAAGGACGACAACGGAGCAAGGACGACAATGTAGCAAGGAGCAAGTATCCCGGAACACGGAGGTGGGCGACAACGGAGGGGTCGACAATGGAGGGGGACGAAACGGAGGGTGGACGACAACGGAGGGGGGACGACAACGAAGGGGGGACGACAACGAAGGGGGGTTACGACAACGGAGGGGGGGGGGTACGAAAACTGAGGGGAAATGCTCCTCTGTCGTTCCCTCATTTATCGTGCCCTTTTTGTTGCGCCCTCCTCCATCACGATCGCAGCGGTACACGGGGCACGGTGCACGAGGAGCACAATGGAGGGGGACGACAACGGAGGGGGACGCCAACGGAGGGGGACGACAACGGAGGGGACTACAACGGAGGGGGCGACAACGAAGGGGGGCAACAACGGAGGGGGACGACAACAGAGGGGGACGACAACAGAGGGGGCAAAACGGAGTGGGAAAACGGAGGGGGACGAGAACGGAGGGGGACGAAAATGGAGGGGGACGGAAACGGAGGGGGGACGACAACGGAGGGGGGACGGCAACGGAGGGGGAACGACAACGAAGGGGGGACGACAATGGAGGGGGACGACAACGAAGGGGAATGGAAACGGAGAGGGACGACAATGGCGGGGGAAAACGGAGGGGGACGACAACGAAGGGGGGACGACAACGGAGGGGGGACGACAACGGAGGCGGGGAGCTCGTCTGTCGTTCCCTCATCTATCGTGCTCTCTTTTATTGCGCCCTCCTCTGTCACGATCGCCATAGTAAACGGGGCAAGGAGCACGGGGAACAAGCACGACACATGGGTTACAGGCCAATGGAGGCCTAGGGATGACATTGGAGAGGGGGCGACTACGGAAAACCAAGGGGCAAGGAGCAAGGAGGGGGGACGGCAACAGAGGGGGCATGACAGAGGCGAGGGGACGATAATGGAGGGGGGAGCAAGGAGGAAAGAGGGGGAGCAAGGAGGGAGAGCAAGGAGCAAGGACGACAATAGAGCAAGGGAGGCACCAGAGCAAGGAAGTCAACGGAGCATGAACGACAATAGAGATAGGACGACATCGGAGCAAGGACAACAACGGAGAAAGGACAACAAAAGAGCAAGGACGACAATGGAGTAAGGGCGATAACAAAGTAAAGATTACAACGGAGCAAGGACGACAACGTAGCAAGGAGCTAGTAGCCCGGAACACGGAGACGGGCGACAACAGAGGGGGCGACAATGGAAGGGGGACGACAACGGAGGGGGTATGACAACGGAGCGGGGGTACGACAACGGAGGGGGAATGATCCTCCGCGTTCCCTGATCAATCGTGCCCTTTTTGTTGCGCCCTCCTCCATCACTAACGCCATAGTACATGGGGCACGGCGTACGGGGAGCACAACGGAGGGGCACGACAACGGAGGGGTATAACAACGGAGGGGGACGACAATGGCGGGGGGCAACAACGGCGGGGGGGGCGACAACAGCGGGGGACGACAACAGAGGGGGACGACAACGGGGGGGGGGGGGGGGGGGAGAAAATGGAGGTGAAAAAATGGAGGGGGACGGCAACGGAGGGGGGCGACAACGGAGGGGGACGACAACAGAGGGTGACGGCAACGGAGGGGGACGGAAACGGAGGGGGCGACAATGGAGGGGGGCGGCAACGGAGGGGCACGGCAACGGAGGGGGCGACAACGGAGGGGGCGACGGAGGAGGGGGGCGACAATGGAGGGAGACCACAACGGAGGGGGGACGACAACGGAGCGGGGACGACAACGCTGGGGGGACGACAACGGAGGGGGGGGGGGGGGGCGCTCTTCTGTTGTTCCCTCATCTATCGTGCCCAATTTTGTTGTGTCCTCCTTCATGATCACCATAATACACGAGGAACATAGCACATGGAACATGGTACCACGCATGGGTTACAGGTCAACGAAGGTAGGGGATGACAGTGGATAGAGGATGACAACGGAGAACCAAGGGGCAAGGAGCAAGGACGACAATGGAGGGGGGCGACAACGGAGCGGGGTGACAACGAAGGGCGGATAACAAAGGAGGGGGGACGACAAAGGAGGGGGAAGCTTGTCTGTCGTTACCTCATCTTTCATGCTCTCTTTTGTTGTGCCCTCCTCTGTCACGATCGTCGTAGTACACGGGGCACAGAGCATGAGGAACATGGCACCGCGCAGGGTTATGGGCCAACGGAGAGAGGGGGATGACAGTGGAAAGGGGATGATTACGAAGAACCAAGGGGTAAGGACCAAGGAGGGTGACTACAACGAATGGGGGACGACAATGGAGGCGGGACAACAACGGAGGCGTGATGCTCCTCTGTCGTTCCCTCATCTATCGTGATTGCGCCCTCCTCTGTCACGATCGTCATAGCACATGGGGCAAGGAATACGGGGAACAGGGCACAACACATGAGTTACAGGCCAATGGAGGACGAGGGATGACGTTGGAGAGGGGGATACAACGGAGAACCAAGGGGCAAGGAGCAAGGAGGGGGACAACAAAGGAGGGGGGACAACAATGGAGTGGGGACGAACACGGAGGGGGGGACAACAACGGAGAGGGGACGACAACGGATGGGGGACGACAACGAAGGGGGGATGGCAACAGAGGGGGATGACAACGAAGGGGGACGAAAATGGAGGTGGGGCACTCCTTGTCGTTACCGCATTTATCGTGCCCTTTTTGCGCCATCTTCCATCGCGATCGCCACAGTACACGGGGCATGGGGAACGGGGCACGGGGAACAGGGCACTTCACACAAGTTACGTGCCAACGTAGGGAGGGGGGATGATGGTGGAGAGGGGTGCCAACAGAGAACCAAGGGGAGAGGAGCAACTATGTTTGGGGATTTTGGGGGCTGCTGTGGAAAATGGAGGGGGTGACGGTGGAGAGGGCGACAACGTAGGGGGATAACGATGGAGAGCGAACAACAACAGAGGGATGGCAAGGGAGAGGGGACGGCAACGGAGGGGGATGATGATGGATAGGTAATGACAACGAAGGGGGGTGACAGCAGAGGGGGACGACGGTGGAGGGCGGACGACAATGGATGGGGGAGCAAGGAGGGGGCAGGGGAGGGGGAGCATGGGATCAGTGGAGAAGCAGAGAAATGGAGTAACTGAACAACTGAGCAACGGAGAAACGAAGGGGGGACAGAAACAGAGGGGCGACGGAGCAACGGAGGGGGCGGAGCAACAGAGGGGGAACAGAGCAACGGAGGGGGACGAGCAACGGAGGGGAAACGAGCAACAGAGGGGGATGACAACGAGGGGGTAGCAACGGTGGGGGGGGGGGGGGGGGGACGAAAATGGAGGGAGGACGACGGCGCAGGGGCGACGTCAACGGAGGTGGTCGTCAACGGACGGTGAACGGCAACGGAGGGGGCGCTCCTCTGTCGTTCCCTCATCTATGGTGCCCTCTTTTATTGCGCCATCCTCCATCACGATCGCCACAGTACACGGGGCACAGAGCATGGGGTACAGGTCACCGTGCACGAGTTACGTGCCAATAGAGGGAGGGGAATGACGGTGGAGAGGAGATGACAACAGAGAACCATGGGGCAAAGAGCAAGGACGAAAACGGAGGGGGGGGGGCACTCCTCTATCATTCCCTCATCTATCGAGCCCTATTTTGTTGCGCCCTCCTCCGTCACGATAGCCACAGTACACGGGAAACGGAGCCCGAAGAACTGGGCACCACTCACAGGTTATGGAAAAACGGAAGGAGTGTGATGACGGTGTAGTAGGGACGACAACAAAGAACTAAGGGGAAAGGAGCAAGGCGCGAGGACGACAACGGAGGGGGGACGACAAAGGAGGGGGGACGGCAACGGAGAGGGACGACAACGGAGGGAGTTCTACAACGGAGGGGGGACGAAAGATGACAACGGACGGGGGACGACAACGGAGGGGGAGACGACAACGGAATGGGGACGACAACGGAGTGAGTACGACAGCGAAGGGGGACAACAACGGAGGGGGTACGACAACGGAGCGAGGACGACAACGGAGCGGGGGGGGGGGGGGGGGGACGACAACGGAGCGAGAACGACAACTAAGTGGGGGGGGGGGGGACGACAACGGAGCGGGCGACAACGGGGATGACGACAATGTAGGGGGGACGACAACGGAGGTGGGACGACAACGGAGGTGGGACGACAACGGAGGTGGGACGACAACGAAGGGGGCGACAACGGAGGGGGCGACAACGGAGGGGCGACAACGGAGGGGGGACAACGGAGGGGGCGACAACGGAGGGGGGCGACAACGGAGGGGGCGACAACGGAGGGGACGACAACGGAGGGGGCGACAATGGAGGGGGCCGACAACGGAGGGGGGCCGACAATGGAGAACCAAGGGGAAAGGAGCAGGGAGGGGGATGACAACAGAATGGGGACGACAACGGAGGTGGGGACGACAACGGAGGTGGGACTACTACGAATGGGGGACGACAACGGAGGGTGGACAACAACAGAGGAGGGAAAACAATAAAGGGGGGACGACAACGGAGGCGGGGCGCTCCTCTGTCGATCCCTCATCTATTGTGCCCTCTTTTGTTGTGCCCTCTTTTGTTGTGCCCTCCTCCATCAAGACCGCCACAATACATGGGGCATGGAGCACGAGGGAATAGGGTACCACGCATGGGTTACGGGTCAACGAAGGGTGGGGGATGACGGTGGAGAGGGGACAACAATAAAGAATCGAGGGGAAAGTGCAAGGAGGACAACATAGGGGGACGACAATGGATGGAGGATGACAATAGAGGGGGGCGACAGTGGAGGGGGACGACAACGGAGGGGGAAGAAAATGGAGGGAGGGAGACAACGAAGGGGGGACGACAACGGAAGTGGGACGACTGCGGCGGGTGGACAACAACGGAGAGGGAAAGACAACGGAGAGGGGCCGACAACGAAGGGGCGCCGACAACGAAGGGGGCCGACAACGGAGGGTGCCGACAACGGAGGGGGATGACAAGGAGGGGGAAGACAACGAAGGGGGCACAACGGAGGGGGGCGACAACGGATGGGGCGACAAAGGAGGGGGAGAAAACAGAGGGGGGAGACAATGGAGGGGAGAGACAACGGAGGGGTGCGACAACGGAGGGGGCCGACAACGGAGGGGGGACGACAATGGAGAACCAAGGGGAAAGGAGCAAGGAGGGGGACAACAACAGAATGGGGACGACAACGTAGGGGGGACTACTACGAATGGGGGACGACAACGGAGGGGGGATGACAGCGGAGGAGGGACAACAACATAGGGGGACGACAACAGAGGCGGGGCGCTCCTCTGTTGATCCCTCATCTATTGTGCCCTCTTTTGTTGTGCCCACTTTTGTTGTGCCCTCCTCCGTCACGACCGCCACAATACATGGGCATGGAGCACGGGGAATAGGGCACCTCGCATGGGTTACGGGTCAACGAAGGGAGGGGGATGACGGTGGAGAGGGGACAAGAACCGGGGAGAAAAGTGCAAGGAGGATAACATAGGGGAGACGACAATGGATAGAGGATGACAACAGAGGGGGGACGACAATGGAGGAAGACGACAACGGAGGGGGAAGAAAATGGAGGGAGGGAGACAACGGAGGGGGGACGACAACGGAAGTGGGACGACTGCGGATGGTGGACAACAACGAAGAGGGAAAGACAACGGAGAGGGGACGACAACGAAGGGGGCCGACAACGGAGGGGGGCCGACAACGGAAGGGGGCCGACAATGGAAGGGGGTGACATTGGAGGGGGACGGCAACGGGGGGGGGGGGGGGGGGGGGGGACTACAACGGAGGGGAACAACAGCGGAGGTGGGCGCTTGATGAGTCCGATATTTATATTATTTTTCGGACTCATCCAGACTAATTTTCACTCACTTGCACTCCACTTTTAGTTCGTTATTGATGATATTTCACTCATTTATACTTTCACTCGAAGTGCACATTTTGGCCCATTGTGATGTGTAATTGTGCGATATTCTGCTGGGGGTAAGCACATTGTGCGACCCATATCTTTATTTTGATATTTCCTGTTGTTCCGTGTGGTGGTGGCCTATGCCCCAGTTTGTGGTTTGTTTTGCAGGCGGGAAGATCTCTATTCAGTTGAAATTATATTCTGTAGAAATTGCACAATCGTGCGTTTCCTTCAAGCACGATTGATGCGACCGTGCGTTCTGCAGAACTTTTTTTGGTGATCTGCCCTGGGCCGTGCGTTTTGTTCACGCATGGTTGGTTTTGCCCGTGCGTGAGTAAAATCGCACAAGCTCCTCTTTTGTCTAAAAAAATATGTTTTGTTTTGTTAATGCACGGTCGTGCTTTTCTATAACGCACGGTCGTTCGTTTCTAAAATGCACGGTCGTGCATGAACAAAATTCTGAACTTTTTCTATTTAAGCTGCGATTTTTAGGTATTCTGGACCCCGAACCAGTCCCGCTTTTCTTCCGCCGAAAGGGGCTGCTGCTCCATTTTCTTCCCCCTACCACCAAGCATTTGCCCTATGCCACCACGCATCATCCGGAGACTTCAAAGAGGAGATTCTAGCCCTACCTTCATCACCAAGCTTGGAGAGCATAACATCGGACGTGGCCGGATCGTGAGACGGAGAAGATGGGTATATTGGAAGAAGGTGACATCTCTTCTAGACCCCGAACGTCAGTTGAAGAACGAGCTAGGACACGTAGTGACGACCCAGTGATTCCTACCGTGAATCTCAACAAGCCTCCGGATGTGGTTGTATCCCTTGCACTCTCTCCGCCTTTCTTGATATTTGTAGCTAGTTTCTCTATATTTTGATGATGTTGGCACTCTACATTTGATTTAATCTTCATTTTATTGTTATGCAGTGTTATTATCCTTGTATGAGTTGCTTGAGGTGAGCTCTTGTGGTGATTGTTGTGTGAGTGTTTAGGTTTGCTACACTAGCAATTGCTTGGTGTGAGCTTCGTGATGAGGTGATTCCGACCCTCAATTCTGCAAAGCGTTTCGATTCCATCTGCAAACCTTCTCGGCCATCCACATTGCGGAGCAGTGCTAACGGCCCCGATAATCCACTCGCCTAGCCAAGAGGTGCTAACAGCCCTCACTACACTTCCGCACTTTCACTCCGTCCATCCGCCTTGCGAAGCATTGCATAGTAGCCTGCGTAGTAGTGTTAATTTAGGTTACTTTTATTTTGTTTTCCGCAAACCAAAACCAAACCTCCCCCAACCCATCTGACCTAAAGGACTTCAATCTCAAGTCCTCTCTCGAAAGTTAACTCCACCTTACTGTGTTCCTAATTAGATTGATACTTGGGAAAATTCGCCCATTTTATATTACTTGTGCGACCGGTACACTTATCGTGAGTACATCAAGTTTTTTGCGCCGTTGCCAAGAAACGCAGTCCTGTGTGTTCTGGAGAGGGAGAACCTGAAATAGAAGTTCTTTCTTTTGTGTATATCGTTGTTTTTTTTTTCATCTTACTCCATTTTTCTTGTTTTAAATATAGGTTGTCTTAGTCATTTATTGTTGGGTGTGGTGGTTTGCAAAGAGTGTTTGTTCTTGTTGAATCCATTGTTCTCACACCATGTTTGCTCACCTTAATATTCGTTGCAGATGGTGTGGTGATTACAACCATAGTAGTGATAAATGCCCTACTGCAGATGGTGGGCATAATTCTCGTGGCCCAGTGCATGGAGCACCGTTCTCTTACAGTCCTTCAAACTCCGTGCCCAAGTCTTATGGCCACTCGTCCTCGCCGCATTTATCGTTTTTGTATTCCTCTCTGGCCACGCAAGGACCGAGGAGTAATACAAAACGATGCTTGTTTTATCGAAGCACAAATTACACTTTGAAGGATTGTGCCGAGTATCTTTGCCAATTCGACGAGGATGACGAGCCGGATATCCGGATCATCCCGACTCCTGCTTCTGGTGGCACATCTTCGACCTCTGGTTATGTGTTCGTGTCACCTTCATGTTTTGAAGGGAGTGATGTGGATACAACCATGAGATGTGTGGCTAATCTATGTGCCGACATGGTTGATCCCATTTCCCATGTGCATTTATCATTACCTGGGGAATCGATTCTTTGTAAAGAAATTGTGCTTGATTTTTATCCAAGCACTATTCCTCCCCCTCTTGTGTATACTACTACATTCGTTTATGACGACATTATTGAGTATGTTTCGCAGGATAAGACAGGCGAATTATGTGTTGTGCATATTCCTATGGATAGTCTTTCTCGGTGGCTAAGAACTTGACAAAGCTATTCTTGAATTATGAGTATAGGTTATTTCAAACGCGCGAGTGTTATGTAGGCCATCATTTTGGCCCGGTTGAGCTTATGCTCCATTCCTATCACTCTATCCTCACTAGCCCTTTGTGCCTACCCCGTCTTTTGAATTCAGCTCCACCAATATGTCACCAAAGCCAGAAAGTCGATCTTAGTCGCATACTCAAATCTGAGCTTAGTGTGTATTTCATTTTGGGGTGCCGATGTGGTGTTGTTTTTTGTGAATGCGTAGATGTGCCTACCCCGTCTTTTGGATTCAGCTCCACCAATATGTCACCAAAGCCAGAAAGTAGATCTTAGTCGCATACCCAAATCTGAGCTTAGTGTGTATTTCATTTTGGGGTGTCGATGTGGTGTTGTTTTTTGTGAATGCGTGGATGTGCCGCATTGAGGAATTTGCTGAAATTGCTTGTGAAAAAATTTGAGAAAAAAAATTTGAAAAAGAAAATTTGAAAAAGAAAAAGTATGTGAAATGAACGGGTGAGCTTATGGTCACCAACATTGATGTATTTCTTTGGAGGTTGTCCCGAGCACCGATCTATGGCAATGCTCACCTTAGCGATCAGTCTACTTTCTTCCTACGCGCACCGATCTTTGGCAATGCTCACCTTAGCAATCAGTCTACTTCCTTCCTATGCGTGACCGTATGATTCACCGTGATTCGATTTTTGAGTAAAAACAATATATAGATACGCTCTTAGAAAAATATAAACTATTGTGCATAATTAGAAATTTCTTCTACTGTATTTTTATGAGCGTGAGCATGCGACTTCACATGGTACTTCACCCTTGCAATTTCTAAGCCAGCTATTCGTTTTCTTGTCCACTTGAGGAGTGATTTGCTCAGGACGAGCAAATGTTTAAGTCTGGGGGTGTGATGAGTCTGGTATTTATAGTGTTTTTTGGACTCATGCGGACTGGTTTTCACTCACTTGCACTCCACTTTTAGTTCATTATTGATTATATTTCACTCGTTTACACTTTCACTCAAAGTGCACATTTTGGCCCGTTGTGGTGTGCAATTGCGCGCTATTCTGTTGGGGGTAAGCACATTATGCTCCCCATATCTGTATTTTGATATTTCATGTTGTTCTGTGTGCTTGTCGCCTATGCCCCAGTTTGTGGTTTGTTTTGCAGACAGACAGATCTCTGTTCTGTTGAAGGGGATGGAGTGACAAAGGGGGTGGGGGAAGAGGAATGAGGGTTACAGATGTTGGGTAGTGAATGACGAAGCAAGGCACGATTAGGTGGGCTCAGATTTTGGGGGCTTCTGGGGACGAGGATGGAGGGTGGAGGACGGTGGAGAGGGAATGACAACAGAGGATCAAGGACCAAAGAGCAAGGAGCAAGCTGGTTTGGGGTTTGGGGGGATTCTGTGAACAACCAGGGGAATGACGGTGGAGACGGGACGACAACAGAGGGGGATGGCGGTGCATAGAGAACGACAACGGAGGAGGGATGACGGTGGAGATGAACGTAGGGGGTATGACGGTGGAGAGGGGACGACAACGGAGGGGGTGGTAGTGGAGAGGGGATGATGACAGAAGGGGGATGACGATGGAGAGGGGACGACAACGGAATGGGCGATGGAGGGGGGTTGGGGGACGTAAGAGGTCGGGAGCTCCTCTGTCGTTCCCTCCTCTATCATGCCCTCTATTGTTGTGCCCTCCTACGTCATGCTCTCCACGGAGCACGGGCACAGGGCACCATGCACGGGTTGCAGGGCACATGCCAGGACCCGTGACCCAGGACTCGGGATCCACCCCCACCACCGTTCCCACTTTGTTGTCCATAATTCCCTAAAGGTTAGAGATGACGGGGGGGGGGGGGGGGGGGATGGAGCAACAAAAGGAGGTGGAGAAAGAGGGATGAGGGTTCACAGAAGTTTGGTGGTGAATGATAGAAGAGGGCACGACTGGGTGGGTATATATTTTGGGGGCTTTTTGTTGGAATTACCATTGTGATCTAGAAGTGGTCAAACATGTAATGTCACTGCCAACGCGATATGAGCCTGCAGGGTCGCACATAAGAGCATGTGGAGAAGATGGAAGATTGACTGTGTTGGTAAAGGTTACCAATCACCATATATATAGAATGGGGGAGGTCCAGCAAATGTTGCTGTCTGAATTCATCGGGTTTACACGGATAGAATTCGTCGGAATTCGTCGGATTCGTCGGATTTTTCCGTGGAATCCCGACGAATTGTTACAGAGATCCTTAACTCGGCAAATGTTGTCGTCTGATGTGATTCGTCGGAATTCGTCGGATTGTCCCATGTAAACTCGACGAATGCTGATTCGTGCAATCCCGACGAATTGTTACAGAAAGAGTTCTACTTCTGTATGGACTGCGGATAGCGATTTTTCTAGGTCTTTTTATACTTCGGGTATAAATAGAACTGGTTTTAAGGGTTCATGGGACTACTCTTATTCGAGAAAGAAGAGGAGCCGACGGAAGAGTTCCGCCCGAACCCTAGACGGAAGGAGTTCCGCCGCCTCGTTCGCCTCCGCCGACCTCCTCTCCGGCGATCGTCGTCGTGATTGTTCTTCCTGGAGCGAACCTAGCAGTTCGTGGAAGTGCAAGGTGCAGTCGTTCTTCTCCCAGCTCGTGTGGATCTCTGTAGAGACGTAGACATAATTCTACGTGAGAACTCTCTTTGCCGCCAACAGGAATCTTCTTCTTGGAGCATCTAGGTTGGATTTGATCCAATCCCGCAAAGGTAATTTCATACCTAGCAATTTTATTAACTTCTTGAATCAATATTCATGGCCCGATCTGAATCTTTTTGGGTTGTTTCTCTTTATTTCCGCTGCCCCTACATGTGATGTATGGTTCTAGAAAAACCCAACACTTTTGTGAATGAAGGATTTTAGGGCCTTTAGAGCTTTAGGGTATAGGGCTTAAGTCTTAGAGGCTTAATGGCTTATGGGCATAGGTGATTAGGGATTAGGTAGGTGTTAGAGGCAGAGTCTAAAGGTGTGGAGGCATCCCAGGCGGCAAGCTATCCGGAGCGACAGCAGCCAAGAGGATGGAGGCGACATACAAAGCAGCGTCTGAGACGACGAAGGCGGCGTCTGAGGCCACGAAGGCCACATACGAGGCAACATAGGCGACGTCTGAGGCTGCGTCCGAGGAGCGTTTAGAGCTTAAGGATTAAGGGTTAAGGATTAGTGACGTTACACCCGGGGCGGTGGAGGCGGTGTCTGAGATGGCTTAAGGGTCCGAGGCGGAGGAAGCAGAGTCCGAGGCGGATTCCGAGGAGGCGAAGGGCTTTAAGGCTTTAAGGATTATGGTCTTTAAGTCTTTAAGACTTGTGGGATTTATGGCTACGGGATTAGGACGTATCCAGAGGCAGCAACGAGGGCGACGTCCGAGCAGATTCTAAGGCGGTAGAGGCGTTGTACAAGGCGATAGAGGCGTTGTACAAGGCGGCAGAGGCAACATCAAACACGTTTATTGTGCTTTGGGGATTTAGGGATTTATGTTTTTAGGGCTTATGGCTTTAGAGTTAGGAATTAATGATTAAGAATTAGAGATTAGGGATTAGGTGGTGGAGGCATCATTTCAAACGGCGGAGGAGCCTGAGGCGGCGTCTTTGGTGGAGGAGATGGCGTCTGAGGCGGCAGAGGAGGCATCCGAGGCAGCAAAGAGGGCATCCAAGGCGGCATATCAGCCGAGGTGGGGAGGCAACGGACAAAACAACAAAAGTAGTCGAGGATGCGGAGGTCGCGACAGAGGCGGCGTCTGAGGGCTTAAAAGATAATAGATTTATGGAGCAGCGTTGAAGGAGGCGTCCAAGGTGGAGGAATCATTCGGTGCAGCAGAGGTGTCTAGGTTGGGAGAGGCGTCCTAGACGGCAAAATAATGTGACGAAATGTAAGTTTCATGCAATTAATATATACAGGCGAATTATATACAGACGAAATGTAAGTTTCATGCACAAATTACACTCTGAAGGATTGTGCCAAGTATCTTCGCCAATTCGACGAGGATGACGAGCCGGATATCTGGATCATCCCAACTCCTGCTTCTGGCGGCACATCTTCGACCTCTGGTTATGTGTTCGTGTCACCTTCATGTTTTGAAGGGAGTGATGTGGATACAACCATGAGATGTGTGGCTAATCTATGTTCCGACATGGTTGAGCCCATTTCCCATGTGCATTTATCATTACCTGGGGAATCGATTCTTTGTGAGGAATCTGTGCTTGATTTTTATCCAAGCACTATTCCTCCCCCTCTTGTGTATACTACGACATTCGTTTATGACGACATTATTGAGTATGTTTCGCAGGATAAGACAGGCAAATTATTTGTTGTGCATATTCCTATGGAGGAGGATATTTACCAAGGTGAAGAGGATTCTACCTCAACACCGGTGGGAGAATTCCAAATCGTGGAGGAGGCCACTGATGATCCTACTAAGCCCTCCAGCATCGTCGTCGATGCCGACAATATCCTTCAGCTACAACCTCATGGGAGTGAGACCGGGACCACTCCCCCGATTTCTGATTATTTCCTGATCACCCTTCTCTATCTGAGCTTGTGCAGGTTGAGATTTCACAGGTACCCCAGGAGGACTTGGAGCATTTGACTCAAGTCAATAATGAATGTATCCTCTTATGTGAGGAGGTTGATCCCTCCTCCAAAGAGGAAGCCTCATTCATCGTCTTATCCTCTTGCCTCCTCCCTGTTGACGGCATCTTGCTCGGCAAGGATATTTTTGGTGAGATGAGCGAGGATTCCTCCTCCTCCTCTTACATTCTCTTCCATCTACCTGTGTGAAACATGTATTATTATTTAGGTAGAGGAGTATCTGTTCTACCGCCGTATCGGTACCCGCTACCGACACGGATATTAGGCCAGTTGCATGTCCACTTCTCCTTCCATACTCCCATCAGCTAGAATTCTTTAAGTTCTGAATAAGTCATGCAAGGAGGAAAATAACCCCAGTATTTATCTTACTTTTTCCTGCACTTTTATTCTACTTAATTTGGTTTATTTAGTTGTATTTCATTTTAGTTTGTCTTTTTTCTTTTGTTTTAGCGGAGCTCACCCTTGCAGGTACTTTTTTTGGATGGCGAATGTTGCAGCTTTGTCTTGGTTTTCACGTCAATCTTCTGGTATGCTCACTTTTGAGCATTGGGTACTCTCTTCCCTATCTTTTATTTTAACTTTTATTGTTATATCTTGTGTAGTATTGTTTAGCTTAAGTTTGGGGGAGAGTTGTTGTATTCGTTGCCCACTGCACGTGCACATTTAAAACCATGCTAGAAGTGATTTTATTTCAGTTATTTTATAATGTTAATTTTCACCGAACACCACAACACCCACATAAGCATGTGCTTAGCCGTTGTGCTTCACGAGTTAAATTCATTTCTTATGTGTGATGTGGGAAAATTAATGTGTTGGCCTAGGATTGTGAGACGGAGTAAAATGTTGACTGTTGCAGTGCTCCTAGTCGAGTGCTCTCGCCTCGAATAGAAATTCGAGTAGAATTAATTTTTCTTTATGCTTTTAGTTTATACTCTTTTTAATAACGTAAACATTGTTTATTCTATTCAAAAATTTGGTGAATCTGGTGTGAATTCGATGGAAGCATAGGGATGTGTGTAGACGTTCGTTAGCCTCGTATTGCTCGAGTCGGGAGGATGGATAGTCTTTCTCGGTGGCTTAGAACTTGCCCCAAGCTATTCTTGAATCATGAGTATAGGTTATTTCAGACGCGCGAGTGTTATTTAGGCCATCATTTTGGCCCGGTTGAGCTTATGCTCCATTCCTATCACTCTATCCTCGCTAGCCCTTTGTGCCTACCCCGACTTTTGGATTCAGCTCCACCAATATGTCACCAAAGCCAGAAAGTCGATCTTAGTCGCATACTCAAATCTGAGCTTAGTGTGTATTTCATTTTGGGGTGCCGATGTGGTGTTGTTTTTTGTGAATGCGTAGACGTGCCTACCCTGTCTTTTGAATTCAGCTCCACCAATATGTCACCAAAGCCAGAAAGTCGATCTTAGTCGCATACCCAAATCTGAGCTTAGTGTGTATTTCATTTTGGGGTGTCGATGTGGTGTTGTTTTTTGTGAATGCGTGGATGTGCCGCATTGAGAAATTTGCTGAAATTGCTTGTGAAAAAATTTGAGAAAAGAAAATTTGAAAAAGAAAAAGTACGTGAAATGAATGAAATGTAAATAATTATGTGAAATTAGTAGTTGGGAGTAGGCGGTGCACACCCATGTTGTCAAGTCCAAGTCTGGGGGTGTGGTGCACCCGCTTGTATTGTTGGTGTTTGGATAATTTGTATTGTGGTAGCTCGTTTGGGTTAGGTGCGTGAGCCCTCTCGTTTATCCTTGTATACCCTGCCGTAACCCAAGCCTCGTTTAAATCTAAAGTCCTACTGAGTCGCGCAATTGAACCAACCAATGTCGTGGAGAGAGTGCGAACGGGTGAGCTTATGGTCACCAGCATTGATGTATTTCTTTGGAGGTTGTCCCGAGCACTGATCTTTGGCAATGCTCACCTTAGCGATCGGTCTACTTTCTTCCTACGCGCACCGATCGTTGGCAATGCTCACCTAAGCGATCTGTCTACTTTCTTCCTACGCGTGACCGGATGATTCACCGCAATTCGATTTTTGAGTAAAAACAATATATAGATACGCTCTTAGAAAAATATAAACTATTGTGCATAATTAGAAATTTCTTCTACTGTATTTTTATGAGCGTGAGCATGTGACTTCACATGGTACTTCACCCTTGCAATTTATAAGCCAGCTATTCGTTTTCTTGTCCACTTGAGGAGTGATTTGCTCAGGACGAGCAAATGTTTAAGTATGGGGGTGTGATGAGTCTGGTATTTATAGTGTTTTTTGGACTTATGCGGGCTGGTTTTCACTCACTTGCACTCCACTTTTAGTTCATTATTGATTATATTTCACTCGTTTACACTTTCACTCAAAGTGCACATTTTGGCCCGTTGTGGTGTGCAATTCCGCGCTATTCTGTTGGGGGTAAGCACATTGTGCTCCCCATATCTGTATTTTGATATTCCATGTTGTTCTGTGTGCTTGTCGCCTATGCCCCAGTTTGTGGTTTGTTTTGCAGGCAGACAAATCTCTGTTCTATGATGGGGATGGAGTGACAAAGGGGGTGGGGGAAGAGGAATGAGGGTTACAGAAGTTGGGTAGTGAACGACGAAGGAGGGCACGATTAGGTGGCCTCAGATTTTGGGGGCTTCTGGGGATGAGGATGGAGGGTGGAGGACGGTGGAGAGGGAATGACAACAGAGGACCAAGGACCAAAGAGCAAGGAGCAAGTAGGGTTTGGGGGGATTCTGTGAACAACCGAGGGGAATGACGGTGGAGACGGGATGACAACGGAGGGGGATGACGGTGCATAGGGAACGACAACGGAGGAGGGATGACGGTGGAGAGGAACGTAGGGGGTATGACGGTGGAGAGGGGACGACAACGGAGGGGGATGGAAGTGGAGAGGGAATGATGATGGAGAGGGGATGATGACGGAAGGGGGATGACGATGGAGAGGGGAGGACAACGGAAGGGGCGATGGAGGGGGGTTGGGGGACGTAAGAGGCCGGGAGCTCCTCTGTCGTTCCCTCCTCTATCATGCCCTCTTTTGCTGTGCCCTCCTCCATCATTCTCTCCACGGAGCATGGGCACAGGGCACCATGCACGGGTTGCAGGGCACATGCCAGGACCCATGACCCAAGATCCACCCCCACCACCGTTCCCACTTTGTCGTCCATAATTCCCCAAAGGATAGAGATGACGGGTGCGGGTGCGGGGGGGATGGAGCGACAAAAGGAGGTGGGGAAAGAGGGATGAGAGTTCACAGAAGTTGGGTGGTGAATGATGGAAGAAGGCACGACTGGGTGGGTACATATTTTGGGGGCTTTTGGGGATGAAGGATTTTAGGGCCTTTAGAGCTTTAGGGCATAGGGCTTAAGTCTTAGAGGCTTAATGGCTTATGGAGGGTGCGGAGGCATCCCAGGCGGCAACGTTATCCGAGGCGACAACAGCCAAGAGGATGGAGGCGACATACAAAGCAGCGTCTGAGACGACGAAGGCGGCGTCTGAGGCCACGAAGGCCGCATACGAGGCAACATAGGCGACGTCTGAGGCTGCGTCCAAGGAGCGTATAGAGTTTAAGGATTAAGGCTTAGGGATTAGTGACGTTACGCCCGGGGCGGTGGTGGCGGTGTCTGAGATGGCTTAAGGGTCCGAGGCGGCGGAAGCAGAATCCGAGGTGGATTCCGAGGAGGCGAAGGGCTTTAAGGCTTTAAGGCTTATGGTCTTTAAGTCTTTAGGACTTATGGGATTTATGGCTAAGGGATTAGGACGTATCCAGAGGCAGCAACGAGGGCGACGTCCGAGCAGATTCTAAGGCTGTAGAGGCGTTGTACAAGGAGGTAGAGGCGTTGTACAAGGCGGCAGAGGCAACATCAAACACGTTTATTGGGCTTTGGGGATTTAGGGATTTATGTTTTTAGGGCTTATGGCTTTAGAGTTAGGAATTAATGATTAAGAATTAGAGATTAGGTATTATGTGGCGGAGGCATCATTTCAGACGGCGGAGGAGCCTGAGGCGGCGTCTTTGGTGGAGGAGATGGCGTCCGAGGAGGCAGAGGAGGCATCCGAGGCAACAAAGAAGGCATCCAAGGCGGCATATCAGCCGAGGTGGGGAGGCAACGGACAAAACAACAAAAGTAGTCGAGGATGCGGAGGCCACGACAGAGGTAGCGTCTGAGGGCTTTAAAGATAAGAGATTTATGGAGCAACGTTGGAGGAGGCGTCCAAGGTGGAGGAATCATTCGGTGCAGCAGAGGTGTCTAGGTTGGGAGAGGCGTCCTAGACGGCAAAATAATGTGACGAAATGTAAGTTTCATGCAATTAATATATATTTCGTCATTTTGGATGATCATTTTTTTGAATATTATATAGTGTGTAAATACATAAAATATGGGCAAAAAGAAACTATAAGCATGATATCGGCAGTGTTGAGAAAACCAACGGATTCTCAATAAAGATATTTTCAATGGGGCATCAAGTATGAAGGAAAAAGGAAGTATTTCCTTCAGCAAAAGGCCGTAATTTTTTCAAAAAAATTATCTATCGGCGGTTCATGGATGGACAAATAGAAATATTGAAGAGCAAATCATGTTAAGTTGAACACCAACTTGATAACACACTTGAACATACTTGCTAAAGTATTCCTTCCACCTAGAATGGAATGTATTGGCACATTAAAAGACAATAAAACTGAAAGCATTAGATGTCTTTGTATGCCTTCTTTTGTTGAGACCTCCTCCGTCATGATCGCCACAGTACACAAGGCACGGGGAACAGGCATGGCGGATGGGTTGCGGTCCAATGGAGGGAGGGGGATGACGGTGGAGAGGGAACAACAAGGGGGAACAGACGGACAAGAGACAAGTAGGGTTGAAGATTTAGGGGAATTTTATGGACAACGGAGGGGGATGACGGTGGAAAGGGGGCGATAACATAGGAAGGTTGATAGAGGAGAGGGATCAACAACGGGGGAGGGATGATGGTGGAAATGGGATGATAATGGAGGGGGATGATGGTGGAGAGGGGACAACAACAGAGCAGGGATGACAACATAAGGGGCATGACAGAGGCGAGGGGACGACAATGGAGTGGGGAGCAAGGAGCAAAGAGGGGGAGCAAGGAGGGGGAGCAAGGACGGCAACGGAGCAAGGGCGGCATCAGGGCAAGGACGACAATAGAGATAGGACGACAATGGAGCAAGGACAACAACGGAGCAATGACGACAATAGAGCAAGGATGACAACAGAGTAAGGAGGATAACAAAGCAAGGAGCCAGTATCTCGGAACATGGAGGCGGGAGACAATGGAGGGGGCGACAACGGAGGGGGGAAACAATGGAGGGGGAACAACAACAGAGTGGGAACGACAACGAGGGGGGTACGACAACGGAGGGGGGGATACGACAACGGAGGGGGGGATACGACAACGGAGGGGGGATACGACAACGGAGGGGGATGTTATTCTGTCGTTCCCTCATCTATCGTGCCCTTTTTGTTGCGGCCTCCTCCATCACGATCGCCACAGTACACGGGGTACGACGCACAGGGAGCACAACGAAGGGGGATTACAACAGAGGGCGACGACAACGGAGGGGGCAAAACGGAGGGGGACGACAACTGAGGGTGACGACAACGGAGGGGGACGGAAACGGAGGGGGACGACAACGGAGGGGGGATGGCAACGGAGGGGGGTGACAAACGAGGGGGACGACAACGGAGGGGGACGACAACGGAGGGGGGACGACAACGGAGGGGGGACGACAACGGAGGGGGGCAACAGAGGGGGGCGACGACGGAGGGGGGCGACGACGGAGGGGGGGAGACAACGGTGGGGGGGACGAAAACGGAGGGGGGAAGACAATGGAGGGAGGACGACAACGGAAGGGGGACGACAACGGAGGGGGGACGACAACGGAGGGGGCGACAACGGAGGGGGGACGACAACGGAAGGGGGACAACCGACATGGGTTACAGGCCAAGAAGCACGGGGAACAGGGCACCGCACATGGGTTACAGGCCGATGGATGACAGTGGAAAGGGGGAGACAACGGAGAACCAAGGGGCAAGGAGCAAGGAGGGGGACGACAACGGAGGGGGGAAACAATGGAGTGGTGACGAACACGGAGGGGGGACGACAACGGAGAGGGGACGACAACGGATGAGGGACGACAACGAAGGGGGGATGGCAACAGATGGGGATGACAACGAAGGGGGACGATAACGAAGGTGGGGTGCTCCTTGTCGTTTCCGCATTTATCGTGCCCTCTTTTATTATGCCCTCTTTGTCACGATCGCCACAGTACACGAGGAACGGGGAACGGGGAACAAGGCACTGCTCACGAGTTACGTGCCAATGTAGGGAGGGGAATGTGGTGGAGAGGGGACGACAACGGAGAACCAAAGGGAGAGGAGCAAGTAGGGTTGGGGATTTTGGGGGCATTTGTGGAAAACGGAGGGGTCTGGTGGTGGAGAGGGGGCAACAACGTAGGGGGGATAACGATGGAGAGCGAACAACAACAGAGGAGGGATGACAATGGAGAAGGGACGACGGTGGAGAGGGAATGACAATGAAGGGTGGACGACAACAGAGGGGGGACGATAGTGGAGAGGGGACGACAATGGATGGGGGAGCAAGGATGGGGGAGCAGGGGAGGGGGAGTATGGGATCAGTGGAGCATTGGAGAAACGGAGTAACTATGCAACGGAGAAACGCAGGGGGGATGAAGCAACAGAGGGGCGACGGAGCAACGGAGGAGGGCGGAGCAACAGAGAGGGGAATAGAGCAACGGAGGGGGGATGAGCAACAAAGGGGGGACGACAACGAGGGGGTAGCAACAGAGGGGGGACGACAACGGACGGGGATAACAGCGGAGGGGGGACGTCAGCGGACGGGAATGACAGCGGAGGGGGGACGAAAACGGAGGGGGATGGCAACAGAGGGGGTGCTCCTCTGTCGTTCCCTCGTCTAAGGTGCCCTCTTTTGTTGCGCCCTCCTGCATCACGATCGCCACAGTACACGGGGCATGGAGCACGGGGTACAGGGCACTGTGCATGAGTTACGTGCCAACGGAGGGAGGGGAATGACGGTGGAGAGGAGATGACAACGGAGAACCACGGGGCAAGGAGCAAAGAGCAAGGACGACAACGGAGGGGGCACTCCACTGTCATTCCCTCATCTATCGAGCCCTCTTTTGTTGCGCCCTCCTCCGTCACGATAGCCACGGTACATGGGGAACGGAGCTCGAGGAACTGGGCACCGCTCACTGGTTATGGGAAAACGGGGGGAGTGTGATAACGGTGTAGTATGGACGACAACAAAGAACCAAGGGGAAAGGAGCAAAGCGCAAGGACGACAACTGATGGGGGGACGACAACGGGGGGGGGGGGGGGGGCGACAACGTAGAGGGACGACAACAGGGGGAGGTCTACAACGGAGGGGGCGACAATGGAGTGGGTACGACAACGAAGGGAGTACGATAGCGAAGGGGGGACAACAGCGGAGGGGGGATGACAGTGGAGGGGGGATGACAACAGAGCGAGGGGGGAAGACAAAAGAGGGGGGGGGGGGTCGACAACGGGGGGACCACAACAGAGGGTGGGGGATGACAACGAAGGGTTGGGGATGACAACGGAGGTGGGACGACAACGAAGGGGGGACGACAACAGAGTGGGGACGACAACGGAGGGGGCGACAACGGAGGGGGCGACAATGGAGTGGGGGCGACAATGGAGGGGGCGACAGCGGAGGGGGCGACAACGGAGGGGGCGACAACGGAGGGGGCGACAATGGAGGGGGGACGACAACAGAGGGGGGACGACAACGGAGGGGGACGACAACGGAGGGGGACGACAACGGAGGGGGACGACAACGGAGGGGGAGACAACGGAGGGGGACGAAAAATGGAGGGGAACGACAATGGAGGGGGCGACAACGGAGAGGGGGCGACAACGGAGGGGGACGACAACTGAGGGGGGATGACAACGGATGGGGGACGACAACGGAGGGGGGACGACAACGGAGGGGGGACGACAATGGAGAACCAAGGGGGAAGGAGCAAGGAAGGGGAGGACAATAGAGTGGGAATGATAATGGAGGTGGGGACGACAACGAAGGTGGGACTACTGCGGAGGGGGGATGACAACGGAGTGGGGACAACAACGGAGGGGGACAACAACAGAGGGGGGACGACAATGGAGGCGGGACACTCCTCTATCGCTCCCTCATTTATTGTTCCATCTTTTGTTGTGCCCTCCTACAAGGAGCCACGGAGGGGGGACGTAACCGGAGGGGGGAAGGCAACAGAGGGTGGAAGACAACGGAGGAGGTGGGGCATCACCGTCGTTCCCTCATCTACCGTGACCACTTTTGTTGCGCCCTCATCTTTCACGATCGCCACAGTACACAGGGCATGGAGCACGAAGAACAGGGCACCGCACACGGGTTACGGGCCAATGGAGGGAGGGGATGACGGTGGAGAGGGGATGACAACGGAGAACCAATGGGCAAGGAGCAAGGACGACAACGGAGGGTGGGGACGACAACGGAGTGGGGACGACAACGGAGTGAGGATGACAACGGAGGGGGGACGACAACGGGGGGGGGGGGGGGGGCTCCTCTGTCGTTCCCTCATCTGTCATGGCCTCTTCCGTTGCGCCTTCCTCCGTCACGATCACAACAGTAAACGGGACACGGGGAACAGAGCACCACGCACGGGTTATGAGCCAACGAAGGGAAGGGGATGACGGTGGAGAGGGGACGAAAATGAATAACAACGTAGGGGTATGACGGTGGAGAGGGAACGACAACGGAGAAAGATTACGAACAAGAGGGGACGACAATGGGCAATGAGCAAGTAGGGTTGGGGATTTTGGGGGCTTATGTGAACAACGGAGGGGGTGATGGTGGAGAGGGGGCGACAACATAGGGGGATGACGGTGGAGACGGAACGACAACGAAGGAGAGATTATAGACGAGGGGGGACGACAACAGAGGGGGATGACTGTCACGACCCGTCTCGACAAGAGTCAGAGCGCACTTCAGGCGGGCCGTGATGCCACAGGCATGAGCAAACAGGAACCCATGCCTGCTAAGGCGAAAACAGAAATACTACAATAGTTTTGAATTTTATTACTTTGAAAAGACTTTAGTGTATCTTATAAGTATGCGGAAGCCACACTGTAAGGTTAAAACTATGCATTTTCATTAAAATCAGATGTCATACATTATACTGAAATGATGAACATGCAATGGGTTACAATAGTAAAATGCTATAAGTAAAATGATCTGATACAAGCAAGAACACCCTAAGAGTTGTCCACAATGCCAGAGAAAATGGCTGACAATAACTAATACAAGAAAAGTAGATCCAACAGTACTGAAACAAAATACATAGAACCTGCTGACACAGTAATCAAAATAGAACCTCCAAGCAAAACTGCAGCTGAACGAAGAAAACTCAGGGAGCAGACGGCGCGGTCACGAACCCTAAGGCAAATCCAAACAGAAGGAAAATGCCTCAGAACAAGAAAATAATAGAAAACAAGCTGTAATTTTAAGTACATGCAGAAATAAATCTAAAGTACCAATTAACTCTTGAAACAGGCCAGTGAAACAGGCAGGTAACTGAAACAAGCTGAAACTATCTAGAAATATTAGCCTACTCCGGAGTATAGCCTAAACAAGTGTTTTGCAACGACATAAGCTGTAATCTGTGAAATGCGTAGATGTTTATAGTGGGCACACATGGTTCACACTCAAGTCCAAGTGTAAGGCTTACCAGAATAAAGGTATTCCATGCTCACCGTGACCATGCAATCAAGAAGTTGCACCACCTAAACCCTAGTTTCCGCGATTTGCTTATGACACTCAAGACCTAAGTGATTCATGTCTTTTCCGAGGAGATTCCTATCACAACGCGACATACTCACGAGCGATAATTCTTGTATTATCAGAAACTGGTAATAAATTAAATACATGAAAGAAGAACTTAAATTCTTGTTTGCAAGCGAGAGGGAATTGCTCCACTTGCCTTAAGGTGAAGCCGCAACTACCAGCAACGGCTATGTGGCGCAAGCAAAGACAAGGCTCTATTGAACCTGTTCAGGGATAATCGCAGATGATATTTGATATTTGACAAGCAGCAAACCACAAGCTAACACAGGAAGTTTAATTCGCGAAAACAAAATCAGAAGCGGATTAGCAATTTACCTCCCTCAAGTATGAGGGGAGAGGAGTTACCACGAACAAATCGGAGATTTGGCGGCGCTTAGGCGGCGGAGGCCCTAAATCAGAGAGAGTTTTGGAGAGGTTTCGTCACTGGATCCGACGAGCAGCACCGGAAACACAAACAAAGTCGGGATTAGACGATTATACGACGAACGCAAGGCGGACCGACAAAATTTCGTCGATCGGAGAGCGAAAATCATCACTAAAAAATTAGGGCAAATCTGAAATCGGAGATTAGGCAGAGATCCTTACCCAAGGAGACCAGATCTGGGCTCAAGAGTCCACGGGGAGGGGTTTCGAGCGAAACCCTAGGAGTTCCCTTGAAGTCCGCCGGCCGAAACGGAGAGGAAGAGGGGCTGTCGACCTCTTGGAGGAGGAGGAGCCACTGCCGGCCCTCAAGAAGGCTGCTGCCGTCGACCTAGAGAGGGGAAGGAGGGGATCTGTCGT
Source organism: Dactylorhiza incarnata (assembly GCA_033032865.1). Classification (NCBI taxonomy): domain Eukaryota; kingdom Viridiplantae; phylum Streptophyta; class Magnoliopsida; order Asparagales; family Orchidaceae; genus Dactylorhiza; species Dactylorhiza incarnata. The sequence goes on from JAWHQI010000135.1 coordinate 6,260,222, forward strand.
CGACCTGGAGAGGGAGGGAGGCAGCCTTTGCTGCTGTCGTCGGCCAGGAGGAGGAAGGGAGGCGCAGGCGGCGGCGCAGATGCCAGTTGGAGGCAGAGCAGGCGGCGGCGGCGGTGTACGCAGGAGACGAGAGCGGGAGAGTCGTCCGGGAGCGGAAACGGGAGGCTTGCGTGCGCACGGGAGCGGGAGCCCTAACGGGTTTGGGATTATCGGGAACGGGGGGGGGGGGGGGGTTATAAAATCTTATTATTATTATTATTATTATTATTAAGCCATAATTTAAGGGTTGTTACAATGACGGTGGAGAAGGTACGACAATGGAGTGGGGATGGCAATGGAGTGAGAATGACAGTGGATAGGGGACGACGATGAAGGGGGGATGAGGGAGCAAGGAGGCGGGTGCAAGACGCAAAGAGGGGGGCAAGGAGAAAGGAGGGGGGGAGGGGGGAGGAGGGGGAGCTAGGAGGGAGGAGCAAGGAGTAAGGCGGGAGGAGAATGGAGCAGTAAGGAGAATCAAAGAGCAGAATGGATGAGCAAGGATGAAAACGGAGGTGGGATGACAGTGGAGGGGGTCGGCAACGGAAGGGGATGGTTGTGGAGAGGGGACGACCTCGGAGGAGGGATGATGGTGGAGAGGGGGCGATCTCAGAGGAGGGATGATGGTGGAGAGGGGGCTACCACGGAAGAGGGATGACGTGTAGAGGGGACAACGACAGAGAAGGGATGATAGTGGAGAGGGGACGACGACGGAGGATGGATGACGGTGGGGGCAGGGGGACGACAAAGGTTAGGCGCTCCTCTCTCGTTGCCTCCTCTGTCGTGCCCTCTTTTGTTGTGATATCCTCTGTCACGCTAACCACAATACTGTTGGGTTTTTCTAGAACCATACATCAAATGTAGGCGCAGCGGAAATGAAGAGAAACAACCCAAAAGATTCGGATCGACCATGAATATTGAATCAAGAAGTAAATCAAAATGCTAGGTATGAAATTACCTTTGCGGGATTGGATCAAATCCAACCTAGATGCTCCAAGAAGAAGATTGCCTTCGTCGGCTTTGCAAGAGTTCTCACGTAGAATAATGTCTACGTCTCTACAGCAGTCCACACGAGCCGGGAGAAGAAGACTACACCTTGTGCTTCCACGGATTGCTAGATCCGCTTCAGGAAGAACAACACCGGCGACAATCGTTGGAGAGGAAGTCGGCGGAGGGGATTCAGAACGGCGGAACACTTCCGTCTAGGGTTCGAGCGAGAGCGGAACTCCTTCCGTCGGCTTCTATTTCGTCAGTCATGAGAACCCTAAAAGAAGTCCTATTTATACCCAAAGGATAAACAGCTTCTAGAAGAATCGCTATCCGCAGACCACATAGCAAAATAGGGGCTTCTGTTACAATTCGTTGGGATTCCACGGAACAGCATTCGTCGAGTTTTCACGGGACAATCCGACGAATTCCGACGAATCACATCAGACGGCAACATTTGCCGAGTTAATGCTCTCTGTGACAATTCGTCGAGATTCCACGGAACAATCCGACGAATCCCGACGAATCCGACGAATCATGTCAGACGACAACATTTGCCGAGTTAATGATCTCTGTAACAGTTCGTCGAGTTTCCACGGAACGACCCGACGAATTCCGACGAATCCGATCAGACGGCAACACTTGCCGAGTTAAGGGACTCTGATATAATTCGTCGAGTTTCCACGGAACAATCCGACGAATCCCGACAAATCCGACGAATTCTATCCGTGTAAACCCGACGAATTCAGACAGCAACATTTGCTGGACTTCCCCCATTCTATATGGTGATTAGTAACCTTTACCAACCTAGTCAATCTTCCAACTTCTCCACATGCTCTTATGTGCGACCCTGCAGGCTCATATCGCGTTGGCAGTGACATTACATGTTTGACTACTTCTAGATCACAATGGTAACTCCAACAGTCTCCCACTTGATCTTGAAAGTATCAAACAAAAACCTCACAAAACAATGAGCGGCATCTAGCAATGCATCATTGCTCCCCAAGCAATAAGAGTTCATAACTCATAAGCCTTTATGACCAATGTTCCAGCGTTGTCTTTGTCCCTTTGTCCCTTACATCCGGAAAGAACTAGAGGCATGGACCGTGTCACCCTCATAATAGCTCAATCCAAGTTTCTTGATCTAGAACGGACTTCAGAGAATGGTGAGCTCAATATCACATATTGACTCAACCAAGCATGGCCATGCATTTCCCAGTCCAATTCCATCAAGGGGCCCATGGATGCAACTCCTGTTATATAGGAGGACAAATCCCATATCTGCTCACACCCAAACACCCAAATGATTCGTAACGTACCCAACGACCACCCTTATCATCAACCTTCTTCAAGGAAGACTTTAGATGACATCAAAGCACGCTTTTCCTCACTCGATGAATGCTGTGACTTCAGGTCAAAGGACCACAACACCATTGTCAAATGAGATCTACTTGTGACACTTTTAAGTAACAATCCACAAAGTAGTCTCAGGTTGGGTCTGTCCAGTACAACTTGTTCACTAACAAGTACCCACGTGATGACTTGATATCACAATATCATGACCTGTGAGAACCGGTCATCAGTCAACACACATGCTAGTCTTAATGTATCATCATCACCCTTAGCTTCTACGATGATACCTCGACCAGGGACCTTTTAAGAATGAAGCTTCGAAATCATAGGCTCTCACATTCAAGTCACATACATGAGACATGGGCAAAAATCCTTTCTTGGACTCAAGCATGTTGAACCGCTTCAACACCTTCTCAATGTACGTACTCTGGGTCAAACCCAGCAACTTCTTCGATCTATCTCTATAGATCTTAATACCGAGTATGTAAGTCGCTTCACCCAAGTCCTTCATAGAAAAGCAGTTCCCTAGGTTGTTCTTAACAACTTTCAGGGTAGGTATGTCATTCCCGATCAACAGTATGTCATCTACATACAATATCAGGAAGACAACAATGCTCCCACTGATTCGCTTGTAAACACACGGTTCATCTTCATTCTTGACAAAACCAAACTCTTTGATTTTCTCATCAAAACGAAGATTCCAACTTCTAGAGGCCTGTTTCAATCCATAGATGGACCTGTTCAGCTTGCATATTTTAGTGGCTTCATTTGGGGATACAAAACCCTCGGGTTGTGTCATGTACACTTCCTCAAGGAGGTTTCCATTTAGGAAAGCCGTTTTGACATCCATCTGCCAGATCTCGTAGTCATAATTGTTGGGTCCGAGAATGCACCTCTGAGGGAAACCGGAGGCTGCGGGTTGCCGGTTACTTTTTGTGTAGAAAGATGAGACCGCTAGCAGCGGTCAAGGCCAGACTTCGCCCGCCGCGGCAAATGCCACTCCTGCGACGGGCTTTCCTTTGATTAAAGAAAAGTGATTACAGCGGGCTGCAAGTGCAGAAAAAGAGAAGCCGGCCGGTCAGACAGTCCGCAAGACTTGAAACTCGAGACCGCAGCCCATACAAGCGAGCTCCTGAATTCGAGTCTGCGTCCATTGTGAACAGTGCCGCCCCCTATTTATAGGCTTGGGGGCCTGCCCGAATGGGCAGGGATAAAATAACCGCCTGCCCGGGTACAGGAGAAACGGGCAGGCGGTGACGGGATGCATAAAGAAGAAAAAAGAAAGAAGCCGCGCGGCTTGGCGGCTTGCTCTTCCGACCTGTCTGGCCTGAGGCTGAAGATACCGGGACCAAGTCAATGATTCAGACCGGGCGGCTTCTGGCTTGAGACCGCGGTCTGTCTTCTGGACATAGCTTGGCCGCTCTTCAGAAGATAACCCAAGTAATTCCCGAGCTGAAACTGCGGCTTGCTCTTCTGGGTTTGAATCTTGAATCTCTGTAGCACTACCCGCGCGGCCTCCTTCCTGAGACCGCGGATAGCCTTCTTATTTTGGCCTTTGGCGACTTTCACTCTTGGGGGCGGTCCGAAACTGACCTCGGACCACCCGGTCTGGTTTACCCTGAGCTGAGAGCTACCGATTCTGGAACTCAGCGGCCTGACCCAGCAGTTCGCCCGGTCCGAGAGTGATCAAACCCGAGAAGCGGTTTTCCGGGTAAACATAATCCCCGCATATTTTCAAATCTCAAGAGGATTTCGAAAATATAAACTTTAACCGGGAGACCGCTCCGACTTGCCCTGAATTCTATAAGAGAGCCAGAGAACTCACTCTGCAGAGTTTTTTCTGAGATCTCGGGATATTGCTCGCCAGCTGCGGTTGGAATTTTTAAGACCGGTAATTCTTCGATCATGGACTTCTTGGACGCCGTGTTAGACCGTGTGGATCCCGCCGGAGATCAGAAAAAGGGGGAATGTAAAAGGCGTGATTTGACTGAGAGATCGCAGAAGGAAAAGGAACAACAGGACCGGAAAGACCGAAAAAAGAGGAAAAGGGCTGAGAAAGCCGCGGCGGACAATTCCAAGTCCGTAGTAGGCTCGCCAATCCCCAAGACTCCTACGGGGCCCGCAGCGGACAGTTCGGGGCCTCCCCCCAGCGATCTTGGCCAACCGGCTGCTAGCCTGCTGAACAAAGGGGAGGCCGCCCCTTCTGGAAAAGCTGACTCCAATAGCCCTTCGAAGAAGGTCGGCGAGGCCGACTCGTTTGACATGGAAATCACCCCGTCCGGGAACCCCCATTTGCTAGTTCGAGACTTGGGGGAGGAGGCGGTTAATTCTCCAAGGCCGGGCGAGCTGAGTGCCCCTTTGTCCGTGGATGACTACCCCAGTCCCCCCAAAGAGGTTAGCCCAGTTCCGGGTAAGAAAGAGAGGAAGAGGAAGAAGACCGAGTCAGTGACCGAGCGAATAACCAAGAGGGTCAAAAAGCTAGCCTCCAAGGAAAGGGCGGCCTTTAAGAAACCGGCCGAATCCCTCCTCCAGACCAATTCGCGGTTAAAAGAAGAGCTTGGCCTAGCGACCCCTCCACCCGCTAAGGTAAATGACTCGCCTGCTACCCCTGATGCGAAACCGGGCGACCTGCCTCCGGACTCGGCGAGTAGCTTATCACTTAATGGGATCTTTCAGGATATGGACGAGCTGATGGGGCGAGATAAGCTTCTTGACAGCCCGATGTCTTCAAAGCGAGCTGTTTCCACCACAGACAACACAGCCCATCCTGAGGAGACCGCTCGGGCGGAGGTCGAAGAGCGGGAAGCTGCTGCCCGGACCGCTCTGGAGGTCGAAGAGCATGAAGCTGCTGCTCGGACCGCTCTGGAGGTCGAAGAGCGAGAAGCTGCTGCCCGGACCGCCCTGGAGGTCGAAAAAAGAGCGAGGGAACTCGGAGAAGTGCTGAAAGTGCAGGCGGAGGTCCCCTCGGTGATGACCGGTGAGGAGACAATGATGGCGAAGAAGGAAGGAGCGGAGCTGGTTTTGGACAAGCCGCTGCGGCCTGATCCTTTCGTACCAGGTAAGCATCCCACGGATTATAAAGCTGTCCGCTTCTTCATCCCCCGGCCTCGTCATAACAAATTACTGACCCCGCCGCCGAGCTTCTTTCCCTTAGCGGCGTGGTCCCCTTCCGCTAGGCAGAAATCGGAGAGACTCTGGCGTGAGCAACGTCGGAAGATGGTCCCGGAACGGTCTAAGCGGCCTGTGCGCCCAGACATTGATCTTGTATTTATGTTCATTTTGTATTTTTATGGCGTTGTCTGCTCCTGCTTCTTATAACCTGAGCGGCCTCTTGCAGATAGCGAGGAACAGATTGTGAAGCCGGGCGACCTTGAGGCCAGCCTGCCTCCATTAATCCCCCCAATATCAACCTGTGCGACGACTTCGCAAGAAGGGCCGCAACTGTTCGATCGTCTTGAGGAGGATCTGGTAAATCTGAGGGCCCGCTTGAAGGAGGTGGGAGACCGGGAGGCCGGTACTCGGATTGCTCTGGAGGCCGAGAGAATGGCGAGGGGGAAGACTGAAGAGATGCTGAAGGCTCAGCTTGAGGCCGCGCGAGCTACGGTGGAGGCCGAGAAGAGAGCAAGGGTGGCGCAAGTCGCCATTCTGACCGCTCAGCTCGAGAAGGAGAAGAGAATATCGGCTAAGTTCGAGGAAGACTCGAAATACTACCAAGACAAATTCCTGCGGTTAACCAGGGAAGTCGCTGCGGGCCGGCGAGGTATGAATGATGGGATGCAGATTGTTAGCCGCCCAACTGTTGGGGCGGGCTCAAACCCTCCCCCGGTTCGGGCGGCTGATCCTATGATTGACGAGGCCACCGCAACCCCTCGCATGATTCCCGCTACGCGGGTTGAAAGGGATGCCGGGCGGCTTCACAACACAATTAACCATCTCCATTATCATACCAGCCATATTTATTCCCTTTTGAACACCACCAGCGACCAGGTCGCGCGACTTCACAGAGAAGATGTCTCCCCCGAACACCGTCAGCCGTGATCGGCTTTTGAGAACAATTTGTATTGTAAATGCGGCTTGTTGATTCGGCCTCTATTTGAATAATGCTTCTTTTTATCTTATCTTTTATTTGAATAACCCGTGCGGGTTCTTATTTTAGCCGCTGTGTTTGTGTTGTATCTCTTTTGTGCCTCATCCGAACTGATTTCAGGTCGCACGATCTGTGTTGTGTGCTTGCTTTTATTTCCTTTGCTTCTTCTGTTTTTCTGGTGAGTCTAACCATGCAGGCAATTGACCGCGCGGTTAGAAATGTATAGCCGTAGCATAATTTTACTATTTGCAGATCGTAAAAATCTATAAGTAGGGACTCTTCGAAATCATTTTTACGATTTCCGGATGGCGCGATCTAAGAACATGTCGCAGCGGCCTGTTAAGGTTAAAGCCGTTCGAGCGGATGCGGCCTTAGCTTTTCATTCGGCGGACCACCCAGAGTGCCGACTCACCCAGAGCGAACTGGACGAATTTATTGCGAAACACATGGCAGGGAGTAACCTGCTCGCGCGGCTCCCTTTGCGCGAGGAGCGGATTAACTCTTCCAATCCGCACCAAATAGCCGTCCCGGTCGACCACTTCGAATATGGCTTCAAATTTCCGCTGCCACTTGAAGTCATAGCCATCTTCGACCATTACGGGGTTGTACCCGGCCAACTTCCACCGAACTCCATTGCCTCCATATATAGTTTCATATCTTACCTCCGGTTCGAGCGAACCAGTTTTTCTCTTGACCTTTTCAGGAAGTTCTTCTCGGTGCGGGCTGTTTCCGCCGTGGGGACTTCAACTTTCAGGGGGCATCTCTACTTTGGATGCCACGGACTGAAAATTGTCAATCTGGCGAACAAGGTCTCGGACTGGTCGGAACGGTTCGTGATGCTCGAAGGCAACTTCGGGCTGTTGCAAACCAACCCGCAAGTTCGGGGGGAAGAGGCCTTCCAGATCCCTCAGGTTGGACAGATCGAGAAGGACACCTTCACTTTCCTTGAGAACGAGCGGTTGGACATCAATCATTACATCCCGCTGTTCTCAGAGCTAGAGGATGTCCTCCCCGAGCACAGTAAGTTCTTCTAGACCGCTTGCATATGACCGCGCGGACTGCTTTGCTTACACTTCTTATTTTACCTTGCAGCTGCCCGCATCGTCCCCGCGAACAAGCCGGTCACTCCGGCCGTCCCGGTTTTGACCCAGAGGGAGAAAAGACAGCGGCGAAACAGGTCGCCATCATCAGAGGAAGAGGGCCCGGCGTCCTCTGATGAATATGAGCTCCTTCGTTCCTGCGGGAACCCGCCCGACCTGCAGGGCAACCCGACTGTCCTCTGGCATAGGGATGGGAGCCGCATCCGGGTGTCCACTGCACTTCCCGCATGGGGGAGCGACAAAATTAACCGCCATGCGCTAGCTGTCGGGGCCGCTATGTATGGCCGAAAGACTTTGAAGAAACTGAGGAAGACCCCGGAAGAAGAGCTTCCCCGGCTAGCGGCGCAAGCCGGCGCATGGGGGTTCGCGGCCAATCACTTCATGACCTTGTCGCACAGGCGGCTGTTTTCTGTCCAGAAACTTCTGGAGAAGAAATACGAGGAGCAGGTCGCGGAGAATGCGCGGCTTCAAGAAGAGAACGCGCGGCTTCAAGAAGTCGTGGCGGTGAGTTTGACAAACGATGACGTGGCTTCTTTTATTCAGACCGAGCGACCTGATTTATTATGTTTCTTTTTTCTTTTTTGCAGAAACAATATGAGATGACCAACCCGGCCTTCCAAGACGAGGTGTTGCCTCACGTGGCCCAAGGGATCAACAAAGCATTGGGCCTTATGGAAGACCGGGGCGGTCTGTGCGAAGGGTTCGGGGGTACAACCTTCTCCGACCTCTTCCCTGCCCTGAAGGTTCAGCTCGATGAGATCAGCCGAAGGCAGAAGGGAAAAGCCAAGGTAGGCGGAGAGGCTGAAGCCGACGCGGGCAGGGAGATCGTACTCCATCAAGGAGGTGATAGAAGTGGTGAAGCCGCTGAGGAGGTCGACGCGGATGACGATGCTGATGATGGTGATGATGACGACAGCTTGTCCTCCGGAACAACTGGCTCTGCTAGCAAGACCGGGCGGTCAAGTGGTAGCGATTCATCGGACTACTCTTCCACATCGAGTGAAGGCTATTCGCCCGACATCAATGTGGACTCGATTTCTCCTGTCAAGAAGAAGAAGAAGTCGGCAGAATAGTGTCTTTGTTTTTAACTTCATTTTTGTACAACCGCCGGTCTTTTTTTTTTTTTGTTAGCCGGGCGGTTAACCTTTTGTCAAAAATATTTAAAGAAATGAATAGAAATTCTACCTGTTTGATCGACCTTTCAGTATTACTTACTTGTGGCGGATGTCTCGTTTCTTTTCTTTCTTTTCACCTTTTGCTCTTTATGCTCTTGCCGTGCGGTTACTCTGATCTGAGTATAAGTGATGATTTGATGATCTTGGACGATCTATATTCGAACCGTGCGATTACTCGTTTAGGTCTCAACACGTCTGATTTCTGATAATATGAACCATAACATATAGACTCATGCGACTATAATATAGACCGGGCGGCTTCTTATCATTCAGATATATTTTATCCTTGCCGATGTAAATAACGAATCATAACTTTTGATCGATTGAAGAATAATCCGGGCGATCAGATATTTAGATCTTGAGATATCCAATCCAATTAACTGTAAGAGATATGTAATGGCCGCCCGGTTAGAATACAAACCTGAGCAATATATTCAGATCCAGTAATATCCAATTCAATAGAACGGAGGGATAAATAAACCCGACCGGTCAGAACACGATCCGGGTGATAATATAATTAGCTCCATAAATGTCCAATTTATAATGGATGGATGAACCCGCCCGGTTTAGAATACAACCCGGACAGTCATATAATTGTCCATGAATGCCCAGCCTATAAAAGATTGTCAGGACCGCCCGGTTAGAATACAACCCGGGCGACCATATAATTATCTAGAAATACCCTAACTTATACACAATCAGACCGTTCGGTTTGAAAGTTCAGACCGCCCGGTTTAGTTATCACAACCCTTTATTAAGGTAGAAGAGCACATGTACCTGCTTTAATAACACCTTCCCCGAATGGTTTCATACAAAAAACCACAAGAGATGAATACTTTCCTGTAAAGAAAAAAGGATAATCTACAGGCTCAGATGACCAAGTGGGCAGGTGGGCCTTGGCGGCGAACATTGCTTTCCTCAAGTGGTCATAAGAGCTGTAGAAATAAAGAGAAACAAGTACAGACCAAGATGACCAAGTGGGCAGGTGGGCCTAGGCGGCGAACATTGCTTTCCTCAAGTGGTCATAAGGGCTGTAAGCGACTCGACTGCTCTCTTGCCTAGGGCTACAAGCCGAGTTGATCAATTGGGCAGGTGGGCCTAGGCGGCGAACATTGCTTTCCTCAGAGAGATCAACTCAGTTGTGGGTCCCGCTTAGGCATCGCTTGAGAGTACCTTGGAGTATTCGATAGTCACAGACTAAGATGATCAGTTGGGCAGGTGTGGTTATGCCGCGGGGGCTATACCGACATTGCTTTCCTCAGAAGGATCATCGAAGCTGAAATTATATCCCCCTCGGGGCATGATAGAGCCAACATTCACCTAGACCTCCCTTGATGCAGGGGTGTGTCGGATATCAGCCGGGATCCAAGGTTCTGAAGACCACCGCACGGGAATTGGCAAGCTACCACTACACGTGTGCGAAAACTCCCCGCTACACATGATCTTCATGGTTTTACGCTAATGACTACAATCCGAGGGGGTTCGAGCAAAACTTGGCGATGTCTCCGTGGTTCAGTGAGTTTGATATATGAGAACATGCAGAAAAGAAACATCAGACATGGAGAAGTGTCAGTATGGAGCTTCTTATTAAAATATCTCAAAAAACTGCAGAAAAGTAAGGAAGACATTTCAAGGATAGAACCGTTTGAGATCGTCGCCACTCCAGGTGCGCGGGATGTCTTCTCCTTCACTTGTCTGGAGGCGATAAGCCCCACTTTTTAATGCCTCCTTGATGATGAAAGGTCCGGCCCAATTAGGATTTAACTTCCCGACATTACCTGCTCGAGCTGCTGCATCAACCTTTTTTAGTACGACGTCGCCGACCGCGAAATGCTTTACCCTGACATTTTTGTCGAAGTATTTTGCCATCCTCCTTTTAACTTCTTCTTGTCTGATTGTTGCCTCATCCTGAAGTTCTTCGATTAGATCCAAACTGTACTTGATAGCCTCGTCATTGTATTCTATCCATGCTTCTCCTCCTTCTTTTCCGTACACAACTCTTGGAGTGGCCACCTCAAACTCCACAGGAACAACAGCCTCCGAGCCATGAGATAGTTTGAACGGTGTTTCCCCTGTAGCTGAAGATGGAGTAGTACGAAGGGTCCAAAGGATGGAAGGAAGTTGATCTGCCCAGTTTCCTTTCTGATTCCAAACCTTTTTCATCAGGAGCTGCTGGATTCGTCTGTTGGCTGCTTCTACCTGACCATTGGTCCTTGGATGATGTACTGAGGAGAACCGCAGGTCAATTCCAACCTGGTCGCAGAATTTTATCATCTCAGGATTATTGAATTGTGGACCATTATCAGTGACGATTGCCAGCGGAATTCCGTGTCGACAGACAATTTCTCCCCAGATGAAGTTTCTGATGATTTGGGTAGTAGTTCTTGCCAATGCCTTAACCTCGATCCACTTGCTGAAGTAGTCAATCATCACTATGATAAAGCGGCGCTGACCGCTAGCCATTAGAAAGGGTCCGATGAGATCCATCCCCCAAACTGCAAAGGGCCAGGGTGCCGTTATTGATCTAAGCGACTGAGCAGGCAGGTGCTGAAGAGGAGCGAACTTTTGGCACTGCACACACCTCCTGGCAAATGCTTCAGCATCCTTTCTCATGGTCGGCCAAAAATATCCCTGCCGCAGAATCCTCTTTTCTAAGATTTTTGCCCCTGAATGGCTACCACACTCCCCAGAGTGAACTTCCTGGAGTACGATAGGGATCTCTTCTTCTGAAACACATCGTGCTGAGGGGGAAATCAAAGTTTTTCTGTAGAGTACTCCTTCTATCAGATAATAATATGCCGCCTTCCTTTTGAATCTTCTCCGATCTTTGATGGAATGGTGAAACTCCCCTTTTGATAAGAACAACTCATAAGGATCCTTCCATGAAGGATTAGGATCAATTTGCATGAGTTCTGCCTCGTCTATTGCCGGATGAAAAAGTTCAAAGGTCACTCCCCCTGATGGAAGACCGAACTTTGACAATTCATCTGCCTCCTCATTTTGCGTTCTTGGGATGTGCTCGATAATAAATGACTTGAATCTTCCGATTTCCTTTTTGGCTAATAGCAGATACTTTCGCAGAATCGGCTCCCTTGTCTCATAATTTCCCAAGACCTGGGAAGCCATCACCAATGAATCAGTTCTAACATGTACATATTCTATACCCAACTCTTTTGCGAGCCTTAGCCCAGCCAGAAGTGCTTCATATTCTGCCTGGTTATTCGTAACTGGGAAGAAGAACTTGATAGCTTGCTCCAGCCTGATGCCATTTGGACTGATCAACACTACTCCGGCTCCCACGGAGTTTTTGCCAGAAGCCCCATCCACATAAATGATCCAAGCCAGAGGAGATTGTACCGCCTGTTCTGAATTAAGCTCTGTTGTATCTACCAGGAAGTCTGCCAAGATTTGCGCTTTGATTGCTGTTCGGGGGATATACGATATCTCAAATTCACTTAGTTCAATAGCCCACTTTGCCAACCTCCCTGAATGATCTGGCTTTTCAAGAATACTCTTTAGAGGATGATCTGTAACAACTTGGACGGAATGAGCCTGAAAATAAGGGCGAAGTCTTCGCGCAGACATAACCAAAGCCAAGGCCAGTTTTTCCAGGATCGAATATCTGGTTTCGGCATCTTTAAGGATGTGGCTGACATAGTATATTGGAAACTGCCTCCTCTTCTCTTCCCGAACGAGGACAGAACTCACCGCTTCTGGTCCGACTCCCAGATACAGGAATAGTTTTTCCCCCTCACGGGGACTTTGGAGTAGTGGAGTCGAAGTTAACTGTCCCTTCAGCTGCTCGAAAGCTTTGTTACATTCCTCGCTCCATTCGAACTTTGATCCCTTTCGCAATGTTTTAAAGAATGGGGCACTTTTATCTCCGGATTTAGAGATAAACCTGCTCAGTCCCGCCAATCTCCCCCCAAGTTGTTGAACTTCTTTAGTATTTCGAGGAGGGGTCATATCAAGGATGGCCTTCACCTTATCTGGATTTGGTGCAAGGCCATCAGGGGTCAAAAGATGTCCAAGAAATTTTCCTTTATTCGCCCCGAACACACATTTTAATGGGTTCAATTTTAACTTGAACTTCCGTAGAGTAGCGAATGTCTCTACGAGGTCTTTCAAGTGCAATGAGAATGTTTTACTTTTGAGAAGAAGGTCATCAACGTAAACTTCGAGATTCCTGCCCTTTTGATGTTTAAAGACGGTATCCATCATTTTTTGGTATGTTGCACCCGCATTTTTAAGACCGAAGGGCATTACGAGATAGCAGTAACACCCATCGTTTGTGATAAATGAGGTATGCGGGATGTCAGGCTTGTGCATTTTAATTTGATGATACCCGGAGAAGGCATCGAGGAAACTCATAAAACCATACCCAACCGCGGAATCAACTAAAACATCTATCCGGGGCAAAGGGTAACAATCTTTAGGGCACGCTTTATTAAGTTTGGTGAAGTCTACGCACATGCGCCACTTCCCACCAGATTTCTTAACCATTACAACGTTCGACATCCACGTGGGATATTGAATCTCAGAAATGAAACCCGCTTTTAGGAGTTTGGAAACTTCCTCTCTGATGGGCAATGCCAGCTTGGTCGCCACTTCTCTCTTCTTTTGTTGGACGGACTTGAACTCAGGAGATACGTTTAGATGATGACAAGCCACGTCTGGATCCACTCCAGGCATATCCTCCGCTGACCAAGCGAAGATATCCAGATTCCCCAACAGACAAGAGATTAGCTCCACTTTCTCCTCCTCTGATAACTCAGCGTTGATGACCAGCTTCTTTTCTGCCCCCTCAGTGATAGGAACATCTTGAGTCACTTGGGCAGGTTCCAAGTGAGCCCCTTCTCGATCTTTTCCTTCCTTGGCGGCCTCTGGAGACTCAGCTACCTCCAGCACCTCATCCATGATCTTGGGAAGTGGAACGTCAGTGATCATGTTGACAGTTCGGACGTAGCACTCCCGAGCTACTTTGGGGTTGCTCCTAACCCGATATTGTTTTCCTTCAGCAGCGAACTTGTGGGCAAGATGAAAGGTGGACACTACCGCCCTATATGCATTGAGAATCGGCCTCCCGAAGATGTCGCAGTAGTTACTTGGAGCATCTACTACCACAAAATTGATCAATTTTATCACTCCTCCAAGAGAGACCAGGAGCTTCACTGAACCCTCTACTTCCTTCTTCTCCCCAGAAAAACCGTAGAGGGGCCCATCGGTGGGAAGCAAATGCTTTCCAGTCTTCAGGGCTTCGAAAGTTGGGCGGAAAAGGAGATTGACGGAGCTGCCAGTATCAATCAAAATCTTGTGGACGGTATAGTTTTCAATAACGGCCCTGATAACCACCGCATCATCGAAAGGATTAGCATTGGGGGGAAGGTCATCCTGACCAAACGTGACAATAGTGTTTTCGGGAGGAGAACTTGTAGTGGCTGCCACTTCCTGCTTTAGAACTCTCGCAATGCTGGATTTGCGAGATGATTCTGCTCCAGCTCCCCCATGGATACAATAGATGTCCCCTAAGGGGCCCACATCATTGACTTCGATGCATTCGGTAGAAGGATGGATGTCACCATAATAGCCGGCGTCCTCGACGTCGGCGCATTCCCAGGTTACTTCTACTGTTTCCTTCTCCTTCTTCTTCTCGGTAGTTGGCTCAGCAGTTTTATCTTTCCGAATTAGACCCCGGAGCTTTCCTTCTCCCAGAAGTCTTTCTATGAGCAGACGAAGGGCCCGACAGTCTTCAGTTAAATGTCCCCCCTCTTTATGATATTCACAATAAAGGTTCGGATTCCGATTACGAATATCCGACTTCAGGGGAGCGGGTCTTTTGAAATCTGGCCTCTTTTGCAGAATCTGGACTACCTCGTCCATGGTGACATTTAGGGGAGTGAATGAGTCTTGTGAATCATCGTATTGGGTTGATGGAATGACTGGAGGTGGCTGCGCGGCATACTGTGGTAAATATACCGGCATGATTTGTGGAAGGGGAGCGGATGGAGCGGGAGCGATGGCCAACGGTGGTTTCTGATCTTGAAACCGCTGATGGCCCATAAATGGTTGCTTGTTTTTGTAGTTCCTCCCCCTTTGGGAGCGGGGTTCGAAGTGGGACTGATTTGATGGTAGATGACGGAAGGATGGATTCGATGGCTCCTTGTCGCTTACCAGCTTCGCGACGTAGTCTGGATTGCTCTTTTCTCCTCTGATAAACATATTTGCCAAACTTATCATCTCCTGATAAGTCTTAGGCTCCCTTATATTTGCTTCAAACTTTAGGGGACCCTCCCTTAGGCCATGGATGAGGGCTACCCTATACAGCTCCGGGTCCACATTTTGGACTTCCATGATCTCTCTCTGGAATCGATCCACAAAACGAGCCCATGTCTCGCCTTCCCGTTGCTTTATATCGAAAAGGGCCGCCGGGCCGCTCTTTCTTTTCTTTGAGGTGGAGAATCTCAGCAGGAATTCTCTTCGCAGCTCCGAGAAACAACGGATCGACCTGGGGTGCAAACCGTAAAACCATTCCCTCGCTTGTCCTTCAAAGGAGGTTACAAGAAGCTTGCACTTGGTTGCATCAGTCAAGGTTCTGAGAGCAACGGCTGACTCGAAAGCTTGTAAATGAACCGTGGGATCAGTCTCCCCGTTGAACGCTGGCAGGCGAGGTTCCCTGAAATTATTAGGGGCAGGCTCCCCTCTGACTTTGTCCACAAAGGGAGAGGTCTCTTCCATGTCTTCATATAGAGGAGTAGAGCAATAAGCTACTGGAGCTGCGGCTATTCGCGGACAAGCCGCCTGATAAGAAGACCGGGCGGCTGCTTCTGGCGGGTAGGAGTGATGAATAGGAACTTCAGGCGGGTAAGAGAGACGGGTCGCGCCCTCCTGCGGGTAGGAAAGATGGGCAGCGCGAGAAGTCGCCCCCTGGAAGTCGAGGACTCGAGCTGGCATATTGTGCGCGGCTTCCTGATAGAAGTTTTCCCTGGCCGCAGGGTCTTCTTGATGGAGCTGGAAATTAGCGGCCTGCGGTAGCGAGTAAGGAGGAGGTGGAGGAAGGACCGGGGTCACCGCCCGGTTAGTCGCGGCTTGTTGCGGAACTAGCCGCTCAGTTAGTATTGCTAAAGTCCGACTGATCTCTTCAAGGCGCTGATCAGTGGCCCTCTGAGCCCGCTCGGCTTCTCTCTTTGACTGCTCCAGGGCTTCCCACAGAGAGTCCTCGCTATGATCGGAGCGGTCTCCAAGGGGGAACTGACGGTCTGACATTATGGCGAAAAGGGATTTCACCGACACTCCGCGATCTGAAGGTCGCGTGTTTCTGTTGGGTCCGAGAATGCACCTCCGAGGGAAACCGGAGGCTGCGGGTTGCCGGTTACTTTTTGTGTAGAAAGATGAGACCGCTAGCAGCGGTCAAGGCCAGACTTCGCCCGCCGCGGCAAATGCCACTCCTGCGACGGGCTTTCCTTTGATTAAAGAAAAGTGATTACAGCGGGCTGCAAGTGCAGAAAAAGAGAAGCCGGCCGGTCAGACAGTCCGCAAGACGTGAAACTCAAGACCGCAGCCCATACAAGCGAGCTCCTGGATTCGAGTCTGCGTCCATTGTGAACAGTGTCGCCCCCTATTTATAGGCTTGGGGGCCTGCCCGAATGGGCAGGGATAAAATAACCGCCTGCCCGGGTACAGGAGAAACGGGCAGGCGGTGACGGGATGCATAAAGAAGAAAAAAGAAAGAAGCCGCGCGACTTGGCGGCTTGCTCTTCCGACCTGTCTGGCCTGAGTCTGAAGATACCGGGACCAAGTCAATGATTCAGACCGGGCGGCTTCTGGCTTGAGACCGCGGTCTGTCTTCTGGACATAGCTTGGCCGCTCTTCAGAAGATAACCCAAGTAATTCCCGAGCTGAAACTGCGGCTTGCTCTTCTGGGTTTGAATCTTGAATCTCTGTAGCACTACCCGCGCGGCCTCCTTCCTGAGACCGCGGATAGCCTTCTTATTTTGGCCTTTGGCGACTTTCACTCTTGGGGGCGGTCCGAAACTGACCTCGGACCACCCGGTCTGGTTTACCCTGAGCTGAGAGCTACCGATCCTGGAACTCAGCGGCCTGACCCAGCAGTTCGCCCGGTCCGAGAGTGATCAAACCCGAAAAGCGGTTTTCCGGGTAAACAATAATACGCAGCAATAGCAAGCAATATCCTAATGGACTTTACCATGACAACAGGGGAAAATGTCTCATCATAGTCAACACCATGAATTTGCTTGAAACCTTTAGCCACCAGTCGCCCTTTGAATGTCTGTACATTCCCATCCATTCCGGTCTTCTTCTTGAAGACCCACTTGCACCCTATGGGTCGTACCCCTTCAGGTGGTTCCACCAAGTTCCAAACTTGGTTTGTATACATGGAGTCCATTTCGGATTTCATAGCCTCAAGCCATTTGTCGGAGTCCGGTCCATTCATAGCCTCTTGGTAGGTCGCTGGTTCATCATCATGATCCATAAGCAACACATTACCTATTTGAGACACGAGAAATCCATATCTCTCAGGCTCAAATCTTGGTCTACCAGATCTACGTAGGACATGTGTCTCTTGAGCAGGTTCTCCAGCTACAACATCTTGTAGTCCTGGCTCAGAATCCAACTCTGGTTCATTCACTACTTGTGGTTCTTGAACTTCTTCAAGTTCTACCTTTTGCGTCTTTCTTGACAAGAACTCTTTCTCCAAGAAGACACCCGTCCTTGCGACAAACACTTTGCCCTCAGACGGTAGGTAAAAGTAATATCCTTTCGTTTCCTTAGGATATCCCACCAGATAACACTTATCTGATTTGGGTTCCAGCTTGTCAGGCATTTGACGTCGTACGTATGCCTCACAACCCCAAATTTTAATGAATGACATACTAGGACGCTTCCCAGTCCATATCTCATATGGTGTCTTTAGAACCGTTTTCGTCGGAGCGCGATTCAGTGTCATTGCCGCAGTCTCTAAAGCAAAACCCCAATAGGAAACAGGCAAGTCTGCATGACTCATCATCGACTGTACCATGTCTAACAAAGTACGATTTCTCCTCTCAGACACACCATTATGCTGCGGTGTCCTAGGTGGAGTGAGCTGTGATACAATACCACACTCTTTCAGATGATCACGGAACTCATGACTTAGGTATTCGCCACCTCGATCAGATCAGAGTGCTTTAACCTTTTTACCCAATTGGTTCTCCACTTCATTTTTAAACTCTTTGAACTTTTCAAAAGTTTCGGATTTGCACTTCATAAGATACACATATCCGTATCTACTGAAATCATCAGTAAATGTAACGAAGTAGAAATACCCACCTCTAGCCATAGAACTCATGGGTCCGTATACATCACTATGTACAACACCCAAGAGATCCTCAGCCCTCTCAGTATAACCAGTGAAAGGGGCTTTAGTCATCTTGCCTAATAAACAAGACTCGCATCGCTCAAATGATTCATAATCAAATGAGTCCAATAGTCCATCTTTATAGAGCTTGGATATGCGTTTCTCGTTTATATGGCCCAAACGACAATGCCAGAGATATGTAGGATTTGAGTCATTTGTTCTTAGTCTTTTATTATTATCTACATTATAGATCGGATGGTCTAGGTTCAAAACATAAAGACCATTAAACAATTGAGCTACAGCATAACAAACATCATTCTTAAATATAGAACAACAATTATTCTTAATTATAAAAGAAAATCCAATCATGTCTAAGCATGAAATGGATATAATGTTTCTAGTTATGGCTGGAACATAATAACAATTATTAAGTTCTATTACAAGCCCACTGGGCAAAGAAAGACGGTAAACCCCTACGGCTACAGCAGCAACTCTTGCTCCATTGCCGACGCGCAGGTCCACCTCTCCTTTACTCAGCAATCTCCTCCTTCCCAGTTCCTGCACATTTGTACAAATGTGAGAACCACATCCGGTATCCAATACCCAAGATGAAGAAGCAGAAAGGTTTATCTCTATAACGTAAATATTCGAAGCGGAAGTCATACCTCCCTTCATTTTCCGCAGACCGTCAATGTACGAAGGACAATTCCTCCTCCAATGACCAGCCTTGCCACAGTGGTGGCATTTCCCTTCCTTCACGGTGCTCTTCTTTTTCAGCGCAGAAGATTTGGGCTCAAGATGTGATTTAGGTCCCACCTTCGTCTTCTTGAAGCCCTTGGCCTTACCCTTGCCTTTATGTACCATTAATATGGGACTGGCAGGCTTGGCCTTCTTCATGTTTATCTCGGCAGTTCGCAACATGCCTAGGAGCTCGGGCAGTGTCTTGTCTATTTCATTCATGTTGTAGTTCAAGACGAACTGCTCATAACTATCCGGCAACGATTGCAGGATAAGATCTGTGGCCAACTCTTGACCCAGAGGAAAACCCAGTCTCTCCAGGTTCTCTATATACCCAATCATCTTGAGTACGTGAGTACCAACCGAGTCTCGAGCTCCCATTTTGCACTGAAATAATGCCTTCGTGACATCGAACCTCTCTTGACGAGCTTGCCTTTGAAACATTTTCTTTAGGTGCTCGTCAATCTCCTTGCACCCCATGTTCTCGTGTTGCTTCTGAAGCTCAGAGTTCATGGTGGCAAGCATAAGGCACTCGACGTCTAAGGCGTCATCGGTATACTTCTTATAAGCATCCTTATCAACACGGGACGAGTTCCCGGTCGGCACCTCGGGGGCTTCTTCTTCCAAGACGTAGAGCTTTCGCTCTTGCCTGAGAACAATTCTCAGGTTCCTATACCAGTCCATATAGTTTGTCCCACTAAGCTTATCCTTCTCAAGGATAGCTCTCAGGGACAAGGTGGAATGTGAACCACTTGCCATGGAATTCTACAAGAATTCATGCAGAATTTAATCAGCACCTTAATTTCAAAATACAATTTATTTTAATTTGGACTTCAATTAAATACTCCCACTATTTTATTCAAATTGATAGCCCTCACTATCAATTCGGAGAGTCCATGCGAGCTACTCTCTTAGTGGACAAGATCCGTATTTCACCAACACCACGAGTCCGCTTTGTCGTTCCTCTCATAATGCGGTTATTTAGGTAGGCAACGCTTGCCAGTTGCATTCTCATGCAACTCTTGTATGGCTGGTGAATAACTCCTTATTCGCATCCATCATATGGTGCATGCCAACCCTATGCCTCTAGGCACTCAACCTTTGAGGTCACCTAGTTAAGCTAGACCCGATGTCGACAGTGGGATATCACAATTATCCGCTCGCACCCTTACCAAGATAGATTAATGCACCTTGCTTTGGCAAGCCCACACTTCATCGATCGAGGCAGGAAGAGTGTCATCCATCGGAAGGCATCCGAACACTTAATATTTGATGAAGGGATTTTAATTTTAAATAATAGGTTAACACTTAACCATGATCAACATTTGATCAAAGTGCACATCCACAGAAAAACAAGCATTCTAAAATCCACATGCATCCCTTATGTGCACAACATAAGACTATCAACCTTTGATAGACGAAAGGGCTAAATCTGGACATTTAGAACTCTTCCAAATCTTCAGATTTACATGCATTAGACAAAGACAAAGACAACTCGACTTAAAGCAGTAGACAAGCTCGTCTCTCATTGTTGGATTCAAAATCCAAAACAATACAAGGGTTCATTAACCACTTAAGGGACGGTTACTGCTAAGGAGACAACAATTTCTAACAATTAGAAATAACCACGAAATCCCAGACGTTCCTGGCGGGGTTCCAAGGGGCCGCGCCCCTGGCGGGGTCTTAGGGGCAGAGCCCCTAACGGGGTCCAAGGGGCAGCGCCAGAAACCACACAAAATCACATCAAATGTGATATTCCAAGAAGAAATCTTGACATTTAGAACGCTTCCAAATACCTAGATTTGCACGTACTGGAATAACCTAACTTCTGAAACAACATTCATGACCGGAACCTAGCTCTGATACCACTGTTGGGTTTTTCTAGAACCATACATCAAATGTAGGCGCAACTGAAATGAAGAGAAACAACCCAAAAGATTCGGATCGACCATGAATATTGAATCAAGAAGTAAATCAAAATGCTAGGTATGAAATTACCTTTGCGGGATTGGATCAAATCCAACCTAGATGCTCCAAGAAGAAGATTGCCTTCGTCGGCTTTGCAAGAGTTCTCACGTAGAATAATGTCTACGTCTCTACAGCAGTCCACATGAGCCGGGAGAAGAAGACTACACCTTGCGCTTCCACGGATTGCTAGATCCGCTTCAGGAAGAACAACACCGGCGACAATCGTCGGAGAGGAAGTCGGCGGAGGGGATTCAGAACGGCGGAACACTTCCGTCTAGGGTTCGAGCGAGAGCGGAACTCCTTCCGTCGGCTTCTATTTCGTCAGTCATGAGAACCCTAAAAGAAGTCCTATTTATACCCAAAGGATAAACAGCTTCTAGAAGAATCGCTATCCGCAGACCACACAGCAAAATAGGGG
Source organism: Dactylorhiza incarnata (assembly GCA_033032865.1). NCBI lineage: Eukaryota > Viridiplantae > Streptophyta > Magnoliopsida > Asparagales > Orchidaceae > Dactylorhiza > Dactylorhiza incarnata. The sequence continues at coordinate 6,281,439 of JAWHQI010000135.1, forward strand.
CTTCTGTTACAATTCGTTGGGATTCCACGGAACAGCATTCGTCGAGTTTTCACGGGACAATCCGACGAATTCCGACGAATCACATCAGACGGCAACATTTGCCGAGTTAATGCTCTCTGTGACAATTCGTCGAGATTCCACGGAACAATCCGACGAATCCCGACGAATCCGACGAATCATGTCAGACGGCAACATTTGCTGAGTTAATGATCTCTGTAACAGTTCGTCGAGTTTCCACGGAACGACCCGACGAATTCCGACGAATCCGATCAGACGGCAACACTTGCCGAGTTAAGGGACTCTGATATAATTCGTCGAGTTTCCACGGAACAATCCGACGAATCCCGACGAATCCGACGAATTCTATCCGTGTAAACCCGACGAATTCAGACAGCAACATTTGCTGGACTTCCCCCATTCTATATGGTGATTGGTAACCTTTACCAACATAGTCAATCTTCCAACTTCTCCACATGCTCTTATGTGCGACCCTGCAGGCTCATATCGCGTTGGCAGTGACATTACATGTTTGACCACTTCTAGATCACAATGGTAACTCCAACAAATACAAGGGGCACGGAGCACAGGGCACATGACACCGGGTTACGAGGAACAGGCCAGGACCTATGACCAAGGACTCAGGACTTACCCCCACGGTCATTCCCACTATATCGTCCTTGATTCCCCCAAAGGATAGGGATGACGGAGGGGATGGAGCGACAAAGGGCGGTGGTGTTAGAGGGAAGAGGGTTCACAGAAGTTATGTGGTGAATCATAGAGGAGGGCACGACTGGGTGGGTACAGATTTTGGGGGTTGATGGGGTCGACAACGGAGGGGGGATGATGATGGAGAGGGGACGACAAAGGAGGACCAAAGGCAAAGAGCAGGGAGCAAGGTGGGTTCGGGATTTTTGGGGCTTCTGTGGACAATGGGGGGGGGGGATGATGGTGGAGAGGGGATGACAACGAAGGGGGTATGATGGTGGAGAGGGAAAGAAAACGAAGGATGGATGACGGTATAAATGGGAAAACAACGGAGGGGGGATGATGGTGGAGAGGGGA